>OY856410.1:1312504803-1312919803 GCA_963693085.1 Alisma plantago-aquatica | reverse complement strand
AGGTAAAAAAAATAGTTGTTTATATCACCAAATTATTTATAGGTGTATGTCGAGTAAATAGGTGATAATGCAATAAAAGTGACTTTTTCTCTCCATTTATAAGGATTACATATTTATTCTAAACATGAAACAATGAAAGCTATAAATCATACATAGTATTGATATATATACGAATCAATTACATGGCTGCAAAAGACTATATGGAGAATACAAATCAATAAATGTTTTTATTTTTTAAAATTGTAGAATCCAACTAATATGCATATTAATGTTAGAAAGAAACAATGATAGCATTATTAATTTCTTGACAAATGCAAGAGAAGAGAAGTTTCTTTTTAAAAGAAAAGAGACAACTTTGTGTATTTTTCGAAACAAAAATTACTCCATGAATTAAATTTGTTAAAGCGAAGTTGTACACAAAATAAAAATCTATAATTATCACAAACTTATCGTATTCTTCCGTCTAGTATAGTGAGAATATTTCTCCTCAAATATAATCCAAACATTGCATATGGTAAGTTATCTGGAAAAAAAAAAGTAAGGCAAAACAAGTTTTAATGATGCTTAACATTCAAAATTGACAACAGAGACGTTCAATAGGTAATTTTATTCCATTGTGCAAACAGCGCGCCTCTATACATAATTATTTTGGTAAATTAAAGAAAAATCTATAAAACATATCATGGTATCTTATAATATGATTATTGTAGCGTTTGACAAAGCAATTATGATCATTGCTGACGACTCATTGTGACAATATCTCACGATGAGAAATGAACTATCAATAGTGTCAGTCGAACGCTCCAGACAAAAAATACAATGTAAATGAGAGGAGTGGGCGACCGTGTGTTTAGTAAAGTGATTGATAGCGATTGATGTGTTTCTCGTGATTGTCCATTGTTGACTCAACAATCACCACCGTTTTGTCAAAATTGGTCGACGCAAACAGCAAAAGAATATATATCGGCACTTCTGCGAAGATAATTTTTTAAACAAACAAATTGGATACTAACGAATAAAATAAATAAATGATCTAGAATAGTATATTTGAAGGAATGAACAAGCATGTATATAGAAAATGATAACGATGAATGTAAAATTGTAAGTACCATCCGGAAGGCCCAAATGCCTTTTCGTACTTCAATAGATAAAACTTCCCCGAAGTTCCGAAAATTCATAATTGTGGACAAGGAGGGCTCGGTGCCCCCTAATACAGTACTGTCATTTTGGAGTCTAGCCGCCACACTGATGGGTAAAACCGAGAGAGATTCTTTCTTTCTCAATCTTAGAACATAACTATAATGAAAAAGTAGAATCATATAATAATGCTTAATAATAGATTTGTTGTGCCCAGTGAAAAAAAATATGAGAAGAACACCGAACGATTTATCGAGTAGAATTGTTATTTTTGTTGATTTAAATGTTTGACGAGTACATTATTTCGAACACTTTTGGATTTTTTTAAAGATCCGTTGCTCTAAATTGCTCTCGCAAATTCAAACATTAGCATAAGATATAAAGTTTCAATGCACGAGGATGTCCACTTGGAGCAAAAAATTAATCTATACATAGTAAGATAGACAGATTCAATCCATGACAATACTATCACATGTTGTAAGGCTTCCCTTGGAGCAAGCAATTAGTCGCTACATAATGGAGTATGACAAGACTGTATATCAAAAAATAAAGTTGTTGATGTATTGTGTACTTTTTTTAGGGCATGACAAAGTCACACCGTGGGGATCTGCCTTCTCTTTCAAAGATCCAGTGCTAAATTACACCTACTGCAGCCAAAACCCGTTTCTATTTGTAGTCGGTTGAATGTTTTAGTCGTCTTCCTCCATTTTTTGCCAAGTGACGATGGCAACACCCCAACGATAGTCAGGCCCTCCGATGTTGACTCGTCATAAGAGCAGGTAAAAGTTGCAGACATATGGTTATGGGCAGGATCTGGAGCAGTTGTGCTCTACACGCCTAAGCGAGGACAAGAGCCTCACGCCACACCAGCTACATGGAAAAAACCCTCAAGTGCCTCCGCTGTGGTGGTCGCACTGCCGAGAAGTAAATTCTGGGCGCATTACCTTCGGTTTGCGGCTGCTAGTGGGGTACTATCATGTATTGGCAAAGCCGGGGCATAGATATGTAGATGCAATGGATCCATCGATGGAATCAAAGTTGAACTGGAAGACTTGGTTCGAAGATGGAGTAGTGACTGCGTAGACAACTCCGTTTTACCTTGTTATTGAAAGAAATTTGCGCTACCGTAGTGAAAGAATCTGAGAATGGATTCAATAATATATAGGAATTATATTAAAAAAAATAATATATAGGAATTATATGTAAGAAACAATGGATGGGGTTGTTTTAGGATGGAGACTGATCGGTCTTTTAGGCGGGTCGAACTTTACATTTATAAACCCGAAACATTCTAGGCCCCCACAACATTATTTACGGAGTCGAAGTAGATATACTGGGTCAAACACAGGGACAAGGGTGGTAGTGTTGACGAACGCGGAATCGACACGTTACACTCCGGTAAGGGTAAGGAGATGATAAAATTCCCCAAGGGAACAACAGACGAAGATCAATAAAAGAGAAGAAAACGATCTCCAAATGGAGCTACAAGGGAAAATTTAGGTTTTAAAGGTTTATCAGTTTTTAGGGTTTTCGTACAACGAAAACAGAGAGATAAAGCTATTGCTTTTAGTAAGGAACGAAAGAGAAAGCTTTGGCAAAACAAGCAGCAGCAGCAGAAACATCCTGGACCCCTTCTCTCGAAGCAGGTACCTCTAACCAAGCATCAACACCTCTCTCGAGGTTGTTGGTCTTAAGTCAGAGTGGAAAGGTTACTAAAGCAACTCCGATCCTGGGCACTCTCGTACTCCCGTATCGGACCAAACACTAGAGCCGCAACACCTCTCTCGAGGTTGTTGCAACGGGAAAAACATGATTCGGTAGCTAGTCGAAACGTGACCCAAGCGTACAAGCTAGACTTCGGATGTTAAACAAAACAATCATCCAATAAAAGGGACCAAACATAAAGCAGCAGATAATTAAAACTCTTCTAATTCCATTAGAATAAAGGGGTCTGGTTACATTGCATAAGTAAAGAAAGTAAAGACTGAAATAAGAAAAGATAAATGTCGCCTTCTTGATTTAGAAGGGCGACAGGTAGTAACAGATCCCCAAGAGCCCTCCAGCCCGATACCAAGCGGGAGCCTTTCCCGATATGTTCGTGTCGGGCGGCACACCCTCTTGGGTGACTTGCTCATGACGGGCAGACGTTTTGTGCAGGGCTCTCATGCCCGATACGATCGTGTCGGGCGGCACCCTCTCGGGCGACACGCCGCAACTGGTGATGAGTATCGGGCTTGGTATCGTGTCGGGCCAGAGTATTTCTTAGAGTATCGGGTACTCATATCGGGTGTCTTTGTTGGCCGATATCGGTCTGCAGCGGTGCCCGGGGTCGATCCTAAGTGAACCATTCCCTCCCTCTCGGGTCGGCGAAATGCTCACCTAGTATTTCCCGATACACCTCTGAGGCACGAAACGTTAGCTCCAGATGCTTTCCCAAGTTGACTTTCGAGAGATTCCGACCTGTCCCATCGGAGTCCTGCTATTTATAGGCAGCAGTTGGGGGAAGTTATGGTTCTCCAGACGTCACGTGTCCTTCATCAGCTCTATCATCTCGGATTCGGGGATGCCCAATATGCATATCGCCCGGCACAAGGATGTCTGGCTGTAAGTGTGTCGGTCATTGTGACGAGCGGCGCCAGTCGGTGGGTGGCCCGTATCACGCGACACGCTTCAGCAGTCGTGGCGAGTCTGGCTCCCTGTCGGGTAAATGGCGTATCGCTCGTCCGCTCCTTGCGCGACACCCTCGTGTCGCGCGGTAGTATATCGTGTTACCCTGTGTCGGGCAGCGAGCGTATCGGCCGGCTGGTTGGTGAGAAGGCTGATGCAGGTGGAACACGTTTGTGGGCAGGGACATGCCTTTTTGCTGGTAAATGAGATAAAAATTGAGGAAAACTCTGCAAAAGATGATAAAATTGAGTTAAGAGCGTAGCGTGGCCTGTTTATTCAAAAACATGACCAAAATGAGAGGAAATCAGTTTAAAAGAGCAGATTTGACAACGAAATAAGGGCCAAAAACATCACAAAATTTGGTGTTATCAACTCCCCCAAACTTAGCATTTTGATTGTCCTCAATCAATCTTTAAACTTTATTTTGTGATACTTCTTCTTAACCGGTATGGTTTTCAGACAAGGGGTTTGAGCGAGTATCGAGATGTCTTTCGAAAGAATACTGCTTGACCACAAACAACAGACTTTATTTTTCCTGCCTTATTCAAGGAAAATTTTCTCTTCAACTTCGGCGAGACTTGGGTGCATGATTTCAAAGTTAGCTTTCACATCAAACAGCTTTTGGGAACAAAAAGTTGTGTTTTTGGGTAGGTTAAAGGCTTTTTGGGTTTTTCTTGTTTCCTATTAGTCCATCCAGGTACGGGTCCGTTAGCGGGCGAGTGGTCCCTGCAGTCCAAGCCAGTCGGCTTTCGAGTAGTGATTTCACATCCTACGTACCACTGCTCTGGTTCTACCATGCCTAAAGATGGGTACTTTTGGAAAACAAATGTGTATATATGTATATATATATATTTCTTTTTATTTGACACAACTCTCATGCTTTTATTCACTCTCATAAGGCTTTTCTCTCTTTTTGGGATTTTTTTGATGGATAGGGAAACAAAAGCAAGTTGCTGTTTGGGCAGCTTTTTCCTTCTGCATACACATCTCTTAGTTGTTGCGAGATTATTTTTCGAAATTTTTGGCGTGGATAATAGTAGTCTTTTGTCGATTTGAGACAGCATTTTTAGAAAAGATCATAACAAAAACCCTGCACCACCTTAGACACAGAGAAAACGAACTAGAGAGAGGTCGTATCAGGTTTTTACTATAGAGTGTCTTTGTACAATTGTATAGAGGCAAAAAATTTGTATATGCAAAATTTCAAAATTTCATATGAAACAAGTATATGTATATGTACACTGGTTATGTTATAGGAGATAGAAGAAAAGAACAAAAAGGGTGGAAGAAAAAAAAATTATACCTCCCTCACTGGTACATGGTACCCCCCCAAACTTACTCCACACTTTGTCCCAGAGTTGTAAAGTAGATAAGGTAGGGTAATGTTAACCCAGTGAGGGTTAGCTGGTGAGCGCGTCTGTTCCAGATAGAAGCTCCCACACATATTCTCCTCGTTTGCTATGGTAGTCGATGTGGTGGAGTTGGTCAGGCGTCTCTTTATTTGATATCCATTCCAGGACGAAGATGCCGCAGTCATTTTGCCAGCAGCACAGAGTGCTGGGTGGATGGCTACCAAAGAAATTTTGTACCAAAAAGGAAAATGTGGGTTCAGAATTGCAAGATTCAATGAGATCGGTCATGCGCTTTTGCTGAGGAAGAAGTTCTAAAACTATTAGGCATTCCCTTAGACCAGGTAAAATTTTTAAGATACTTCCATTGTGAACATGAACAAAAGGACTGATCATCAATCTCAGTTTCTTTAAACTTTCATCATCTATTGAACTAGTCAGAGAAGTCCACTTATCTCTTCCAATACTTTTTCTTGATTTGGTAGCCCCCAAGATAGGAAAATTTCCAAAAAATCCAGGCCTAAAATCAATAAGATGAGTTAAATCAATAAGCCCGTGGCCTGAATCTTGAGAGCAGAGTTGATCTAACTTTGAGCCGTCTTTTTTGTCAGACAATAGCATTTTTGTTGTGTATGCTGGAGTTGATGGCAAAATTCGGCAGTATATTCCTCATTTCCAGCAATACACCAGAGCAGAATTTACATGCTATTCCGAACTCGTCATCAAGGATATATGAATGCTTCTCTTGAGTACAATCTAATTGCTTTTCTTCATCCTTTTCACTATCGTATGAACAAATATCAATGGACCTCGAGGATAAGTTATATTCATCCCATAATTTATCCATTTCCTTATCATAGTCTGTCTTTTGCGGTGGTTTAGGACCATCTCCAAAAGAGAAAATCAGTGGAAATCTTTCTCCAGTGGCTTCTGGATTGAATGTAGGTATTTTGGGTTCATCAGTCATGAAGCCACCTTCTTTATGGGGGGCATCTTCTTTGGATATAGTATCCACAAGTGTTTTTAAGAGCTCTCTGTCTACCATAGGTCAGTCATCATCGTCATAATCTGCACGAACCTTGCGTTTCCTTCTTGAGAGTTTTGCACTTGTTCCGACTGCATCCTCTGAGACGTGTTCGGAGTTGTATAGCCGCCCCTACAGTCTGTCTGCTCCACCATATTCTTCAACGTCCTCAGGTGTATTCTTCACCCGACGGAGAGATGACATGAACTCCCTGGTAAGTTTGGTGTAGGAGGCAGAGCGGCTGAAGCAAATCTTCCACAGCCCCGCTGCAGCTAGGACATTCTCCAGTCTTTTGAAGATACCTAGTTGAAGGAAGGACAACTGGTGGTAGAATCTGCTTGGCCTGTAGATTTTTGTTGCCAATTCGAGTACCGGCGTCCGTGCTCGCTATCTCTAGGCACTAACCTGCCTGGTGTGTGATCTAGGGGTTCTGCCGCTGCGGTTGAAGTTGTTGTTGGAGCCGTTACTTCTTTCGTCCTTGCTCTCTTCTCAGTCGTTGATGGCCCAACTGCCTCTAGATTCGGGCATTTCTGCCCGACTGTTGTTGCTTCAGCTACAGCCTCGGTGTCGATCCTCCTCCCGTTTTCGTCAACTCGAACGACGGTTTTCTTTGTACGGGCCATCTCTGTTATCATTAAACAAGTTCATTTTTCATTTAAATGTTCCGATATTAGGTAGGGAAAACTTAAATTCAGCCCGATACAAAAGCTACCCGATACCACCATATCGGGTTTCAACACTGGGCGATATGATGTTTGCCCAATACGCGGCACTGTGTCGTCCATCGAAAGAAGATCTAGGCGATACAAAACTGGACGATACGGAGAAAAACTGTGCGTCATACCCGTTCCCCGACACGTGTGTCGGGCGATACGGTCGCGTGAAATAAAGCGCCTGATAGGGTCTTCTCCAATAGAAAAAAGTGTCACCCGATTACAAGAACAAGCGAGGCGATACTAGGATGGGCGACATGGTTATTGCTCGATATAAGGTATCGGGCAAGCGCACGTTAAAGACGTGTCGCATGACACATGTTTCGGGCGATACGAGAAAATCAATTAAAGTTGTCAGCCCGATACGCTGTGCGCGATATGAAGGTCGTGTCGGGCAAGCCAACCGATAGGGCTGTCGGGCTATACCTTTGATTATATAAAGTTATCTTGCACGATACGAGAGCAGAAGCTAGCTGGACGATACACGAGAAAAAGGGAGAAACTACTGCATGATACAGGTAGTTAGAATAGTAAATGCAGTAGCCCGACACGGTAAAACCGCCGTACTATATATAACAATCCCAGTCGGGGGTAAAACGGATAAATCCGGGACGCGCGTCGGCCGTTGAGACAATTTCTTCCCGAGACGAGCGGTCCCATCCGTCTAAACAAGGGTAATTACTCATGCTGCTCGATACGGGTGCGTGTCGCCCAGGCATGTCGTCCGACACGGCTCATGGCTAGATGCGATGCCCGATACACTGTAGCCCGATACGAGCGTGTTTTGCACGCTAGCTGAGTTTTTGCCCGATACCCTCAGGAAAAAGGGAATACTTGCCTGATTCAAGGTCTTCAGGATAAAATCTAGATGAAAAACCCAAAAATAAAGCGAAGGAAAAAGCGATTGATGGGTAAAATATCATTGGCCTAAGGTTAAGTTCCCGGCCTCAGATAGTATTACTCATCAATGCTCATAAAATAGAGCGGTGGCCCATAAAATAGAAGACTCAGTCCACGTGACGCATGCACTGACTCGGGCCTTATTACAGTCCAAATGTTCATAATGTTTTTCTTATAAGAAAGTAAATAACATCCTATTCTAGGAAAAGTAAAACTCGGGCTGCCTCCCGAGGAGCACTGTAGTTTGCGTCGCCAGCTCGACAGCACCAGGTCCTTCACTTTTTGCCTTCAGCCGCTTCCATATCTTGCAAGTTGATCTCTGTCCTTCTAACAAAAGCTTCGTCTTCATAGAACCTTTGTACCTTGTGCCCGTTCACTTGAAAAACATTGGATGGATCATCTTTATCGTATAGCTCCATCATTCCGGACGGATATATCCTTGATACGGTGAAAGGTCCGCACCACCTAGTTTGTAACTTCCCTGGAAAAAGACGAATGGAAGATTTAAATAATAAAACTTTGTCACCTTCACTTGCATCCTTCCTCCTTAGTTGGGCATCATGCCACACCTTCGTCCTTTATTTGTAGATCTTTGCGTTCTCGTAGGCGTGCAATCTCAGTTCTTTGAGTTCTTGCAACAGCGGATATCTTTTCTCTCCTGCCTTCTCTAGATCCATGTTTAAGAGCTTAATTGCCCTAAGGGCCCTATGTTCCAGCTCAAGGGGTAGATGACAAGATTTCCCATAGATCAACTTATAAGGAGTGGTTCCAATGGCCGCTTTATAGGTAGTCCTGTAGGCCCAAAGTGCGTCGTCAAGCTTCGTCGACCAATCTTTCCTCGTTCGGTTGACAGTCTTCTCCAGAATCTACTTGATTTGTCTATTCGAAGCCTCTACCTACCCAGAAGTTTGTGGTTGGTAGGGCGTAGTGACCTTGTGTTTAACTCCATACTTTTACAGAAGCGCTTCAAACTGTCTTTCTCCGAAATGCTATCCACCGTCGCTTATTACAGTACCTGGTACTCTGAAACGAGGGAAAATAGTCATTTTGAACAACTTGATCACCGACTTAGCGTCGCACGTTTGAGTTGCAACAACTTCTACCCATTTGGACACATAATCCACTACGACTAAAATGTACTTATATCCCTTTGATGGGGGAAATGGTCCCATAGAGTCAATCCCCCATACATCAAAGATCTCCACCTAAACCCAATTTGCCATTGGCATATCATTTCTTCGTCCAATATTTCATGTTAATTGGCACTCTTTACAACCTTTTACATACTTTGCAGCGTCTTTAAACAAAGAGGGCCAGTAGAACCCAGATTGCAGTACTTTGGCGGCGGTCCTTTCACTGCCTAGATGTCCTCCATAAGGGGAGGCGTGACACTCTTTCAGAATGTTCGGGATCTCTTCTTCAGGAATACATCTTCGGTATAGGTTATCCGCACATCTTCTAAAAAGGAGAGGATCGTCCCAGTAGTAATTCTTCACATCCGCGAAGAGCTTCTTCTTTTGGTTGTAAGTTATATCAGGAGGTAACTCCCCATAGACAAGATAATTACAAATATCTGCAAACCAAGGTAAACTCTCTTCCTTGGTTTCAATTATCATCAACGCTTCATCAACATAATTATCATTAATAGGTGGTTCCTTCTGTCCTTCCATAAAGATCCTTGATAAGTGGTCGGCGACCACATTCTCTGCACCCTTCTTATCGACTATCTCATGGTCAAACTCTTGCAGTAACAAAGCCCACATCAACAGCCTGGGCTTTGTATCTTTCTTCTGCATGAGGTATCTTATAGCCCCATGATCTGTGTAGACTTTAACCTTTGCTCCAATGAGGTAAAGATATGAACTTATCATAAGAGAAGACTATTGTGAGCATCTCTTTCTCTATAGTGGTATAATTTACCTGAGCTTCATCTAAGGTATGACTGGCGTAACAAATGATGTGATGCTTTTTGTCCTTTTTCTGACCCAGCACTGCTCCTATAGCATAGTCGCTGGCGTCACACATAAGCTCAAAAGTTAGATCCCAGTCTGGAGCTTGGAGGATAGGCGGTGAGACAAGAGCATCCGTCAAAGCCTGAAAAGGGATTAGACAATCATCAAAGAAATTAAATTCAACATCTTTTACCAGAAGGTTGGACAACGGTGTCGAAATCTTTGAGAAGTCTTTTATAAATCTTCGGTAGTAGCCGGCGTGTCCGAGGAATCTCCTCACTCCCGTCACAGACTTTAGTGGAGGAAGCTTGGATATGGCTTCAACCTTGCTAACATCTACCTTGATGCCATGCCTCGAAACTTTATGTCCCAACACAATGCCTTCTTGTACCATAAAATGGCACTTCTCCCAGTTTAAAACCAAACTCTTCTTCTCACATCGTTATAAAACCAGAGATAGGTTCTTCAGGCAGGCATCAAAGTCCTTCCCATAGACAGAAAAGTCATCCATGAAAACGTCCACGATATCCTCCAGAAAATCCGAGAACATTGATATCATACAACGCTGAAACGTTGCGGGAGCATTGCACAAGCCGAAAGGCATCCTTCTGAAGGCGTAGGTACCATAGAGATAGGTAAAATTTGTTTTCTCTTGGTCGTATGGCAAGATGGGAACTTGATAAAACCCTGAAAAACCATCCAAGAAACAGAAATAGTCATGGTGTGTTAATCTTTCAAGAACTTGATCAATGAAAGGAAGTGGATAATGATCTTTTGTTGTGTCTTGGTTCAATTTTCGGTTGTCAATGCACATCCTCCATCCGGTGATGTTCCGTATCACCACTTCATCACCTTTATCTCCTTTAACTACTTTAATACCTCCTTTCTTTGACACTACGTGGATCGGTCTCACCTAGTTACTGTCACTGATTAGGTAAATGACCCCAGCATCCCTCATTTTGATTACTTCCTTTTTTACAACCTCTTTCAGCATCTGGTTCAATTTTCTCTGAGGTTGAGCCAGAGGCTTACCAGTTTCCTCCAAATTGATGTGATGCATACACAATGCAGGGCTAAGGCCTTTGATATCTTCTACCGAGATCCTATAGCCTGCCGGTGGAGTCTTAACTCCCCAAGAAGTTTGTCCAATTGATCTTGCGTAAGATGGGCATTGACGATGACAGGATTCCTCTCCTCTCGATCTAGGAATTCATATTTCAACCCTTCAGGTAACTGCTTCAACTTAGGCTTGGCCCTAGGTGACTATTCTTCCGGCGCCTCCTCAAGAGAGGAAAACTTAACTATTTCCACTACCTCGTCCTCATTGCTCTGGTCTTCATCAGACTGGTTAAGATAGCTGAGGAACTCCACAACTTTTGGATTTTCAGAGTCAGAATCTTGATTGCTTATTGCCCTCACAAGAGGATCTACCATCAGGATATCTTCTTCTACCTCCTCGTAGAACTGGTAGTAGCTTTCCGCAAAGCAAGCAGACTCTAACAGGGATGGTCCTCTCATCGCATCCTTTACCTTAAAGTCTAAGTGGTCGTTTCTGACCCTTAGAGTGATTATCCCCTCTGCAACATCGATCAACACCCTTCCTATAGCCAGGAAAGGACGTCCAAAGATGATAGGACAGCCAGGGTCCTCCACGGTATCAATGACAATGATATCACAAGGAATGAAGAAACTTCCTACCCGGATAGGTACATCTTCAACAACGCCAACAAGCCTTTTAAAGGTATGATCTGCTAATTCAATTCTCATATTGGGTTTGACCATATCAGTCAAACCTAACCTCTGCGCGAAGCTTAGGGGCATAAGGCTGATACTAGCCCCTAAATCGACAAGAACATTTCATTCGACATTATCTCCAATGGCGAAAGGAATGGTGAAAGCCCCTAGATCTTTCTTTTTGTTGGGTAAATTTGATTTAACAAAAGCAGAGGACATACTTTCTAGATGCACAGTTTTGACTCTTCCTTCTCTTCTCTTCTTGGTAATCAAATCTTTGAAAAACTTAGCATAAGTCGGTATCTCTTCTAGAGCATCCAAAAAAGGTATTTCGAGATGAAGTTTCTTTATTGATTCCATGAACTTCTCGTGGCACTTCTTAAGGTGTGCCTTTATCAGCTTGTAAGGAAAAGGCAACTTGGGAGAGTAAGGGATTCTCTTACCAGATAACTCCTCAAGGGATCTTGGTTCAGGTTCTCTGTCATGATCTTGTCGATTGTTGTCTTCTGTGGGATTTGCATCCACAGTCCTCGATTCAGGTTCCTCTGGTCTGGCTTCTTCATGACGTTCCACTGTCCTTCCATATCTCAGCACTGCCATTTTGAAGGATTCGGTGTTGGAGGGTATCTTACCCTAGGGATTCTTTATCAATTCGGCCATATGGGCCAACTATTGATCAATTTGACGTTGATGCGTCTGCATGTCCGCCATCTGGACCTGCATTGTGTTCAGAACTCCTGAATTTGAAAGCGCACTTTGCGCCAGCTGGTTATTAATGGTATCTTCTCTTTTTACAAAATTGAACAACTCTCCAACCAAGTCTGGTTGGTTTGAAATCTTGTCTTGACCTTGCTCCTTGGCTTGACTTTGACATTGACTGGTGTTTGTCGCGTGGCGACCTTGGTACTTTCCTTGACCTTGGAAATTTGCCTTGTTTGACTGGAAAGAAGTGGTTCTGGTGAACTGACTTTGTCCTCCTCTGTTCTCGAAAACTTGGGGTTCCTTGGTTTGGTTATTTAGCTGATGTGAGTTTTCGGCCGCATCTTTGTTGCCATAGCTAAAACCAGGATGATCCAGCCTCTTGAAATTAACGAAAGAGACGTTGTCAGCCTCTGATTCACTTTCGCTCGACCCGTCAGGTCGGGTGTAGATACAGTTATCTACCCCATGTCCACCTTCTCCATAGGTGACACATTTCATAACTTTTTCAACTTCTTTCTTCCCCTTTCCACTTGATTCTTTCAGTTGTTTGACATCAGTGGCTATCCTCTAGATCTGAGAGGTGATAGTTTCCAGAGCCTTGGATTCAATTGAAGGTCCTTCACTATCCTTCTTAGCATGTCCCCTGTCTGATCTATCGTAGTCGGTGTCGGCTTGTAACTCGGCCATGTTCTTGATGATCTTTTCAGATCTGCTAGAATTCTTCCCCAGAAAGTCACTGCCTGTTGCTGCATTCAATGAAACCCTTTCCTCAGGGGTAAGACCGTTGTAGAAGGTAGTTATCAAGAAACCCATCTTATAGTTGTGATGAGGGTAGTCCCTCTGATATTCTTGATATCGTTCCCAGACATCATGTAGATTCTCATTCAGCTTCTGCATGAAAGACGTGATCTTTTGTCTATTCCTGACAGTTTTCTCGGTAGGATAAAACTTGTTGACAAAAGTGTCCGCTAGTGCACTCCACCCGTTTAGAGCTTGATGCGGAAGCCCGAGGTACCAGGATAGAGCCTTATCTTCTAAAGAAAAGATGAATCTCTTACAGTAAATAACTTCCTATGGGACTCCCCACATCTTAATCGTATCACAGATGTTCTTGAAGGCATCTAGATGATGGTAAGGATTATCATTCTTTGAATTCCCTCAAAAACTCTTGTTCTGGATCATGGATATAACAGATGGTTTCAGCTCGAAGTTTGTTCCATTGAACCTCGGGATGACAATAGGACATCTTGAGTTATTGGCTTTTGTGGAAGCCAACTCTCTAAGGGTCTTTTCTTCTTCATTAGAATCTTCACTGTCACTGTCCCCAGGGTTCTGTTCCTGATTATGTTGATTCCTTCTGCGTCTTTGGTGAATTCGGCGTCTTTTGTGACGATGACCATCTTCAAATTGTTCTGCATCAGGTTCTTCATGTTGAGGATTCCCGTCTTACCGGTCACCTCTTTCTTCCTCCGTTCCAGGAGGAGGTGGGTGGTGCGGTCCCAATCTCGTGTTTCGTTCCTCTTCAGAAAGAGGTGGTTCAACGTGAAGTTGCATGATGAATTGTGTTCAAGTGAGCAAAGTGCTTCTTCCCTGAATACCTGAATAGAACGTAAAATCAAGTTAGATAACTTGTATTAATATAACGAACTACTCTATACCTAATTAGGTTAGAAGACTAAAAGAAATAGTGCTGTCAAGCTTAAAACTAAGCTTGAGGCACGGGAGTGTAGTCAGTGGATTCGAATTCGTTAACAGTACCGCTTTGCCTCATCCCCAGAAACGGCGCCAAAAGTTGATCGACCTTTTAGGTGGGTCAAACTTTACATTTATAAACCCAAAACCTTCTAGGTGCCCGCAACTTTATTTACAGGTTTGAAGTAGATATACGGGGTCAAACAAAGGGACAAGGGTGGTAGTGTTGACGAACGCAGAATCGACACGTTACACTCCTGTAAGGGTAAGCAGATGATAAAGTTCCCCAAGGAAACAACAGGCGAAGATCAATAAAATAGAAGAAAACTATCTCCAACTGGAGCTACGAGGAAAAAATCAAGTTTTAAAGGTTTATCAATTTTTAGGGTTTTCGCACAACGGAAACAGAGAGATAAAACTATTGCTTTTAGTAAGGAACAAAAGAGAAAGATTCGGTAAAACAAGCAGCAGTAGAAACATCATGTGCCCCTTCTCTCGAAGTGGGTACCTCTAACCAAGAATCAACACCTCTCTTGAGGCTGTTGGTCTTAAGTCAGAGTGGAAAGGTTACTAAAGCAACTCCGATCCTGGGCACTCTCGTACTCCCGTATCAGACCAAACACTAGAGCTGCAACACCTCTCTCGAGGCTGTTGCAACGGGAAAAACATGATTCGGTAGCTAGTCAAAATGTGATCCAAGTGTACAAGATAGAGTTCGGATGTTAAACAAAACAATCATCCAAAAAAGGGAACAAACATAAACCAGCAGATAATTAAAACTCTTCAAATTCAATTAGAATAAAGGGGTCTGGTTACATTGCATAAGTAAAGAAAGTAAAGACTGAAATAAGAAAAGATAAATGTTGCCTTCTTGATTTAGAAGGGCGACAGGTAGTAACAGAACCCCAAGAGCCCTCCAGCCTGATACCAGGTGGGATCCTTGCCCGATACGCCCATGTCAGGCGACACACCCTCTCGGGTGACACGCTCATGACGGGCGGATGTTTCGTGCAGGGCTGTCATGCCTGATACGATCGTGTCGGGCGGCACCCTCTCGGGCGACACGCCGCAACTGGTGATCCGTATCAGGCTTGGTATCGTGTCGGGCCAGAGTGTTACTTAGAGTATCGGGTACTCATATCGGGTGTCCTTGTTGGCCGATATTGGTCTGCAGCGGTGCCTGGGGCTGATCCTAAGTGAACCATTCCCTCCCTCTCGGGTCGGGGAAGTGCTCACCTAGTATCACCCGATACACCTCTGAGGCACGACACGTTAGCTCCAGATGCTTTCCCAAGTTGGCTTTCGAGAGATTCTGACCTGTCCCATCGAAGTCCTGTAACGGCTAATTATAGGCAGCGGTTGGGGGAAGTTATGGTTCTCCGGACGCCATGTGTCCTTCATCAGCTCTATCATCTCAGATTCGGGGATGCCCGATATGCATATCGCCCGGCACAAGGATGTCGGGTTGTAAGTGTATCGGTCATCGTGATGAGTGGCGCCAGTCGGTGGGTGGCCCATATCGCGTGACACGCTTCAGCAGTCGTGGCGATTCTGGCTCCCTGTCGGGTAAATGGCATATCGCTCGTCCACTCCTTGTGCGACATCCTTGTGTCGCACGGTAGTATACCGTGCTGCCCTGTGTCAGGCAGCGAGCGTATCAGCCGACTGGTTGGTGAGAAGGCAGATGCAGGTGGAACACGTTCGTGGGCCGGGACGGGCCATTTTGTTAGTAAATGAGTTAAAAATCAAGGAAAACTCTGTAAAAGATGATAAAATTGAGTTAAGAGCGTAGCGTGGCCTGTTTATTCAAAAACATGACAAAAAGGAGAGGAAATCAGTTTAAAAGAGCAGATTTGACAACGAAATAAGGGCAATATATATATATATATATATATATATATATATATATATATATATATATATATATATATATATGGAGCCGATATTATACAGACTACAAACCTTACGGACGGTGGCCGGATCCAGGTTTTTGTTATTAGTGTCGTACCTTGTATTGTGTGGCACAGACTGCCGTTATCCTATTTATTCTGTTTGCACGCTTCTCGGCGGCAAGTTTCTATTTCTGGGACTTAATTGTATTGCTCATCTGTATTGTTGGCAGCGCTACGTCAAGGGAGGCGGAAAGGAAAAAATAGCAGCAATTAATACTATGTGACTATACCTACTCTTATAGGTCACAATGGAAAACAATTGTATTCTGTATAACATCTCTCACTATTCTGACTCGGGAACGTTATTTTGTATAATTCTACCGTACTTTTTTTTCTATACATATAATTTGCACTAGATTCTAAACAAAACATGACCTAAGTGATCTCATACAATCTGGCACATGTATCAAAAATTGTACTTTCTAAAGTATATGTTGGCATTACTATTCATCATGTTCAATCACCAAGATAAGGAAAAAGATACCTTTATATACACTACCGGGAGTAAGGACTATAATGAAAAAATTAACGTCAGCATGACCAGATCCTCATAATTGAACCTCAAAATGCGACCAGTACGTTGTGTTGTCTCTACTGACATCATTAAACACAACAAAAATATTTTATAGTCGTAAATAATCTAAGGATTCTGCCGCAAATACTCCCAAAAGGGCTAGAATTGATCAATAGGGAACACGATCTCCAATTTTGTTCGCTCACCCGTGCGAAG
This sequence comes from Alisma plantago-aquatica, assembly GCA_963693085.1. Lineage (NCBI taxonomy): Eukaryota > Viridiplantae > Streptophyta > Magnoliopsida > Alismatales > Alismataceae > Alisma > Alisma plantago-aquatica. The sequence goes on along the minus strand of OY856410.1, from coordinate 1,312,903,251 downwards.
AGGGAAAGTTTCAGCGTGCGATAGTCGCCCCCTTCTCCCACTCTTCCCCCGCTCCCACATGACTCACTGTCATGATTGCCCCCTTGCACAATCGTTCCCTAGCCACATATAATATAACACGACTTGTAGCGGATAATTCTAGGGCGTCATCGTTCTCCGGTAGACCCTGTTCACGGGTTGTAGAAGGTGCAGGAGTAAATCTGTGGTGGCATCCCCAGATCATCATCGACTTCTCCCGATCAAAGTTGCCAGCAGCGTAGCATCTTCAAATGGAAGTCGTTGATGACATGGTGTCTCCAAATCAAGGTTGTCATTGAGGTCCTCAGATCAAGGTTGGTGTCTGGGACGTTTCCAGACAATGTTTCCTACTCATCCGGGGTGACGTTTTCAGGCTCGACTCGTCTGCGGCGGCGGCTCCAGACTGGGGTCACCAACGAAGAGTCTTCACTTTCAGATTGGTAACTTAATTATATGTCTCCTCCCCTAATTAGATACCTCCCAATACACATTCTTACCCTCTAGTTTACTACTGCTACGTAAGGTTTTGCCCTTTCTCCTATCCCCTAATTCTTACTTCCCGTAGGCTCAAGTTTATAAGCATGCTTTCATATGGTTGTGCCTCTTTCTTTCTCTTTAATGTGTACTTACATGTAATACAAGTTCTTTTTGTCCTACTTCTCTCTAATCTGTTTGATCTATACACCAGAGTCTAGAACAAATCAAAATCATATATAACCACAGTAAGGTTTGCTTTGGACTGTCACTAGAAAAAGCCAACAACGTCAGGGAATTCAGCCTCCTAGTCCTCAGTTTACTACTAAAAAAAGGTGTCTCTAATTCTGATTTCCAATTCCGGTTAGTATTCTGCTGGTTTCCATTGCCAATAATTTCTCAGACATGCATATGTTCTATAGTTCATTCTTTATCCATGTTTGTTCTTTGTGATGGACGAGTTCCACCATTGCTCAGTTATCGTCCAGGTTCTGGGTAAACCTGTGGTGGCACAACACCTGCGGGGTTGGATGTTGTGATCCTGGTGACTGGTTGGGGATATGCACCTATCCCAGTTGGCGGGAGGACTTTTCCTAGTTCGGTTCGCCTCCTCCTCTGATCTAGCCACTGCGTTGGAGCGTGGACCCTGGTTTTTCGACAACCAACTGCTCCTCACCAGGAAGTGGATGTCGGAGGCTAACATCAGACACACATCGCTCACCATGGCTCCTGTCTGGGCCACCCTTCCAGACATCAGGCACCATTGGACGAGGAGAGCGATCTCCATCATCGCTTGCGGGATTGGCGAGCCCAAAGTGATTTATTTCCTTAACCGTGGCAAGCTGGCTGGTGCTTCCCAAATCTGCGTAGAGATCAGTGCAGAGAAGAAACCTCCTCAGGTGGTTATGGTGGAACTACCAGACAGAAATACGCTTGAGATTTGGGTGGAATATGATGCTCTTCCTGATCGATACGAGCGTTGTTAAGTGTTTGGGCACGTTTCTGGACACTTCCCTGGTGAACGTGTTGCCCACATTGACCCTCCGATTCTGAGTGGCAGGGAGGATGACAGTAAATCACACAAGAGAAGACAAAAGCGCAGGGGTAGCCGCAGCCGTCCTTGGGGAGCTGGTGCCTTGGAGGAGGTAGAGGTGGTTGCATCTGAGAAAATGGTAGATACCCGTCCCAGGGTGAATGCAGAGGTGCCATCGGCTGAAAAGGAGGGTGCTTCCTCCACACAAGTGGTGTTTGATGAATCTCCTACCCCAGAAGTCAGGGTGGTTGAGGTGCCAAGCACAGAAGCGAGGACTGCAGTCCCAGGAGGCAGCTCGGAGCTGAACAAAAATGCCCAGGAAACTAACAACCCTTTCTCCCCACTTACCGGGTTGGAGAGTGAGGAAACAAGGGAAGATGAAGTGTCTTTCACGCAAGTATCTCCGAGGAAGATGCGTAGAGGAGGAGGTACCCCTAGAAGGGGGGCGAGGCAAGGGTGGATAGATGTGCATCCTCGCATGGAACTTGCGAGGGGCAGCATTGCCGGGTAAGCAGAGGACCTTCAAAGAAATCATTCTCTAGTCCCAAGCTACTCTGGTGGTGGGTATTGAGACTAGAATCAGATGAACTAATGAAGATAGAGTTAGCAGGCTTTTCCCTGCTGGCTGGGGACACGCTTCCAACCTGGAGCAGGTGGAAGGGGGGCACATTGCTATGGGATGGAACCCTTTGGAATGGGACATTCAAATAATTTTTGCCATGGACCAGATGATGACTGCTAGATGCATTAACAGGGGCGACCTTTACTTGGTCATCTTGGCGGTCTATGGTCACAACTCTGAGATGTGTAGAAGAAGGCTGTGGGAGGTGTTGGCGACGGCCAATCAGCGTGACCTCCCCCAACTATTTATTGGGGATTTCAATCATATCAGGAAGGCCCACGAGAAGGTAGGTGGCCTACCGATTCCGGACTCCTGTTTGGCACGTTTCAATGATGCCATTGATGTTGCCAACCTTATGGAGCTTAACATGAATGGAGGTGTTATCACTTGGTAGAATAAAAGGGAAGCACTGAGACAGATTGCAAGCCATCTTGATAGGGTGATGGTAAATGAAGCCTGGTTGGACCTGTTCTCGCTATCAACTGTTAAACTGGGGGCTCATACGAATAGCGACCATGCCTGGTTGGTGGTGCCGCTAACACAGATGAATACTAAGGGAAAACCTTTCAGATTATGGTTGGCTTGATTGGCCTAGCGGCGAGCAGATTGTTAGAGAGACATGGAGTGAAAGGGTTGATGGGAATCCCCTTTTCATTATTGTTGAGAAACTGAAAAGAGTTAAGGCAACACTCAAGGTCTGGGCGGCTGGCCTCTCTGACTTGAAGACCCTGGTGCGGCAGGCTAGGGAGGAGTATAGCGTAGCTGCAGAGTACATGAGAAGTAATCCTCTCCTTAACTCTATGATTGAGGAGGAAGCTAGTAAAGCCAACAGGTTGAATCAGCTAGAAAGAGCTGAGGAGATGTGCTATTGGCAACGTATCTGTATGAATTGGATACGTGATGATGATTGCAACACCAAGGTTTGTTGGTATGTATTCCCTGAGAGCCAATCATGGGATGATTGATGGAATACATTAAGATGGATTTTATAAACATCAAAGGCAAGCTTCCAATTCTTTCTGGTTCAGTCATATGAGATAGTGATAGAACAAATTGAATGTCTAGAGAATGACAATACTCAATGACGTATGCTTTCAGGTTGAGGACCTAAATGATGAGATCATACAGATGCTAAGAGTTTCTACATTCTTGTTATGTCCCTAGTCTGATGTCATTGTGGAAGGTGCATAGACAAAAATGACACACAAGACTAGATTATGGTGTTGGTTGATGAAAGAATCTCATTAGTCATGATATAGAGATATCAAACCAAACACATAGGTACTTGTTAGAGAACAAGTGTACCAGACAGACCCACCGTGAGTTTGACACATGGAACCATGACATAGTAGTCACAGTCAGTACTCACAGTGATGGTGGTGAATGTGATTCTTTGACCTGAAATCACTACACTCAACACTTGTCGTTGGGTACACTTTGTCATCATCAAACACAGTCCTGAAACATGGGTTGTTATAAAGGTGATGATTGGGTGGCTTTGATACATGGGGATTTTGAGGGGTGAGTGATAGATATGGGATTTTTCCCTCCTGAGTGAGTTTGATATCCATGGCCACTTGATGAGTAGGATTGAGATAGGCGTGCACGCACATGTGTGAATCAGTATGTGATATTGATGTCATACATATCTCCTTCAATCTACTCTGAGATCAAGAAAGTGAATGAACGTTGACATGATAACTGGTCCATGCCTCGAGTTCATTCGAGATATCAGTGACAAAGGAATTATACATTCACTGCAACACCATTCACGAATTGTAGGATTGATAGTTGTTCTCCAACTTTCTATTTCACTTGGGTAGCACTGATGTGTGACTAGGCACCGCTCTTTGCTTGTGAAGTCATAAGTGTTATGGACTTTCACTGCCAACGTGAAAAGGTCCTGCAGGGTCACACACATAGGATTTAACCTGGAAGAGGAGATTTGTCCACAAACTATGTTTAGATTGATTGCTAAAGGAGTTTAGTAGTTCAATTAAATACTCAATTGATCAATAGCTCAAAATCATAATATTCAAGGTGTTGGATCGATTGATTAGAGTACCAGATTGATTGAAACTGCAATTGACTATTTCTACACAATCTACACTCCCAACCGATCGGCTCATGTGATGAACCGATCGGCTGAGCTTGTGAACCGATCGGCTCAACTGGTGAGTTGATCGGCTCATGGACTGGGTGAAACGACTGGTTTAAGAGTTGACCGATCGACTCAACTGGTCCAACCGAGCAAGTTGGGAAAGTAGGATTGGTGAGAAATTTATTTTCGTTTCACTTGTCCAATTTGATTGGAACAAGGATTAGTATTTGATATCGATTCGAAACAAAAGAAGGAAATGGACCCTAATATGTTGAACTAGTCTTTCAAATGTAATGACATGTTTGAAGATGGATACCCAATATAGTTCCCTTATGACACATAAAACCACATGTTTGGATAGTTATCCCTAAAACCTAGACTTTGAAGTTTGGTGATTAGTAAGCAATCAGAGTGTGCGGTGAAGCATGATGGATCTTGTATATGGTTTAGTTAGACTCACCCTTTTTCCTCTAGATTAGTTTGTCTTGGTAGGCCAAACCTTTTAAGGAGTGGAGAGTAGTTGGCTTGATGATGTTTGGGTAGTTAGATTTTGAGGATGAAATCCTCTCCAAGGGGTGGAGTCATGTAACATATTGAAATATAGCTACTCTGACGTTAGAAACCCTAACTCTATAATTTGTAAGTTAGTGTGCTTGAATCCTTACTTTTGACGAAACAAGTTGTAGTTGTAACCACATGTTTCTTGGTATCCAAAAGAACATATAACAATCATCTAATGAACAATTCATATGTTTGAACCCTAATGAATATCTAATGCAAATAATAAGAGTGAATCGCATTTTAATATTAATAGTGGATAATCATGATGTTGACCAAGTTATAAACCAATAAACCCTAATCATATGATGGGTAAGATAATTTTAGTCTAACCTAGTACGTAATGCATTCTAAGAAGGTATAGGTGAAGACTAATGATCATGTTAACCTAAACCCTAAGTTGTAATCATCTAACCTTAACCTATACATCCTTAATGCCATTCATGATACATTGGGTTCACTAGGTGTCTTAATCAGATAAAAAACTTAATATACATAAATAATACATTAATCAGGTCATCAATATGAAATGCATATCACCTTGTTCTCTAATACACACCTAATTAATCACCTAATGACTTAGTATGTGAATCAAATCATTAATATGTAATATGTCCCACCTTGATCATTAAAATTTATATAATGACTTCAATTTAGATGTAATTGTTTCACACAAATGTTCATAATAAATAATAAGAAGTGAATAAATATGAGCGAATGATTAATGATGCCATTAATGTGAGAAAGAATGGTAAACTAACAATGTCTAATATACATATAAGTAATTAATGTGACATTATTTGAATTAATTGTAACAAAATGGATAAAGTGTCATGTTCCATACAAAATAATTGATACAATTGATAATGGAGTCTAAATCTAATTATTAAAGATAATGGCCATATATAATAATGCATATTAAGGTAATTTAGTATAACTCTAGTTGTGCTAAAATTCCTAATGAGATAAATAAGAAATATATTGGGTTTGTGAATAGTAATTAAATATAACTCTTTGGGAAACAAAGTAAATATGACATGACACAATTAAAAGAATAATACTAATAATGTATTATCCTAATGAATATAATTCTAATAAGCCAAAAAAATAAAAAGAAATTATAAAAGTGGAACCTTTAGGTGATCCATTAGAACCTGACTTATTTAGAGCTACTTGAGAAGATTTTGAACTCCCAAGTTAATTAGTTGAAAAACAAGTAGTTCAAGTTAGTAAAAGTTTTGGTGGAAGTTTAACGGATTCAACCTGGCAGTTTAGTGGTGAGATGTTGCATACTCACACTTCTCACTTTGATTTAGATTTTGAGGATGAAATCTTATTTAAAGGGTGGATTTTTGTAACATACCAAAACTTCTACGTATTCTCTTTTTGGATCTTTTCAAATATTTTCCTATCATTCCAATCCTTTTTGAACTTGATGCTTAAATTGTGGAATTTATAGTGGTTTGGTGAACATTTGTTTGATAATTATACCAGTGGAAGGGTTTATGCACAAATACCTTGATGAAATCATATTTAAAGATCTAAAATGTAAAATCACCGCTTAAGTGGAACAATGGTAAATAAATCCATGTTAGAAGTGTAAGACCCCAAACCTTACTTAATGTATTCCACAAGCTTATCTACCATAATTAAGTACTTTAAACCTTAATTTAACCTTGTGAGGTATTTTGAAATCTTGAGATAATATTTAGTTTCAAGTTTGGTCCAATTTGGATGTCGTTTGTGCAAGTTATGCAATTATATGCACATTTTGGACTTTTATGCAATTTACCCAATTAGGAGGTTTTCTTTTTAAATTATCACATGCATTATAATATTCCCTTACCATTGTCGAGTTTTTGAACCATGGGGAACCTAGTTTCACCTTGGATTAAAGGTGTTACTTTCCAAGGGCATTATAGGGATTACCCTCTTTAAAAATGAGCTTATCTTTAAAAGCAATCAACCAATGAGGTTATTTCTTTGTTTGATGGAAGGTGGGATGTCCTAGAAGTCTCCAGGGGCTCTTAGGATCGACTTTTTATATACAAGAAGGGTCCATGAGCTGTCCTCTTGCATGGCCATGAAGCCCTAGCCTAAGGACACATGGAAAGTCCCATAGACACCTCATACTTTCCCCCGTCTTTATGAAGCCATGCCTACCCCTTCCCAGGTCCCAATCCAAGAAGAAATACTATACTTCTCTTTCTCATAGATTAGATCATCTTTACTTCTATGTTTGGCCATGAAGTTGTTGTCCCAAGGTAAAAGAGGGTGCCTACCTTGATGAAGAAGGCTCCTAGGGTTCCTAATTTTTCTATTTAGGATTTCTTAAACTCCACCTTGATGATTTGACCAAAACTAGTATGAATCCTCATTTTCTTTCCTATTTTCATGCTGTTAGTATTCCTCCCACCTTCTTCTAGGTCGGAACTATGACCTTCCATGGTAAAACTCCACCCAGAACTCTAAAACATCTCATCGCCATGCTCTTTTGCTAGGGTTTGCACCTCTAAAGTGGAGAAGGTGATCTTTGCTCAAGAAAGGAGCTTGGCTTGGAAGAGCCAGACCTTCTAATCTCAGGATCCTTTCTATTTGGACCTTCTTAACTTCCTACATGTAAGTTTTGTTATCCCCCTTCTCATATATTGCTCAGTACATGCTTAAAACCCATGCTTCTATGTTTAAAATCAATGATTTCCATCTCTTTTTACCTTGTTCATCTGGGGTTTCAGTTTCTTACTATTTTACCTTCTCTAGAAGCTCTAGTTTGGTTACCTATGCAACTTCAAACCTGATCTTGAGTCAAATGGTGTTTTCTCCCTCTCCCTCTCTCTTCCATTATCTCGATTGGTTTGATGATGTGACAATTTCCTATTGGTCAGTATTGAAAAATTCATATCATCTAATCCGCTTACCCAAATTTGACAAATAATTTTTTTTTGGAATTGGAATTTTGATGATATTATTTCATTGTTTGATGAAGGGTGATTTTTTTTAAATGAATTTAATACATAAAATCCATAAAAATTACATCACAATCATCATAACTCCAAAATTAGCATAAAAATGTGTTTTCTTCATTAGGAGAACCTAATTAGTTCATTGGTGATATTTTTAAAAATCTAAATCTGAGTTTTGCTATAAAATTATGAAATTAGGGTTTCTATACATTAATGTGCACTATGTACTCTAATACATATTATTACATTGAAAATAGGCAAGTGGAACTTCGACTCAATTAAAGTGGTGAACATTAGTAATTGATATATGTAAAAGAGGTATGTGCTTTCCTTACACCTTACATTGGGATATTTGTAGCCAAATCCTATATTTCCCTAATGAGGCTTAAATGAATCCTAAATATTATATTCTTGAATGCTAATGTTGTTCATGCCTCAAATCAGATTATAATTTCTTCTTGTGTGGGTCTGATACCCCACTGTCATGCTTATTGAATATTATGACTACTCTTTCCATGACTACTTTTCTAGCATGTAGATTTATGTTCTATTTAATTTAAAGTAGTGGTACTTATGTACAACCACCCACAGAGGGCATGTATTGAATCGCCCTGGGGAATATTTTTATTCTCCCCTATATAATTATGTGTGTGACTGGGAATGTCTTATCCTCCCCTCACCTATAGATTAGCGGTCCGATAAGTGCCTCAACCCTACTTAGTTAGGTAAACATAATTATCTTACATACAAATCCCTTTTAATATAATTGTTAATGGCAAGTTTCTTTTGAATGTAGCCTCATACTCTTGTTCTGTTCATCTTATGATGAAATCTTAACCTTTAATTTCATGTTATTTCCTTATCTTTTGTTCTTGTTCATTATTTGACACATACCTTGTATTTCTCTCTCTTACTGAGTGATTTGTCAACCACCCAGGTTTAGATTGAGGTGTCGAACATGCCCAAGGAGAACATAGCTTCCAACATGGACCTAGCTCTTAGAGATGTTGTTTGGAGACATATTTGAAGTAGTTTAGAGTTCCCTCTACTTAGGTCCTTATGTTGTATCATACATGTAAACCCTTATGGGATATTATGAGTTACTTTTGTAATGTTTTGTGAAAACCGAATATAGTCAACATTTTTATTCCGATGTTATACTTTGGTTGTTTTGAATACCATTTATCGAAATTTGAAAATGTTACACCTTTTTCAGCATACATTTGTGTATTTGAGTGTGTTTAGAATGGATTTTTTATTCTTCAAATTGTTTAGTAAGGGGGTGATCCTGCCTCCTTACAACATGATATCAGAGCCAATGGTAGTTGGAATCTGACTATTTCAATTTTCTCTCTCTAGTTAGAATACTTGCCTTACCTTTAACAGACATGTTTGCCCTAGAGTTGATCAATATGATGAATGGTTGATTTATGATCCTATAGTTTCACATTAGAATAATGATGAATAGATATATAAAATACTTACAACTAAAAGATGTGTAATTAACCGTAGTAACTTTAGTTTGTACTGAAAGATGCATCAATATATGCCTTTAAGCAGCTACTTGGACATGAAGTTGAAAGCAAAGGTGTCTAGAAAGGATCTGGGTTTGGGGACTAGCAAGATTTTCCTCCACACCACTAGCCTAGTTTATGAGGACTCCCGAATCCATATGATACCGACCTGGTCTAAGCTGATATGAATTGTCTGAAATAGCATACTTTTAGGCAATAGTAGCGTTAGGCGTCTATATGATTTATCTTTAAGGTAGTCATTATTTGCTTATTTTAATGAACTTTTGAGTAATAAGTTCAATTTTCTTTCCCTTATTTCCAAACATGAAACTATATGAAAATTTTGGTTGAGATTTCTTTTCTCAAAGACGGGGGGAAAACCCAAATTCTTCCATTATATTTGCTACTTTAAAAAATGACAATGCACTATTCACACTTTGTATATCATTAAAATTATGGTCACAACAAACGTCTCATCATCAACTTTTTTTGACCATTTAAATTCTTTTTCAAATTTCTTCATCTTCAATGGATTTCCTCATCCCCTCTAAAATAATAAACCATGATATTCTTCTATACTACTTCACTCCTAACTAAATTGAAAATGTGTATATGAGTGTTGGTAATGCTAAATCTTTTGGACCATATCATTTCACTGTGTACTTATAACATAATTAATGGGAAAACATTAAAGATCATTTTCATAGTATTTCTTTACTATATTAAACAATTATGACATGACAAGCCAAATCATAATCCTCAATGGAACTCTTATAATCTTGATCAAAAGAATTGATGACCGTATGTATGTGTGACACTTCCATCCTATCAATTTTATCAATGTCTCATACATGATTGTTTTCTAGGTACCAAGTCATAGGATCATATCTCATACTAACAACATCTTTGCACTTAAATAGTTTCTTTCATCAAAGTGAGATGCATGAAAAATTTACATCTTTTAGTTAGTAAATGTATAAATACAATTCACTCTACTAATCCACACTTTTCACAATTAATTTGATTTCAAGAAATGTTAAAAAATTATTGGGATTTCGTCTTGTACAATATCATTGTCTTCAATTTCATAGTTAAATTCAATTCTACGATTATAAGTTTTAGTAGTTTGGAAAATTTTATCACTTTTATAAGTGGATTAACTTTTGGTTATTTTAGAAGTTCATATGGTTTACGCTAATTAGACAACTTATCTTCCTACTTGTTTACTATTTCACATCTATCATTTTAATATGATCTATCTTGATTACAACAATTTCATTCTTGGTCATTCTCACCATTGTTCAAACAGTGATAATAACATAAAATATTTTTTGAATAATGTAATTGTTTTTCTCAGATCTGATGAAAATAGTTTCACCAATTCCAAATGTATTCTAAAATTTTGTTCCTATTTTTTATGACTAATTTTGTTTCAAAATATCCACAGTCTATGTGGGTCATAATAGTCCCATGAGCAAGAATTTATGGAGAAATATGCTTGGATGTATTAATGAAAAGATCCCTACCCAGTCTCTTGGTTGACCTATCTCTGCATGCAAGCATAAAACTTCAATTTTGAAGTTTATTTACAATGAAGATACATCTAAGCATGCAAATTGGGAAGAAATTCCTCAATCAATAGGTATACTCACTTTACACACCTATCAAAATATTCTCTCTCAATTGTATTCCACCTCCATTGAAAGTTGAAACGAAATTTGACAAAATAAGGAGAAAATGACTTAGGGGAGGTTTTAGGAAAACCTACACGATCCAAACTAGTTGATTGTAAAACCATTTTCTTATAAAAATTAGAAGGTTTTTTGGGCATCATCAACATAAAAACTCATTGACATTGTCATGTCATTGAAATTATTATTGCTCGTCATGATAAAAAGAGACTAAAGTCTTAAATATATCTTAATCTAATATTACCTGAAACACAGTCATTCTCTTGACACATGCAAAAAAATGTCTCCTCTCTATATATACTTTAATAAAGTCAGGTATCCTGCCTCATTGAGTGCAAGCATCACTTTAGGCTAATCCCAACATATTATTTTCTGGTCGAATCCTTGGAATGATTGAAGACCTGTTGTTGACATGAAATTACACAACAATCTTACACTCCATTTTTTAACACACAAAACATTTAGTTTCATATATTCTACATGAAAAATAAACAACAATATGAAGTGTTGGACTTCAACCAACCAATTTAGTAACGAGGACATCCATTCATTTATTCAGATTGATTGTCTCATTAATCCCCCAACTTAGAATTCCACTCGTCTTGGGGCCCCTCCAATTTTTTCACCAAGTCCAAACAACTTTTAATATATTTTTTTAGGATTCATTTTCCAACTAAAGTACTGATACTCGTCTAGCCTATAGGTGACAAAAAAATCATTTCTACAGGTACTAGTATTCTAGGAGTTTATTAGGGACTTATTGCTACCCCTTATGTTATATAGAGACTGTACAAAATATATGCGTTATTGAGTTGGACTTTCTCAATATTCATTTTAAAAAGATATTATTGATGATTCTAGGACCTATATTTCAAAATGAAAACACACAAAAAGATTTTGTGGTACTCTTTCTGGTGACAATCATTTTCAACACATATGTTGTTGCATGTTGTACCTTTTGGCATGTATGGTTTTAGTTAAATAAGATAACATATGAAAATATCATCTATCTCTCTTTTTGATATTTGTTGTTTTGTTACTGAGTATATATCTCTATTTTAAACACATTAGTTGATGCATGTTTCACACAAGGGGCCATTGGATGGATTCCTGAGGTCATCCTTATCGTATGAGGATGACTACCGCACAACCAAAGACACGTTTTCTTATAGATCTCGCCTTAATACCACTGAAGAAGATGTTTGCTGATAATCCATTTAGAATGTTATTCATCTCATCTTTCAATCTTCTTCTATTTTCAAGGATCATGTCTTAAGGAATAAACCTTGATTATTGTATCTTTTATATTGTATGAACAAGTTTTATATGTATATAAACAGATCATTTGTTTTTTTGAATGATTTATACTCGCAACTTAGTTTTTCCCTTTTACTCAAGGAAAATATTTGCGATTGTGTTTCTTCTCACTTTTTTTCAATGAGTGAAATGATATATATACGATAGACATTATCTTAGAATATAAGATGCCATTGTCATAGAGAGTTCTATGGGAGGTGTAAGAAAATGCTAAACATGGGAAATTGAAAACAAGTGGTGAATATACGATTTTGTGTATTGTGGTAAGGAGTGTTTTTTATTATTATTAAAGGGAAGTGCTCACTGTGATATGAAAAATGAGAAAGATATATTGGCACAGTAGACTGAAAAATTCAGCATCAGAAAATTACACAATATTAATGGAGAAGAGTACTTCTCTAAAAAAATTAAATAGGTTAAGACATAACTATTATGTATATCTATGTTTTATTTAAAATGGTTCAATTTGATATAGATACATATATTTTATTATAATATTCTAACAAAATAAATTGTCCATTTTCAAATATAGATGCCACTTTACACTTTCTTCACCAAGATTGTTTTTCAATATATTTTTCTTTACTCTATTTTCTCGATCCTTTTCTCCATATGAAATTACCCTAGTTGAGGTTAAAAAAGTTTTTTCATTACTAATTAATTTACTTGATAACTCATTATATCTACATCCTTTTTCAATCGTTTTCTTCTTCTTCATTTTAATGGCTCTCTCGATCTCCCATTCTACTAAGAGAAAGATAAATATACACACTCCTATTATGAGAAAACCTATCCAACAATTACCAAATTAAAAATCTCATTCCACAAATTTCTATAAAAATCATATACATTGATTGAACAAATTAAAATATATGTATGATCATATACATCTAAATAACTTTTACAGTTAAGTAAATATGTGTCATACTTTTAAGATCCTAAACTATCATAATCAAGATTTTAAATTTTTTGGCATTACCCTAGTTTCCCTATCCTAAAATACTTCTTCTTCCATATCAGCATAATTTTTTTACTTTAATTTTATCAATATGATAATATTTTATAAACCCACTTTCCAACCCTCAATACAATTTAAATCATAGTTGTACACGCTCTCTTCGAATTTCTTTCCTACTTTTATAAGGATTCCATCTCTCTCTTTCTCTCTAACCGCCAACAAACTTTATCAAAAATAATATTAAAAACATCCTAGAACTAACAACCAGTACAAATCCTAATGGACAAATAATCTTTCCATATACTCTCGTCAACATTTACATGGATAAAAATAGCAAAATATGCCTAATTTTATATTAACAAAATTCTTATAATATGTAATAAATATACCTGATTATGGTATATCATTCTTGCTATGAATGCAATGAGACCGGAAAAGATACAACTTATTTGTAAAAATATTCATACACTTTGTCAAAAAATCCCTATCATTGATAAAGGATTACGTACAACTTCGAAAAAAGAATCCATATTATGTCTCCAATAGATTTATGTTCGCATATTAACATTTTCATCACTGAAATCTTATAAAAACAACCCTATTTTATGCAGATGTATATAGTTATATGGAATTATGTTGGTCACCAGAATTAAGTATTAGAGTTTATATACAATTATACTAGTTTATACTAAATAATAACATTTTTAATGAACTTTTTATGAGTTCATATAGTTATATTGTAAACCATAAGATAGTCATTTTCATAATGATCTTTTCACTTTTTGCCTTATAAAACTAGTTTTTTGTATATAGGATGTGTACCGTATATGAGAGAAAACGTGAAGGTCACTTGAAAAAGAAAATGATAGAAATATTTTAAAATAGTTGTTTGATGTGATGTAAACGATAATAAAAAGGAATCATTAAGAGAATGTTTGAAGAAGAATTTTTTTTATATCATCCTATTAGTAAAAAAGTATTTTTGTGTGTGAGGTAGGAAAGTGAAATAACTAAGAAAGTTGAGACTAATTGTCCTCCAGAAAATTCACATTAGTGACGTTGCTAAAAAAAATACTACAAAAACTCTTGATCGTTTAATCTTCCCAACACTCCCCATATTCTAAAAACTACCTAATATTTTGGAACTATGAGATCCCATTTTAGGTAATGAAAGGGAAATAACTAATAAGGTCAATAGTCAATATCATCATTTCCCATCATTTGAATAGAAAAAATAGCAACTCTTTAGGTCCTCTCCTTCCATTCCACATACACAAAATCCTTCCTAATTCTTTAGAACTTTTGATTCCCATATTATAAAGGGCACGAAGTCATTATGTTACCTACATCTCCTAAAAGACTATGGAATCATACTTTCAAAAGCAAGGAATCAATCCACAGATGTCAAAATTGAAGTTTCTTTTTGTGTTGTTGGTCATTATCATAGTTGCTTTCATGTTCCCTACAACACATTCTCTTGTATCTCCTATATCCTCTAGTAAGTTGTGTTATGGAACATGGTCTTTTCGAGCTAGACTATATTTGTCTTCTATCACAAAAAGCAACATTGTAAAAATATTCTAATTCACCGCTTCTTGTTAAACTTTCAACAGATGATGGAAGATCTATGGGAAATGAGAGCAATCACATATGTATTTCTAACTATAATTTTGCACCATCATGTTTAGCCTCTATATGTAATTTCCATTGCAAAACTAACTACGCTGATAGCTTGGTTAGAAATTGGTGTCGTGATACATTATGTATATGCTTCTATAGGTCTGATGTTTGTTCTTGACAAAAGTTGTATTACTGATAATGATAAGTTAATGTATATGCATGTCTTCGTGTCAGTTGTCTAATAATTAAGGCATGTTAAACTTTACTGGAGAATGAAAATAAAGTATACTTGTATCCCATTGTTTGATATCGAGTTATTGTTACTTATTTCATTGCTTAATGAACAAATAAGTCTAAAATAGGCTTATTACTATAAATAAGTTCATTTTTCTTGGTAAAAATCAGGTAGAAGTTCTATGCAGCCTCACATCATCTATAAACATAGGTCACACGATCATTCACCTACTGAGGCATTAGATTATTTTATTAACACTACAAATTAAATGAGGAATGTTACATAAAATATTAGGAACATAGAATATAATCATAGTTATTTACTTTTCTTGACGTAAAATTTTCCACGTTGTGGCATCTTATGGGGGTAGGGTGTACCAGAAGATGGGTATATTGGTCCTAATGCGGTACCCTACCTTAAGAAGTAGCTTCCTAACTTACATATCATCCTCACACTTCCATGTTTGATTGTGTCTTTTCTATAATATGTTGTTGTCATGATATTTCGGGAAGTTATTTTATTTAGTATGTCTCATTTATTTTCCTTTATTAGTAGTTGTGTAATTTGGTACTGGATTTTTGTCTTTTCATGAAGGATTCTTGATATGGTTTTATCATTTTGTATTGTTTGATCAATTTGTGTGACCCTACATCATTTTATTTACCAGAAACAATACTTCCTTCATAACCTAGTTTTACAAAACAAAAATCTAATAGTGGTTGTGATTATCTATGTAAATATCTCAAAATAGTAAGTAATGTATTTCAAGGGTCTCGCTCTTTGTTGTACACAAAAAATTGTAAGGTAGTATATTGATATAGAAAAATTATTAATGCACTTGTACCACATGGAAAAGGACTTTGCCCATGTTTGATTCAAAGGATGTGACGCTGGATTGGATTATAATCCATCTTAATAATCCTATCTCATGTTTGGTTTCCAAGATTTAAATCCGTAGAAGAGCCACATCCTGTGTCAGCGGAATCAATTAACTCCATGCTGGGGATAGCTCTTGTCAATCCCACCGACTACTTCGTCGGCATCCCCCTCCCGAAGTGGTTTTTTCGCCCCCACTCGCTCCCATGTCGCATTTTCCGTCCGTCAGAGCCGTCACCCACCCCACTTCGTCGACCCCGTTGCCCTCCATCCCCTACTCGCTTCTGAGCGGCTTCGTAACCCAGCATCCAGGCATCCATCATACTTCTTTGACCCCTTCTTCACCCGCCCTCTTCTCACTCCCTAGCAAGCTTCATCGACCCCTACCCTGCCAGAAAACCCAGATACTCTGCTTAGGCGGTTGATTCCGGTCTCCCTCCTTGCACGACGCTATGAAGTAGGTCAGACGTTTGACCAAACTGATTACTAAAGATTTCGTTTCTTTTGTTCCGCCAACTGCTGCTTGTCTAAGGCTGCACATGTATTTCTCGATAACAGGAAGTTATGTATCGATAGTCGCAATAAGCATGAAGGGGTGTCCAAGCCGATCACCATGACATTGAGGTCCGTCACTGTGGTGATTAGGAGGAAGCATGTACAGACTATCATTGTGGTAATTGGGCACAGTATCGCCAGCGAAATCACTGTGTCTCAACTTGATTGAAGTTGGGTGAGTTTTCTTTTGATCTCAACATGTTGTCTGATCCTTCGTTTATCCAAACGCATCATCGAAAAAATTAAATCCCTTCATACTTCATTTTCCATTCCATGTGATCCTTCCATCCGTCCATTTTGTTTACTATCCAAAGAACTAGACATGACCTTAGTATGAGTTGGCTTGTACTTTGACAATCCTAACGTAGTCAAATCCAAGATGAGAGAAGATGGCTCTCTATGTGCTAATTTGATTACTTTTTTGTGTTGTTCTAGGATTTGCAATATGGAGTAATAGTTTCATCCGTAGGCATGGGGTTTATATATACTATATAGAGGCATCGAGGTGACCACTTAGATTATCCCACCAACTGCTTCTTGTTAGTACTCTTATTTGGCACTTGAGTTAGAGAACAATAGTAATTTATTTGGACTCTCTTGTGGATAATAGAGGGACAAAAATGTTTCATTGAGGTTAATTTCATGTCCTTGGAACTCTTCCACTAGCCAAGACGTTGTCTATGTTCCTGTACCATGGCCTTTGAGTGGACTCAAGCAACTCATGGGACATTGTATAACAACTGGATTTTGAGTACTAAATCCATGATGAGCTATAATTATTGATTTCCGTGACATTGATTTTATGTGCAAGGTTGCCCTTCATTTCAACTCCTATTAATCCAATTTTAGAAATCATCTTGTACTCCAATGCTATTTAATCCACAATGATGATTTTGTATTTGCAACCCAATCACTCTTCTGAGTATCTCATGTACAAGTTGATGCTTTTGTTCCTAACTACCAAGATTTAACCTTGAACCATATAAGTATCTCAATTTGGATACTATTTCTCTAGAATTATTGTAAAATATTAGCCATCATAAAATAAATTGGTATTAGAAATATTTTGTGACTAATTAAGTTATATAGGTCATATTCGTAAAAGATGGGCTAGTATGTTTAAAATTTATGAAAATGCAGGTTAAACCCAGGGTTGAAATCTCATACATTTTGTTTTTCGCTTCAAAAAATATAAAGAAACTAGTTAATATGGTGTTAACTATTAATCAAAGTAAATTAAGTAACACCTTTTTTTGTCTATCTCACACGAATCCTCACGTCCTCCCCTACCAAAACGCCAGCGTGGATGGCCATTTCAGAAGACCACAACCTCCCTTTCCCTCCTGATACCTTACTTCCACAGAGTCCAACCAAGAACCATGTTCATTGCGTCATTCTACAGCTATCTTCCTCAACAACCAAAGACCATTAACCCTAAAGCAACAACAGCCCTCCGATCTTCCTCCTCACCAAGAAACAACAATGTCATTACCTTATGTCATCACTTTAATCCACTACCTATGCCATTATCCACACACAACCCAAAAACCCTAGTGCTCACACATATATAAGCCCATACACGCTACAACCTCCAATCCCTCACAATACAAGGATACACAACAACATATGAAGGGGTATCTTCAATTTGCTAACAACTTGTATAGAAGAAAATGCCACCACTGAAGTTGAAATATTTTCCACCACGCCTGCCTCCCTCCTGAAGTGCTCACCCCATTAAAATCACCACCACCTTTCTTCCCTCCCACCTTCTAAATAGTACACCAACAACTGAAGAAGACACTTACAACTAGGTCGATGGCTTAAGAGACCCTATCTGCCATGTCTAAAGGCCTCCTTCTTTGACTAAAACACTCCATGTGTCCATCAACCATAACCCATCATCCTTACAACCCCTCCTACCTTGTCCAAGGCCATCCATGGGTCCGGATTCCGTAATGATATCAGTTAGTTGTGGAAAATTTTTGAACGACATATGATCATTACCTGACCTAGTAACTTATGAGGCATCCTCCGTAATGATCACAAACATCAACTCTGCATTGGCTCTGTCTCCCTCAGAGATTAGTGTTGTGGAAGAGCTTCATGTTTGTTCCAACAAGCAAAAGATCAAGATAAAGAAAGTCTGATCAAACTTCAATCTATAACAAATCAATATTAATTTAAACCTATAGATCATGAGAAAAATTTTTTCTATAGGTTAGTCTTAACGTCCCTTTTTTAAGATAATGTTAATCAGCTTATGATAGTGATGTAGCCCTATTTTATGGCTCTATCTTGTGCCATTTTGTACTTAAATCACATCTAAACATGTTAGATTACAAGCATTTGCCCCTAATGTGCTTATCATTGCAAATATGCTTATGGATGTTCTTTGCACTATTTTCAGGTACTTGGACCATTTTTAGATGGACGAGAGAGAAAGAAGGAGTTCTAGGGTTCCCCCAATCATGGAGGGACCCAAAGAAGGTCCCAAAGTCTCCCTCAATCTACCTACAATGGCCAAGAGCCATCCCCAAGCAAAGACATCCAGAATGATGGAGTTTGAAGTGAAATAAAGTGATGCAAGCCTCACCACGGCAGTGGCCACAACACCACGGTCGTGCATTTTTTAGCAAAGAAGTGCCATTTTCAATAGTGTTTTTCCAAAGACGGCCACGACCGGGGCCACCTACCATGACTGTGGCCATTGAAGACACCACGGCCATGGCCATTAGTACGGTCGTGGTCAGAAGAAGAGAAAATGACCGTGGGAAGCCCCCACGGTCGTGGGAATTAATGACCAAAGTTCCAATTTTCAACAGGGTTTTCACCCAAGACACCACGACCGTGGCCGATGAAGTACAAAATGCCTGTGATGTTGCTCCACGATCACCTCTCTCTCCTCCAAAATGGCCTTGTTACCCAACACGGCCGTGGTGTCCCTCACCCACCCTGACCGTGGCACTCCGCCACGGCCGTGGGCCCCACCATACTTAGCTTTTCACCACTCCCACCATACCACGACCGTTTTGCCACCCCACGACTGTGTCCCACTGCCCTCACCACGATTGTGGCACACCTCCATGGTAGTGGTGATCCACCAACCCTACCCTACTTTTACTCTGTATTTCCTAAACTGCCCCTACTTACCCTAGTGCCTCCCCACCACCTATATATACATAGGTGGCGGATGGGGCATGAAGGCTAGCCTCCCCTACAACTGCTCCAATCTTCCACCTTCCTTCCTTGAGTTCCTTGTGCAATCCCTTTGCATTCTAGCTCAAAATCCACCACTTCCACCCCCATTCCACCTTGGAAACCAAGTTTTCTAGGTTTTCACCCATAACCCCCCATATTTTCATACTCCCATGCACCCTTGGAGGAGGGAGATCGTTCACAACAACTTGGAGGTGAAGAAGAAGGCTACTACACCAAGCTCCATGGCATTTCTACCTCTTCTTCCCCTTTCTTTTACTCTTTCTTTGACTATGTATAGCTAAGCCCCTTGTGGTGGACTGTTTCGGGTTAAAATGTGACTTTGATACCATGTTGGGGAAAAGTTGCTTGTAATGAACTCAATTTATATCTATGATGATTGCCTCTTGCTTCTATCTCTTTTCCTATTTTATGGCATGTGGTTTGCGCTCTTTACATGAATTGCTTGCTTTGAGATGTTTGATGACACTTAGCTTCTAGGAGGATTTGGAGTATATGTGACAATCTTAGGAATGGCTCCTAGGTCCAATTAGGGGATCCCTAGCTAGCCTCCTTTGTTCCTACATATACATCCCCCTCCTACAAGTGAGTGTGAGATCTAAGTAGCTAGTATGAGTGAGAGTGATGCAATTTCCTAGGGCCTTCTGAAGGCTAGAGTGGCTTGTGGCATGAGGTCAAATACCCTCATCTCTACTCCCATCTCTACCCTCAACCAACAATTGCTCACTATCACTTACCCTACAAACCTAGATTTGGTTAATCCCATTAGAATTACACCTAACCCTAGTCTTCTACTAGTAGTATAGGGTACATTCTAATGGCATTCGCCTTATTGTTTGGTTTGGTAATCTAGATGTGGAGTGAGAACCATGTTTTTCTAACTATCGTCCCCAACTAATATCAAAGTTATATCCCACAAATGGCCCACCTACCCTAACCAACTTGTTAAAACCCAAACTGCTTTTCTCACTTGTTAATGCTAGTCTAGTTTAATTGCTTTAGCTTAACTTAGTCAATTGCATAGCTCTGTTCTCTAGTGTTAATCTAGGCCTTTCCTCTTGTTAGTGGTTAACTTAGAATCTCAATTTCTTCTTGCTTGTTTGGTCTAGTGTAGCTTGCTCTTACCCTTGCTTAGCTAGTTTGATAACTTAGTTGGGTAGTTTGCTTGTTCAAGATAGCTTAGGTTTAATCTTGCTTTTCTTACGTGTTCAATTAGCATAATCAACCATCAAACCCTTTTAAAACCCTCAATCCCTAATCTCCATACTAGGAACATAGCTTATACTACCTAACTCTAGGGCTCCTTCTATCCATGTGGACCGACCTCGTATCATGCCAATCACCTATACTACGACAGTACCCTGTATGCTTGTGGGCGACCTGTTTAGTCTTTGTGATTGACTTGGCTAGGGACAAATAAATACCGAAAGTAAAATCCCATCTCGTGTGTTCCGACCTCGTAGAGTGCATCTAGCGACCCTAGTTGGCTGGTGTGTACACCTCTAGTGGAATCTGCACCAAGCTTTCTGGCACCGTTGCCGGGGATAGAGGCGCTCGGCCGGGTTAGATAGTGTAGCTTAGCCTTTCTTTTTGCCCTCACCATTACTATTATTTATTCTTTGTGTTACTTTTGCATCTTGGTTTGCTAACTTGGTTTCTTGTTGTGTGTTTGTGTCTTATGCAAGTGACAGTTGTGCATGCGTAGCACGCGTACTACTTACACCGACTTGGTGGTGTACGACCCCGAGATTGGTAGAAGGAGGCGTCAAGCTCACCATAATCAGCACAGACAAGCCGAGATGGCTGAAAACAACCCGCAACCGGATGCTCAACCTCCACCGCCACATCACCCGCTCCACAAATACTTCACACCGGGGAATTACAACTCCCCTATCGCCACCTTGGTTGACCAGATGCCGGGCCAATAGTTCTCCATCCCGCCTGCACTCCTCGGACTCCTCCCTACCTACTATGGGATGGAGAATGAGAACCCTTATCACCACATAGACGAGTTCCTTGAGACGTGCTCAACCTTTCGCAGTCCCACCGCCACTAACGACTCCATCAGCAGGACACTCTTTCCTTTCTCCCTCAAAGAGAAAGCTAAAGAGTGGTACATGTCAAAGCCGAAGCTGGTCTCATGGAATGAAGTTAAAAACAAATTCCTCAAGAAGTTCTTTCCTATTGCAAATCTGTCCTACATGAGGAGGTACATCACTGCATTTTCTCAGAAGGAAAATGAACCCTTCCACGAGGCATGGGAGAGGTTCCAAAAGCTGCTCCGATACTGTCCTCATCATGAAGTACCCTTATGGAAACTCGTTCAAGCATTTTACACCGGGCTTGGAGACCAAAGCCAAAACAATGTGGATTCTTCATGTGGAGGTACTTTCCTGGAAAAGTTGCCCGAAGAATCATGGCCCTTGTTCGAAAATCTCGTTGAGAACTCACGCCATCACGCTTCTACAAAAGGGAGGCACAGCGGTCAAAGCTACACTCCTCCACCTTCCATCGTGGCTCTAACTCGCAATGCTACCAACCACGACATGATGAAAATGATGGTGGACATGATGACAATGATGAAGAATCAATTCGGTGGCTCTTC
This sequence comes from Alisma plantago-aquatica, assembly GCA_963693085.1. Lineage (NCBI taxonomy): Eukaryota > Viridiplantae > Streptophyta > Magnoliopsida > Alismatales > Alismataceae > Alisma > Alisma plantago-aquatica. The sequence goes on along the minus strand of OY856410.1, from coordinate 1,312,880,895 downwards.
AAGCCAACCCGCTATTGTAGTCGATTCGGTGGATGAGGAAGTGAATGCTCTACACTCCTTTGGTGGCCGCAACAACCAAAGCCCCATGTCCAAATCCTACACTCCTGAGTGGAGGAACCATCTGAACTTTTCTTGGAAACAACAAAACAAGGATGGACAAGGGCAGGCGCAACCAAAGCCACGTTACAGCTCGAAATTTGAAGAGGAAGTGCTTGAAAGATTAAGAAGTTTAGGTGAAGTGAAAAAGGATGTGAACTCACATGGGCAGTCCATCATCCACCTTGAGCAGAGGTTGGATAAGATTTCTCTCTCTCTTGCAAGGAGGGAAGAAGGAAGACTACCCTTTCAACTGATGCCCAACCCAAACAATGATGGTTCCTTCATAGAGAACACTTCAAGTGCATATGGTCCACCATCATATCAACCCCCGTCGAATCCCTATGCTCCACCACCTCCTCAAGCACCTCTTAACTATTAATATTCCCCGCCTCCTCCTCATACATACCAACAACCACCTCCACAATACCACCCCCATCCACAACAACAACAACCACCACCACAACCGCAACCCCAATTCATTCTTCAAAATCCCAATTTACCACACCAAAGGCCTCCACCACCTCAACAGCCAACCACCTCCACATGTCTCTTCTTCTACTACCCATGAGCATGTGAATGTGGTGACTACATTGAGGAGTGGCCAGACATTGGAGCACCCCTGTGATACAGTTGTTCATGATAGAGGTAATACTGAGGCTGAGCGGATTGATATTGAGATATAGGTTGAGTATACCGTAATAAGAGGCAAGGTTGATACTATGATTCTGGATGTTGATATTGTGTTTCCTATGATTCCAGCTGATGATACTGTTGATATGGACTATGCGGGGTCCCAACTCCCTCCGTTTCCTGAGGCTCTTAAGGAGCCTTCTACTGAGAAAAGAAGGAAGAAGCACACTGAGGACATTCTTGAAACCTTCAAACAAGTGAAAATCAACATTCCTTTGCTTGATGCAGTCAAGCAGATTCCCTCTTATGCTAAGTTCTTGAAGGATCTTTGCACATTCAAAAGAAGGACTACGAGAAGAACCTCAAAGAAAGTGAAGCTCACCGAGCATGTGAGCTCGATCCTACAACACACCATTCCAAGAAAGAGAAAGGACCCCGGTGCTCCTATCATTTCATTCTACATTGGGACACACCGCATAGACCAAGCTCTCCTAGACTTGGGCTCTAGTGTCAACCTCATGCCGTATGATGTGTTTGTAGAGATACAGATGGATCTGTTGAATCCAGCCCACTGTACTCTACAGTTGGTTGATAGATCAATATTGACGCCTAGAGGGCATGTCAATGGCGTGCTTGTGAGACTTGATGATGAGACATCTACTTTCTTTCCTATTGATTTCATTGTCTTGGATATGGAGAAAGACACAAGGAAGACTTCTATCATCTTGGGGAGACCCTTCCTTGCCACAACTGATGCAGTTATTCATGTTAGGACCGGCACAATGTATGTGACATTCATGCACATGAAGATCCTACTGAACATCTTCAAATCGTCAGCCACAGCCGAAGTGATAGGAGCAACAGAAGAAGATTGCTATCTTGTTTAGTGCCTAGATGATATTGTGGAGGAATGCCTACCCTCGTGGATCCAAACTGCCACTCAAGGTAGAGGTCTAGAACCGATAGTTGAGTTCCCTGATGATGATGAGGATGATGATGAAGAGAATGAGCTAGCCTTGGTGGTTGCGAGTGAGGATCTCCCTTCCATCTCCAAACCATTAAAGAACTCTCTTGAAGAACCCCCTACTCTTGAGCTAAAATCACTTCTAGAAGGTTTGAAATATGCTTTTCTAGGGGCAAATAACACCCTCCCGGTGATCATTTCATCCATACTCTCGTCGGAATAAGAGGAGGCTTTAATGAAGGTCTTGAAGAAGAACATCCAAGCCATTGGATGGTCCATAGCTGACTTAAGGGGCATTTGTGTACACAAAATCTATCTAGAGGAGGATGCAAGGCCAACCCGTCAAATGCAAAGGCAGTTGACTCCAAAGTTGAAAGAGGTGGTGACTCAAGAGGTAGTGAAATTGCTCGATGCTGTAATCATCTATCCTATTTCTGACAGTAGATGGGTGAGCCCCATCCAAGTAGTACCCAAGTAGGGTGGCATCACCATTGCTGAGAATGCAGATGGAGAGCTAATGCCAGTGAGAGAACAGTCAAAGTGGAGGATGTGTGTTGATTATCGGAAACTCAATGAAAAGACAAAGAAGGATCACAATTCCTCCCATTTATTGACTAAATTCTGGAGAGGCTGGCAGGAAAAAGCTTCTATTGTTTCCTCGATGTATATTCTGGATATTTTCAAATTTTCGTGCATCCTGCGGATCAAGAGAAGATGACATTCACTTGCCCGAGTGGCACCTTTGCTTATCAGAGAATGACATTTGAGTTGTGTAATGCCCCTTCCATGTTTGAGAGGTCCGTGACCTTGATCTTGGCGGATATGCTTTATTCGTCTTTAGAAGTGTTCATGGATGACTTCTCGATCTTTGGTAAGACATTTGACAAGTGCTTGCTACATTTGGCTACTGTTCTTGAAAGATGTGTTAAAGTCCGACTAGTTCTATCTTGGGTAAAAAGTCACTTCATGGTGACCAAAGGCATTGTTCTAGGCCATCGGATTTTTAAAGATGGAATTGAAGTTGACAAAGCCAAAGTGGGCCTCATCTCTACCCTCAAAATTCCTTCCACCATAAGACATGTCCAATCTTTCTGGTGACATGTCGGTTTCTATCGCCGCTTCATTAAAGATTTCAATAAAATCTCAAGACCTCTGTGTCACCTACATGAAAAGGATATTGAGTTTCATTTTGATGATAAGTGCATTAAAGCTTTCAATCATTTGAAAGAAAGACTCATTTCTGCTCCGATCATGCAGCCCCCCGACTTCTCTTTGCCATTTGAGATCATGACTGATACATCCGACATGGCAGTGGGGGTTGTGCTGGACCAAAGAGTTGGCCGGATTCCTCATGCCATATACTATGCAAGCAAGACTCTTGATGAAGCATAGAGAAATTACACAACTGTTGAAAAAGAGTTACTTGCTGTCATCTTCGCACTTGATAAATTCCGCTCATATCTTGTGTAAAACAAAGTTGTGATTTATACATATCATGTTGTGCTCAAATATCTCATGTCAAAAAAGGACTCAAAGCCAAGTTTAATAAGATAGATTCTTTTTCGACAAGAATTTGATATAGAGATTGTAGACAAGAAGGGGGTTGAAAATGGCACTTCCAATCATCTTTCCCGAATTGAGTACCACTTTGATGAAACAAGTCAAATTAGAGAAACAATGCCACATGAGCAGATCTTCCTTCTTTCGTCCACTCAACGGCCATGGTATCAACACATAGTCATTTTCTTGGCTAGTGGGAGGATACCAAGCACATGGACAAAAGAGGAGAGCAAAAGGTTGTTCGCAATGGCCAAGCATTATGCGTGGGATGACCCTCATCTTTTCAAATACTGCCCCGACCAACTCATAAGAAGATGCGTGCCGGAAATAGAACAGCAAGACATCCTCTCCATGTGCCATTACGGGATATGTGGAGGTCACTTTGGAGGAAAGCGCACGGCTGCCAAGGTTCTTTAGTGTGGTTTTTATTGGCCATCATTGTTCAAAGATCCACACAAATTCTGTAAAAGATGTTTGAAGTGCCAGAAAGTAGGCACTATTTCAAAGAGAGACATGATGCCTCTATCACCCATTCTAGTGGTGGACGTGTTTGATGTCTGGGGATCAACTTCATGGGCCCTTTACCACAATCCTTTGGGTATGTCTACATTCTAGTCGCCATGGATTACGTGTCAAAGTTGATAGAGACTATTGCAACTCGGACGAACGACCACAAGGTGGTTTGTGATTTTGTGAAATTAAATATCTTCAGTCATTTTGGCATTCCTAGAGCCATGATAAGTGACAGGGGAAGTAATTTCATCCACCGCACTTTTGAGGGATTGCTTAAAAAGCATGGAGTCAACCATCGTTTAGCCACTCTGTATCATCCTCAAACAAGTGGCCAAGTTGAACTGGACAATCGGGAGATAAAGCTCATCTTAGAGAAAATAGTAAGACCAGACCGCAAGGATTGGTCACTGCGTCTAAATGAAGCTTTATGGGCATACTGGAATACATTCAAAGCCCCGATTGGCACTACACCATTCAAGCTCATTTATGGGAAAAGCTGCCACTTACCGATTGAAATGCAACATAAGGCGTTGTGGGCTTTGAAGACTATGGACCTTGATGGTGAGAATGCCAGAATGAAAAGGAAATTTCAATTAAATGAGCTAGAGGAAATGAGCCATGAGGCGTATGAGATGTCAAAAATCTATAAGGAAAGAACAAAATTCCTTCATGACAAGATGATTCGAAAGAAGGAGTTTGAGCCCGGGAAGTGGGTGTGGGTCTACAATTCGAAGATGAAGTTTTTTCCTGAAAAACTCTATTCTAGATGGGAAGGATCTTATCTCGTTAAGAAAGTATACCCATCTGGAGATGTTGTCATATGTGAAAAAGAAGGGGTGAAGGAGTTTGCCGTTAATGGGCAAATATTAAAACCTATTGTTGAAGTTGGCCCTGACAAGGCCAATCAAAACTTTGATGTCTTTATGCTTATGGAAGAACAATCCGACGAAGAAGAGTGCTTGGAAGAGGATGAGAAAGAAATCTACTACAAGTATGGACTAAGGATTCCAAAAAACCAATAGAGATCTGGAATCAATAAGTCTGGATGAAGGCGTAAAATTTAGTGCTAGTGGGAGGCATCCCACGTGGTTTGAGATTCTCGAACCTTGCTTTTTGATACTTTTACTTTTCTTTACACAAACACACACGCGCACTTGTGCTTGATAGTTTTTTTGTTTGAGTTTTGATGATGTGGCAGGTGCTAGACATATCAGAGAGAAGGTATGGAAGTGAAACATGGTCATTAAGGCATATTTTTGGCCAAATAACAAATAAAATTGAAGTTCAAGTTTTTGAAGTGAAATAATTGAAGGAACACCCCTAAAATGACCGTGGAGCTCGACCACGACCGTGGCACATCTGGTCAAACATGACCATGGCCACTGGCCACGGCCGTGGGAATTATTGCATCAAGTTGGCCAAAGTTATAGGGTTTTTTGAAGTTTGGCCACGACCGTGGCAAACCGCCATGGCTGTGTTGAAGAATCTTGGCAACGACCGTGGCAGATCGATCACCACGGTCGTGGGAATTATTGCATCAAATTCCATCAAAGTTACAAGTTGTTTTGGACAAATGGCCAAGACCGTGGCCACACGCCGCGACCGTGTTTAAGAGGAGTGGCCATGACCGTGGAGAGGTCATACCAGGGCATTCTACATCGACAACACGACCGTGGCACCCAACCCTGGCCACGACCGTGGCCACCCGCCACGACCATTGTTGAGCCCGGTTCAACAAAAAAATATAACTTTTAAACATCCAAACTTGACCCCCTTCTCATTTCTTCATCTTCCACCTCCAGAAAATGACAATGGCGGCGACAACCACCCCCCTGCTCCCCCATTTTCCATCACAGACCCCCAAAAACACCTCCATTCAGCCTCCAATACATCCCAAATCAATCCCCAGCCATCCCTCTACCATTCCCACCACCTATTCTCTCTCAATCACCCCTCCATCTCCACATTCAACTCCAATCTGCCCAACAGTTCCTATCCACAAAACCCCCACATAAACCCTTCATTTTTCACCCAAATCAACAACAAACCTCATTTCCACCATCCAAACATCCTTCTCTTTCCATTCTACACACAAATCCACATCCATATCAACCCCTCCACCAAAATCTGAATTCCACTTCACCTCCACAACCCACCATGAAGAAGATTGGAAACGCCATCACCAAGGGGACCAATATCCTCACCGAAGGGAAGCTGTGTTCCAAAAATGTCTCCTCCAATATTACCATGCCCTCCCATACTCCTTCACCAACCACATCCTCCTACCAATCCCTCCGCCGCTCACAATATGTGAGTGGATCCCACACCCGCTCGTCCGACAGCCAACATATCACTGACGCTACGTACGAGGGGGAAGAAGAAGAAGAAGAGGAGGAGGAGTCTGTGGGAGTTGATATGGACCACCTAATCGATGAGATTGTTCCAGTATCTACAAAAGGAAATCAAAGATCAAAGGCAGCACCGTCCTCATCCAAGCTGTCGCCGAAGCCAACACCAGCCCGCCATTCGACATCACATGCACCATAGGGACATAGTGTGCAGCCACAACCCTCATGGCAACTCCATCTTGATGAAGAGAAATCAGCACACTGGTACAACCTCGACACCATTTTGGGGTCTCAAGTGTAGAGGATGGAGGAAAATGAAGAGGACATTGAGGAGAAAGAGATGGAGCTTGAGCCCAAAGGAGATAATGTTCTACCCAGCTGGAGGCAGATAGAGAAAAGACCCTAGGCAAAGCACCGACAGGGGTGTCCTATGGTAGAGGACACATGCAGAAAAAGGTTGATCTTATCTACCTTGAGTGCATGACAAGGTGAGTCGTCGCCACCAAGTATGGGTCTGAGAAGGTGATTGATGATCTAGGGATCAACGCGGCAGTGGAAGAAATCATGAAGACAATAGAGTTGTGGGATGTTCTTCTCACACCCCAACCAGCATACGTCACTTTGACTCGAGAATTCTTTACCACTCTTGAAAGGAAAAATGTGAGAGGTTGTGACATAATCAAATTTGCCATGATGGGCAACGTACACACCCTCACATCTACTGAGCTGAATGGTATATTTGTTGCAAGTCCTGAAGAATCCGTGAAGATGGATGATGGATTGTTAGAGAGGAGGGAATATCTGGACTATGCCTATTTCTGGAAGAGAATTACTGGTAGCGATGCTTACGATGCTGGTAGATCAAAAACTGCCGCCATAAGCAACCTGATGATCCGCTATGTGCAGAAGGTCTTGGTGAATACAATTGTGGGGAGATATGATAATCAAGGCTCCATTTCCCAAAAGGATATGTTTGCCTTGATAATGATGCACCTCAAAAAGTACTTATACCTTGGAGTACTATTGATTTATCATATGAAGTCTGTAGCCTATAAGAGCTCAAAACCATTTGTTATGGCAGGGTTGGTGACTTCAATTACACTGGCTTTGGGATACGATTTCTCTAGGTTACAAGATGCAATTGAGGCAGAATTGGTTGATATCAACTACCTAATGCACTCACACACTATTAAGATGAAGGAAAAAAGGATGATATATCTTACAACTAGTGTGCCAGATTTTGAGCTTGAGCTACCATACCACGCGGTGACACTTCTATCCGTGTTGGGAGTTCTCTTTAGATTGAAGGAAAAACTACTGAAATGGTAGCAAGAACACCCAAGAGAGACATATACAAGGGGAGCCACTACCGTACGTGAAGACATAGCTGAATCTTATGTACAAGGGCAAGAGCAAGAAGATATAGAACAAAGGTAGCCCCGCAGGACAAGAAGGAGGGATGAGCAAACATCCCAGCTGCAGCAGCCCTCAGGGAATGCCTATGACATGGCAACCATCCAGGCACACATTGAGCGTATTCAGAAGACCCAAAGTGATATGCAGCTTGTCCAGTAGTACATGTGGCAAGATCAACAACAGATGCACCATTAGATCAACCACTTGTATCACTACAACCATGCCCAGGCAGCACGAAACCCCGAATGGGGTGGATATTTTTGGGGTGGTTTAGCTGGATATCCCGAGACGTACCCTCCGCCCCATGACGACTACTGGGGGCATTATTACCAGCATCCTCCACTAGGCTCATCTCCATCCTCAGCTCCTCCTCAGGATCCTCCGCAGATGCCAGACTAGCCACCAAAGCCATGACACTTCCCCTATCTCGCCTAATCTATAGTTTCATGCTGAGGATAGCACGATCCTAAAGTTTGGGGTGGGTAGGGCGGTATGCACCACCCTATCTCTCTCTTTTTGTCATTTTGTTCCACCTCTACCATCTAGTTTAGTTTTATTTTATTTTTCTTTTCATTGCATCATTGCATGGCATGTAGTTTATTCTTGCATTTTTGTATAATTTTTCAAAATTTTTGCTTTTCCATACCATGCATCACATCTTAATGTAGTTTTTGTAGTTTCTTATGCATGTTAATTAGGATTTGCTTCTTTATGTCTTGAAATTTCCTAAAGTAGTTTTAGATGTGATTTAGTGCAAATTGGCACCATTTTAGCCAATTTTTCCCAAACTTGAATGTTCTTGTTCTAAAAGTTTGTTTTGACTTAATCTCTATTATTTGAAATGAAATGTTTTCATCTTGTGACAAATGCATGCCACTTTCTTAGATCTTATTGCTATATGGTCTTGTTTGTTGACTTCTTACATGTGCACCACATTTCTTATGTCTGTGAATGTTTAGTTGAATCATGAATTGGGCAAGCTACAAGCGCTTAAAGCCAATGGAATCACTTGGTAGAAATTTGAATGTTATGTTGATTCTATCATGTGGTGTGATATCACATGGTGTAGTGCTAAATTAGCTTTCATGCAGGGAATCTTATGTTGGAAACCACACTAATGACCCCCCCCTTTTGATCCGACCACTCTTTCACCACTTCCATACCTCTCAGCCTCATAAAAAGATGCCAAAGTGCCACAAGCATTTGCCCCTAATTTTCTTATCATTGAGAATATGCTTATGGATGTTCTTTGTACTATTTTCAGGTACTTGGACCAGGTTTAGATGGACGAGAGAGAAAGAAGGAGTTCTAGGGTTCCCCCCAATCATGGAGGGACCCAAAGAAGGCTCCAATGTATCCCTCAACCTACCTCCAATGGCCAAGAGTCATACCCAAGCAAAGACATCTACGAATGATGGAGTTTAAAGTGAAATCAAGTGATGCAAGCCTCACCACGGCCGTGGCCACAACACCACAATCGAGCATTTTTTAGCAAAGAAGTGCCATTTTCAACAGTGTTTTTCCAAAGACTGCAACGACCATGGCCACCTACCACGATCATGGCCATTGAAGACACCACGGCCGTGGCCATCAGCACGGTCGTGGTCAAAAGAAGAGAAAACGACCGTGGGCAACCCCCGATGTCGTGGGAATTAATGACCAAAGTTCCAATTTTCAACAGGGTTTTCACCCAAGACGCCACGACCGTGGCCGATGAAGTACAATATGCTCGGTGGTGCTGCTCCACAATCACCTCTCCATCCTCCAAAATGGCTGTGTTACCCAACACGTCTGTGGTGCCCCTCACCCACCACGACCGTTGCACTCCGCCACGGTCGTGGCCACCACCATACTTAGCTTTTCACCACTCCCTTCATACCACGACCATTTTTCCACCCCAAGATTGTGTCCCACTGCCCTGACCACGGTGGTGGCACACCTCCATGGTCGTGGTGTTCCACCAACCCTACCCTACTTTTACTCTGTATTTCCTAAACTGCCCCTACTTACCCTAGTGCCTCCCCACCACCTATATATACATAGGTGGTGGCTGGGGCACGAAGGCTAGCCTCCCCTACAGCTTCTCCAAGCTTCCACCTTCCTTCCTTGAGCTCCTAGTGCAATCCCTTTGCATTCTAGCTCACATACACCACTTCCACCCCCATTCCAACTTGGAAACCTAGTTTTCTAGGTTTTCATCCATAACCCCCCCATATTTTCATGCTCCCCTACACCCTAGGAGGATGGAGGTCATCCAAAACAGCTTGGAGGTGAAGAAGAAGGCTACTACACCAAGCTCCATGGCATTTCTACCTCTTCTTCCCCTTTCTTTTACTCTTTCTTTGACTATGTACAGCTAAGCCCCTTGTGGTGGGCTGTTTGGGGTTAAAATGTGACTTTGATACCATGCTGGGGAAAAGTTGCTTGTAATGAACTCAATTTATATCTATGATGATTGCCTCTTGCTTCTATCTCTTTTTCTATTTTATGGCATGTGGTTTGTTCTCTTTACATGAATTGTTTGCTTTGAGATGTTTGATGACACTTTAGCTTCTAGGAGGATTTGGAGTATATGTGGCAATCTTAGGAATGGCTCCTAGGTCCAATTAGTGGATCCCTAGCTAGCCCCCTTTGTTCCTATGTATACATCCCCCCCCTACAAGTGAGTGTGAGATCTAAGTAGCTAGTGTGAGTGAGAGTGATGCAATTGCCTAGGGCCTTCTAAAGGCTAGAGTGGCTAGTAGCATGAGGTCAAATACCCTCATCTCTACTCCCATCTCTACCCTCAACCCTCAATTACTCACTATCACTTACCCTAGAAACCTAGATTTGGTTAATCCCATTAGAATTACACGTAACCCTAGTTTTCTACTAGTAATATAGGGTACATTCTAATGGGATTAACCAAATCTAGGTTCGACTAGTAGTATAGGGTACATTCTAATGGCATTGGCCTTATTGTTTGGTTTGGTAATCCAGATGTGGAGTGAGAACCATGTTTGTCTAACTATCTTCCCCAACTAATATCAAAGTTACATCCCTCAAATGACCCACCTACCCTAATCAACTTGTTAAAACCCAAACTGCTTTGCTCACTTGTTAATGCATGTCTAGTTTAATTGCTTTAGCTTAACTTAGTCAATTTCTTAGCTCTGTTCTCTTGTGTTAATCTAGGCCTTTTCTCTTATTAGTGGTTAACTTAACTTCTCAATTTCTTCTTGCTTGTTTGGTCTAGTGTAGCTTGCTCTTGCCCTTGCTTAGGGAGTTTGATAACTTAGTTTGCTAGTTTTCTTGTTCAAGATAGCTTAGGTTTAATTTTGCTTTTCTTACTTGTTCAATTAGCATAATCAACCATCAAACCCTTTCAAAACCCTCAATCCCTAATCTCTGCATTAGGAACATAGCTTACACTACCTAACTCTAGTGCACCTTCTATCCCTGTGGACCGACCACGTATCTTGCCAATCACCTATACTATTACAATACCCCGTATGCTTGCGGGTGACCTATTTAGTCTTTGTGATCGACTTGTTCAGGGACAAATAAATATCGAAAGAAAAATCCCATCCCGTGTGTTCCAACCTCGTGGAGTGCATCTAGCCACCTTAGTTGGCTGGTGTGTACGCCTCTAGCAGAATCTACACCAAGCTTTCTGGAACAGTTGCTGGGGATAGAGGCGCTTGGCCTAGTTAGATAGTGTAGCTTAGCCTTTCCCTTTTCCCTCACAATTGCTATTATTTATTCTTTCTGTTACTTTTGCATCTTGGTTTGCTAACTTGGTTTCTTATTTTTTGTTTGTGTCTTGCGCAGGTGACAGCTATGCATGTGCAACACACGTTCTACTTGCACCGACTTGGTGGTGTACGACCCCAAGATTGGTAGAAGGAGGCACCAAGCTTGCCGCAATCAACATAGAGAAGCCGAGATGGCTGAAAACAACCCACAATCAGATGCTCAACCTCCACTACCATATCGCCCACTCCACGAATACTTCACACTGGGGAACTACAACTCCCCTATCACCACCTTGGTTGACCAGATGTCGGGTCAACAGTTATCCATCCCTCATGCACTCCTTGGACTCCTCCCAACCTACTATGGGAGGGAGAATGAGAACCCTTATCACCACATCGACGCGTTCCTTGAGACGTGCTCAACCTTTCATAGCCCCTCTGCCACTGACGACTCCATCAGGAGGACACTCTTTCCTTTCTCCCTCAAAGAGAAAGCTAAAGGGTGGTACGTGTCAAAGCCGGAGCTGGTCTCATGGAACGAAGTGAATTCCTCAAGAAGTTATTTCCTATTGCAAAGCTGTCCTACATGAGGAGATGCATCACTTCGTTTGCTCAGAAGGAAAATGAACCCTTCCACGAGGCATGGGAGAGGTTCTAAAAGCTACTCCAAGACTGTCTTCATCATGAAGTACCCTTATGGAAACTCGTTCAAGCATTTTACACTGGGATTGAAGAGCAAAGCCAAAATAATGTGGATTCTTCCTGCGAAGGTAATTTCACGGCAAAGCCGCCAAAAGAATCATGGCCCTTGTTCGAACATCTCACCGAGAACACATGCCATCGTGTTCTACAAAAGGGGGGCATAGCACCCGGAGCTACACTCCTCCACCTTCCTCTATGGCTCCAACCTGCAATGCTACCGACCCCGACATGATGAAAATGATGGCGGACATGCTGACAATGATGAAGAATCAAGTCGGTTGCTCTTCAAGCCAACCCGCTGTGGCAGTCGATTTGTTGGATGAGGAAGTGAATGCTCTACACTCCTTTGGTGGCTGCAACAACCAAGGCCCCATGTCCAACTCCTACACTCCCGAGTGGAAGAACCATCTGAACTTTTCTTGGAAACAAAAAAATGAGGATGGACAAGGGTAGGGGCAATTGAAGCCATGTTACAACTCAAAATTTGAAGAGGAAGTGCTCAGAAGATTAAGAAGTTTAGATGAAGTGAAAAAGGATGTGAACTCACATGGCCAGTCCATCAAATACCTTTAGTAGAGGTTGGATAAGATTTCTCTCTCTCTCTTGTAAGGAGGGAAGAAGGAAGACTACCCTCTCAAATGATGCCCAACCCAAATAATGATGGTTCCTTCCTAGGGAACTCTTCAAGTGCATATGTTCCACCATCATATCAACCCCCTCCGAATCCCTATGCTCCACCACCTCCTCAAGAACCTCTTATCTATCAATATGCCCCACCTCCTCCTCATACATACCAACAACCACCTCCACAATACCACCCCCATCCACAACAACAACAGCCACCACCACAACCGCAAAACCAATTCATTCTTCAAAATCCCAATTCACCTCACCAAAGGCCTCCACCACCACAACAACCACAACCACCTCCACAAGTCTCTTCTTCTACTACCCATGAGCATGTAAAGGTAGTGAATATGTTGAGGAGTGGCTGGACTTTGGAGCACACACGTGATATAGTTATTGATGATAGAGGTAATACTGAGGCTGAGTAGATTGATACTAAGATACAGGTTGAGGATACCGTAACAAGAGGGAAGGTTGATACTATGATTCCGGATGTTGATATTGTTATTCCTGTGATTCCAGCTGATGATACAGTTGATATGGACTATGTGGGGTCCCAACTCCCTCCGTTTCCGTAGGCTCTTAAGGAGCCTTTTGCTTAGAAAAGAAGGAAGAAGCACACTGAGGACATTCTTGAAACCTTCAAACAAGTGAAAATCAACATTCCTTTGCTTGATGCAGTCAAGCAGATTCCCTCTTGTGCTAAGTTCTTGAATGATCTTTGCACATTCAAAAGAAGGACTATGGGAAGAACCGTGAAGAAAGTGAAGCTCACTGAGCAAGTGAGCTGGATCCTAAAACACACCATTCCAAGAAAGAGAAAGGACCCCAGTGCTCCTATCATCTCATGCTACATTGGGACACAGTGCATAGACCATGCTCTCCTAGACTTGGGCTCTAGTGTCAACCTCATGCTGTATGATGTGTTTGCAGAGCTACAGATGGGGCAGTTGAATCCAGCCCACTATACTCTACAGTTGGCTGATTGATCGATAAAGATGCCTAGAGGGCGTGTCAATGACGTGCTTGTGAGACTTGATGACGAGACATCTGCTTTCTTTCCTACTGATTTCATTGTCTTGGATATGGAGAAAGACCCAAGGAAGGTTCCTATCATCTTGGGGAGACCCTTCGTAGCCACAGATGATGCAGTTCTCCATTTTAGGACCGACACAATGTATGTGACATTCATGCACATGAAGATCCATCTGAACATCTTCAAATCATAAGCCACAACCAAAGTGATAGGGGCGATAGAAGAAGATTGCTATCTCGTTGAGCACCTAGATGAGATTGTGAAGGAATTCATGCCCTCATGGATCCAAACTGCCACTCAAGGTAGAGGTCTAGAACCGATAGTTGAGTTCCCCGATGATGATGAGGAGGATGATGAAGAGATGAGCTAGCCTTGGTGGCTGCAAGTGAGGACCTCCCTTCCATCTCTGAACCATTAAAGAACTATTTTGAAGAACCCCCTACTCTTGAGCTGAAATCACTTCCAGAAGGTTTGAAATATGCTTTTCTAGGGGCAAATAACACCCTCATGGTGATCATTTCATCCATACTCTTGTCGGAACAAGAGGAGGCTTTAATGAAGGTCTTGAAGAGGAACATCCAAGACATTGGATGGTTCATAGCTGACTTGAGGGATATTAATCCCTCCATTTGTGTGCACAAAAATCTATCTAGAGGAGGATGCAAGGCCAACCCGCCAAATGGAAAGGTGGTTGAATCCGAAGTTGAAAGAGGTTGTGACTCAAGAAGTAGTGAAATTGCTTGATGCTGGAATCATCTATCCTATTTCTGACGGTACATGGGTGAACGCCATCCAAGTAGTACCCAAGAAGGGTGGCATCACCATTGCTGAGAATGCAGATGAATAGCTAATTCCAGTGAGAGAACAGTCAAAGTGGAGGATGTGCGTTGATTATCAAAAACTCAATGAAAAGATAAAGAAGGATCACTATCCCCTCCCATTTCTTGACCAAATTCTGGAGAGGCTGGTAGGACAAAGCTTCTATTGTTCCCTTGATGGATATTCAGGATATTTTCAAATTGTCGTGCATCCTACAGATCAAGAGACGACATTCACTTTCCTGAGTGTCACCTTTTCTTACCGGAGATTGCCATTTGGGTTGTGCAATGCCCCTTCCATGTTTCAGACGTGCGTGACCTCGATCTTGGAAGATATGTTTGATTCGTCTTTGGAAGTGTTCATTGATGACTTCTCGATCTTTGGTAAGACATTTGATGAGTTCTTGCAACATTTGGCTACTATTCTTGAAAGATGTGGGAAAGTCAGACTAGTACTATCTTGGGAAAAAAGTCACTTCATGGTGCCCGAAGGCATTGATCTAGGCCACCGGGTTTCTAAAGATGGAATTGAAGTTGAAAAGGCCAAATATCTACCCTCACCATTCCTTCCACCGTAAGTCATGTCCAGTCTTTCTTGGGACATGCCGATTTCTATCGCCACTTCATTAAAGATTTCAGAAAAATTTTAAGACCTCTGTGTCACCTACTTGAAAGGTATGTTGAGTTTCATTTTGATGATAAGTGCATTGAAGCTTTCAATCATTTATATATATATATATATATATATATATATACATACATATATATATATATACATATATATATACATATGTATACATATATATACATATATATATACATATGTATATATATATATCTGCATATATATATATATATATCTGTATATATATATATATATATATATATATACATATATATATATATATATACATATATATATACATACAATTTCATATATATGGGTAATCTTATTCTTAAGTAAGTATTCAAGAAATGATAAATAATATTATATATATTTGTACTACTGTTAACATGTACTATACATGACTGAAAGATACTAAAATCATGTAATTAAGAATATTGTATTTAAACCCTAAATATTTTCTAGTAAGGATATTTTGTTAAATAGTATCTTATAAGTTAAACATGTTGAACCCTAGGCCCCTGTTTGTTTTTGGACCTAATCTAGATTATGGCATGTCATTTAGCACCATGTCTGCTAAACCTGCTCCGATTTGGTCAAGAAATGTCGTTCGTTTGAAATCTCAATCCTCCAATTTTTTGGGATAACGAAACTTCATTATCTAGACAAAAATAGTCTCGATAGAGGCAGGATTTCAATTCTCAATTTGGGTTAGGGTAGCAAGTCTTGACTCCCCACTCCCTCGCCCCCTCTCCTCTCCCCGACACTCTCTAACGTCACCCCTTGACCTTCTCCTTCGACCGTCTCCCTCACCTATATTGTTACTGTTGTCTTCTCCTCCAACAATTGTACCTCTGTGAATTTATGTGAGGCATGATTCCAATGTCAGATACCACGAGCAGTTCGCGGATGGAGTACAGGCAATGTGAGTCAAAGGGGCATACGAAGAAGGAATCACTGCGGTCTTCTACCACCTCTGAGCTATAAGCGCGGCCTATTCTTTGAAAAATAGGGTAAGTCATGTCTTGTCTCTTCTAGTTATCAACCATTGTCACCCTCCATTAACACCCATTCTCATGTCTGAGCATCGTCCCATCCCATCTTGTCGACGAACAGTTCAAACCCAAGCCAGGGAAATGGCTGCCCATCTGCCTACATATTGCTTAATTTGCTCATCGACCTACTTCCCATCCAACTCTACATCCTCGACCAGGTGTTCTCTGAAGTTGATGTTGATCCTTACTATTCTAAAGTTTGTTCCTTTGAAGAGGTGGGTGAGATTGATTCATGTTTTCTGAATTTCATTTGTTATTTTGATCTGACAGTTATACCGATGCTTTAGTGTTTTTCCCTTTGTGGCTTGTGCTGCTTGATTCAGGGTCATTTTGATGATGTCCCTTCTCCCCAAATCTACTCAAGTATTCTGCTATTTTGATCCATTAGTAAATGTTGTACAAGTAAATGTTGTGAATTTGTTATTTAGAGTACATGTTGTACGAGTAACAACCGATTTGTTTTGTTATTGAGTATGAGGTATATTAGATTTCAATACCAAAAGCTTGGTTTTGTATGTCTGTTGACCCTAGCAGGGTGTGATGTCCATTTACCATTGTTTTGTTTCCCATGAATTTGTTATTAACACCATCCATACGTTTTCATGCTTTTTTGTATGCATTTAGATATTTGTTTCTAATTTGTCAACATTTTTGGATAAGACTTGATTGTCAATACATCTAATGGAAATCTCAAAAATTCATTACACCTAGTAAGTAAATAAGAGTTCAACTATTCCATCAAATGATAAAGTCTTCATTTTCCAAAAAAAATCCTCAACTTTCCACATACTAGCGGCGAGCCCATGTACTGTGACATTACTCTTTCTGTCGCCTAAGGTTTAAATTAAACTTAATTAGCATTACAATATTGATAGTGAAATTACAATAAATTTGAATAAACATTCACATGTTGATAATGGTTCAATTTAAACTTAATTTGAATTACACACACACCCCTTTTTTGAAGCCTCCCAAAAATTTTATTTACACTACCCTTACTTAATTTGCAATTTCGATCTCCCAACCACATTTTGCCAATCATCTTGGGCCTAAGCTTTCTTGAAATAAAAATGGATGTAATATGTGAGAGATCCCTGATTTAAAATTACTGTGCTCCTATCAAATTGATTGTCTCTAATTTCCATAATCTTGATAGATCCTTGATTAATACATGGTATAAATCCCAAAAAGCCATTCATTTGAGTTCAGTAATATTTTATATCCATACTCTATCATGCTTTATAATCTTGAGCCTAAGCTTGTTTTAAAATAAAATGGAATGTCCTATGTGAAATAAAATTAGATTGTCCAATTGCCCCAACTTAATTAGCCCTAACTCCAAACCACATAATCTCTTAACCACAACTCAAAACCTAATTATTTTGTAACCCTTATTAATTAGAAAATTAATTATTTAGTAATCCTAATTCTATAGTAACCATGCATGTTAAGCAATGTAATGATCAATTTAGTAACAATAATTAATAAATTTATTAGCCCTAACATCATTAAATACATTCCTAATTGTTTATTTATTGGCCAAATCACCACAGTTATCGTAATAGTTTAGTACAAAATAAATTACTGTGTAACCCTAATTACATAGTAACCCTAAATATATTAGTAACACTATTTGTAACCTTGATTATTTAGTAAGCATATTTATACAATTACCCTAATCAGTGGGTATCTATAATTTATTTAGTATCCCAAAATTATTTAGTAACCAATTTGTTTTTTAACCCTTATTTTATAAAAAATTAAAATTATTCATTAACTACTAATTATATAGTAACCATGCTTGTTAAGCCACCTAATTGTTTATTTATTAGGCCAAAGTTATTTAGTAACACAATTAATTTATTATCCTTAACGTAATCACCCCAAACCTAATTTATTTATTAGTCAAATTGTTGTTGAAAATAAAATGGCTTAGTACTAAATAAATTTTCACTAACCCTAATTATATGTAGTAATCCTATTTGTAACTTGTTTATTTAATAAACTTATTTATACAGTTACCCTAAGTAGTTGGTACCTATAATTTATCTAGTATCCCAAAATTATTTAGTAACATGAGTATTTTGTAACCCTTATTAAATGCAACATTAAATTATTCAATAACCCTAATACAGTAACCATGGATGTTTCTTAACCTAATTGTTTTGTATTATCCCTAACTTATCTCCCCAAATTATTCATTAACGTTGTTTATTTACTAATACTAACTCAGTACATCCAATTGTCCCATCTAGTTATTTAATTCTAACTTATTTAGTGACTCTAATTTCTTTATTAAATCAGTTTGTTTAGTGACTGTACTTATTTAGTAATCCTTCATATTTTATAATTGTATTTATTTATAACTATGTGATGTCATTTATATTGTAATCCATTATCCCCCTGATTAAAATTATTGTGTCTTTTAATTTCTATCGACAAACTAAAAACATATACAACCCTGATTTAGAGTTTGGTATTCTAAGATGGTTTGTAAGAACTTGCATGTGATCAGATTCAAATTTTTGTTTCCCATTTGTGATCAATTATGTTGATTTATCGTAGTTTTTGGACTCTGGTTCTGTCATATTTTTAGATTGTTTCTAATTTCAATAATATCGATAGATCCCTATTGATAGATTCTTGATTAATATGTTGTATAAATCCCAAAAAGCCATTCATTTCAGTATGTTGCTAATTTGAGGTGGAACTCCTAGATGACCTTGCACTTCCCCTTCATGGTTTGTTTTTGTGATTTAAAAGAAATCAATGTGTCTTTTTACCATGGTCATACATTATAGTGCTCTGTTACGATTGAATGTGTGATGATTGTATTACAAAATATTAGGGAAATATGTTTGCATCCTCCTTACTTTGGTCATTACAAGAATGTGCAGGTACACCAGTAAAAATGTGCATATCTTCCTCATAATTCAAACTTTGATGGATTTGTTGGAAATTACCTCATTGACTTGACTGTCATCAACATTTATAAATCGTTATAGATACACATATCTCCCAAAGATGTTATACAATTTAATTTGTTACATAGGGGAAAGAAAAATGTTAAATTGTATCCTATATAGGTTCAATATAACCAAGAAACACACATGAAAATGATTCTGGCTACAATTAATGACGTTTAGTGTTGCTAAACATGTACAAGGTATATGTTAGATATTATTGAGATTTGAGAATGACTTTTGTATATGTAAATTTGTACAAGGGATAATATTACATGTTTCAAAATATGTATGTGAACGGTTTGTTTAGTTGTGGTTGTGCTTTTGTTCATCAATATGGTGTTTGTCTTCATGGTGATGTGATGTGTTATGTATCTGGATCAATCTAACATATTTCCACATAAAATATATGCTCTTTGGGTATTTCTTATGATTTTCTATCTGCAATTATGTTATACGAAAATATTATTCCGTCTGAAATCTAACTCTTACACATTAACTGGAATGTAGTCAACTTGAACCAGCTTTTACACACAAAATGTATACTAGTATGATATATTGGTCATACTAAAATCCAACACCTGCAGATAAAATACTCATCAGTCTGACAATTTGTGTTAGCAAACAATTATCTTGGCCCATCCGTCTATATTTGTATCACCTGACATAGTTGTTCATGGTTGTGGTTGTTGACTATTCATGTAATTGTACCCAAATTCCCCTATATTCAAAATTACACCCATAAATTTAACATGGTTGACTGGATTAACATCTATATAGTAGATGTGCTATTATGATGCACACCTATATTTGCATTAACACCTAGGTTGAATAACTTTTCATGTAAACACCCTACTGTCATGTTCTATTGTAGCACATGTGATAATATGTCTTCTGCGTACGCGAAGCACTGTATTTAATGGTTGAGGGAGTCTGATGGGGCTCTAGCTGCAACATTGAGGAGACAGTATCATATAGATAGGAGTATAGATGGGTAGTTTACTAGGGAGGCTTGGAGGGAGACACTCCATGATTGGAAGAATAGGATGGGGAGGATAGCGTGTACACTAAAATAGGTGAAAACCCAGTGGAAGAACCAAAAGAAGGATTTTGCAAAGTTGAAGATTGTGACCAACAAGAGCAGTAGTGTTGGATGAGATGGGACCAGGAATAAGTCGATACTACAACACACCCTGGAGTGGAAGGAGACACTTATGGTATGTATAATAACACATCAACATAACTTTGTGTTATGCAATTAAATTTATCCTCATAATTGAATATATTTGACAATAGGGAAATAATGAACTACCAAAGTTTACTAACTAAACCTTCTACCATTACCACAACATCAAGTTAATTGGGGGAAGGAACATTACTAAAGGATACCACTCAATGTCTTCATCAAATAGACAATTGTCATCTGAAGTCACCTCTAAGGATGACGTTGCTATCAACCTAGATGCTTCTGATACTCCTATCAATATCGATAGAACTAGTGTTGTTTTAGACACAACCTATTTTGGCACACAGAGTGAGGGAGACAATGTTGGGATGAATAACCAAGGCATTGGTACAAGGACTCCTCCTAGCCACAAGAGCAGGAAGTGAGCATCAATGACACCTGAGCGACGTACACTAATCAATGATGGTATTTGAATTCAAAAAGGTGTATGCAAAGGTGCATGAGTTAGGCACCGGTGTAGCCACCCATGCCATTGAAAAGGAAGAGTATGTAATGATTTTTCAGCATCTCCATGAAACTTTCCCAGATGTCCCTACCCATGTTTTTACTACTCTTGTTAATTCCATGAAGGAGTCAACCAACTGCAGTGTCTACCTCAACCTCCAACATACCCCACAAAAAGATATGATCTGGTAGCAAGACTTATTTGATAGGTCTCACGTTTCTAATGCAATGCCGCCACGTTCCATGGCACCCTCTTTTGAGCCATCTCCACTTGGATTTACTTCACAGTCCCCCCTGGGCTTTTAGCACATCAAGTATGCCAACCATAGGTCATATCATCCAATGATGATGTTGGCAAAAGTGGGTCTAGTAGAGGTCAAACGCCATAGTTATACTAAACACCAAACATTAATTATTTTTGGTATTATTTGATAAGTTTGAGAACATTACCTACATATGGTTATTGTTGTAAAATTTAAATTTGTAGTGAACATTTTAATTTTATATTCATATCTAATTTGGTTGCAATTTTGTTTATGCACATCATGAGTTGTTATCTCATTCTTTTTATAGAAATCATATCTTAGTTTTGTTGTCCTTATAATTGTAGGAATCATGGATGGTATTGACCACACATGTACACCATACCTAGTTACAAAAAATTTAGATATCATGTCTAGGCCAATAAATCATATTTCTAAAGAAATAGATGACTTAATAGAGACTGCCATCCTAGACAATCCCACTGACCATGATATAGTACATCCGTTAACTAGGTTAGTTAGTATTAGTAGCGGTCACCAAAAGGTTTTAGAAATCATACATGGACATGAACAGAGGGCATCCTATATTGAATGCATCCATGTACAGTTTTATCCCTCATGGACAAGCTTGAGAGTCGTGGCTTATTACGTAGTAGTAAAGGTGTCTCATCTATTGAGGTTGTATGCTACTTTCTTTAGATGGTTGGTGTAACATCCCAGGATTTGAGGCCTCAGATAACATGATCTTAAAAGGAATAATTGGCTACCCATATCACCAAGGTGCACCTCCTTTTCAGGGAGCCCATCTCTCAAGAACTCCATAGTTAAGCGTGCTCAGCTTGGAGTAGTACTAGGATGGGTGACCAGTCGGGAAGTTGATCCTGGCTTGCGCGTCAGTGTGGACAAAGTGCGCAGTCAAGGCTAGTGGTGGTCTGTGGGTCCAGTCGTTATTCCTGAAACTCTACTAGAGCCTTTGGCAGTGGGCCCGGGCGTTACAAATGGTATCAGAGCCATAACCCCTCCAGTAGGTGGGGCCCACATGGGCATGTGGCATGCCAGTCTTGAGCCGTACAGTCCAGGCATGTTGGAAAGGGCTGTCCATGGTTGACGTAGCCACCCTTGCGCTGGTATTCCGTGATCGGGAGCTGGGTGTCCATGGGCCATTGTGGGCCTGCACTGAAATGGGGAAGAGATTATGAGGCCTTATAGTTGAGCCTTGACGAGGACGTCAAGAGTCTAAGTGGGGGAGATTGTAACATCCCAGGATTTGAGGCCTCAGATAACATGATCTTAAAAGGAATAATTGGCTACCCATATCACCAAGGTGCACCTCCTTTTCAGGGAGCCCATCTCTAAAGAACTCCATAGTTAAGCGTGCTCAGCTTGGAGTAGTACTAGGATGGGTGACCAGTCGGGAAGTTGATCCTGGCTTGCGCGTCAGTGTGGACAAAGTGCGCAGTCAAGGCTAGTGGTGGTCTGTGGGGCCAGTCGTTATTCCTGAAAGTCTACTAGAGCCTTTGGCAGTGGGCCCGGGCGTTACAGTTGGCCATGGCCATACCAATCACATTTTAGCTGAGGACTACATTCACTCTGGTGAGACCATAAGTAGAATATTCAACTAATTATTGGACGATATTAGTGGCTTGTGTCACGAATATGTTGTGATGCAAAACACATCTACAATGCCACACCGTCACATCTTCGAGAGCCCAAGGTTCTGCCCTTACTTCAAGGTAATAGTTTTTTAGGTAAAATGGTGATTGATGGTAACATTGAAATGTTAGTTGAACACTTAACTATCTTGTTTTAGGATGCCATTTGGGAAATTGATGGGACACATGTACCAGTTCTGGTTAGACACGATAAGAAAAGCCATTATCAAAATAGCAAAGGGTCTGTCTCACTAAATGTTATGGTTGCACTAGACTTCTCAATGTAGTTTACATATGTCTTGATATGGTGGGAGGGTTCTACAGTAGACCAGAGTATCCTACAACCTGCTTAGACCATAGGTAGTTTCAAAGTACCCACCAAAAAGTATTACCTAGTTGATGCAGGCTACTCCAACACCTGCAAATTCTTAGTACCATATCACAACACAACTTACCGTATAGCTGAGTATCGAGGAAATAGACACTCGTAAAACAACAAGAAGGAGATGTTCAACCACTGACATGCACAATTACACAATATTGTTGAAAGAGATTTCAGTGTGTTCAAGAGGAGGTTTGGTTCCATTAAAAAAGGCACGACATATTATGTGCATTCACAGTGTCACCTAACATTGGCGTTTTGTATTCTACACAATTTCATACGACACCAAAATGATGTTGACTTTATGATGGATGAGATTGTAGAAGACAATTTGCCAAATGACCTCCCAGGAACTGGGGTCGACTTGAGTTTCCTCCAACAAACAACTCAAGCCGATGCCAAGGAGGTTGATGTATTGCATGAAATCATTTCTGGTTTAATTTGGGAAAATCAATGACCTTCCTTTATATTTGTCATCATTTCTATAGTATTTTTAAACTCATTTACGACTTGACATGTGCTCTAATCCTTGTTAGGTTTGTTTTGTACATTATTTCTATGGCTTCTAATTATAAATGTCACATTATCCTTCATTAGATTATCATAAAATGGAGACTGGAGTGTCATTGGTGTCCATATGGCCTTCAATGGACCGTTAGAGTCTACATGGATGCCACAGATGCAACAAATGGACAGTTTGATGTAAACAACCCCCAAAAATGCCATAGTTTACATGTGATAGGGGTCTTGTTCCAAACAGATGTCGTATGATGTTGCCCGCACAACGAGTACAACCTAACACGGCCACCCTTAATACAATTAGAGATGCACTAGTAACACAATTTACTTAAGAATGAAACAATAACAAGCACCAGTCTAAACAATGCAACTTTTCTTGTTCGACAAGGGGAGACAATGATAAGCTAGTAGCAAAAATTTAAACTTAGAGGAAGAGACACCAATATCTTCGTGAATTACTTAACCTATCGACCAATAGTGACTCTTCAATAGAGGAAGTGGGCTACAATACATCATAGTTGTAATATAATATGAGCTATCCAAATAAACTTCACTTGTATGTTAGAACAATCACTTTGTCCTATCAAAATACTCTTCAAATTAGATTTGAAATCTATGTTTTGAACTCCGCATTATGTTACTAATTAACAATCATGCTTTAGATGTCAACGGATCCATCTGAAGTTTTGAGGTGTTTTTATGGTCTAGTTGTAGCATTACAGATTAACACAGAGATGCATAGTTATATGACTTTATCATTCTTGGTGAAAAGTCATGTGAAATGTATTTACATATGTCCTAGTCGTCAGGTGCAAATCCATAAATAATTGATTTGCCTTCCTAAGTAGGTTGCGCATTCCGTATCATTAACTTGAACTTGGGAATACATTTTAGGGAAAAGACTAATGTAGATACTTCCATTGGGTAGTCGATCTCCCCCCAACAATTGATTCTTTGAAGGCAGAGATTACATTACTAACTGACAAGTGCAAGTCAGTGTGGGGCCAGGTGATGAACATGAAGAACTTTGTTGAAAACCATCACAACTCCAAAGAAGTTTACACCTCCAAAAAGTACGAGTATGAAGTTCTACAAACCTTTATTGAGAAAATGGAGGAAACTTGTAGTCTTATTCTGGACATTCCTTCACCACTACGACACCATAACCTTGAATGACAGTGTTAGATATAGATTGTCCTATCAATTTAGATTGTCTATTGTTGCATGTTATTAACATTATAAACTTTCTTAATTTCATTGTAATATTGTTTGAGTTACATTATAAGGTTGCTGATTTGCATCGTAATGTTGTTGAATGTTTTATTTCTAGACCATATAGGAGCTTGTATGTTATTTAAATCTAAATAATCATATTATATATGTATAATTGTGATATACACCCTTACATCTAAAATATTTAATGTAATGATGTTTGAGTTATATTATAAAGTTGCTGATTTTTATAGTAATGCGAATAAATATTTTATGTCTAGACCAAATAGGGTTTTGTATGTTATTTAAATATGAAAAATCATATTATATCCGCATAATTGTGATATACACCCTTGCATCTGAAATATATTACATACAAAGTTTGTAATATGGTTGGGATACTCATGAGCGTGTTTGCTTTATGGCGTCTAGAGCACGATCAGATCCTACTTGATGTCATGAGAAGTCAGTATGACATGGGAAGATGTGTCAATGGTTGTTATACTCGAGAGGCTTGGATGGAGACATGGCTTGACATTCAAAACATAACGGGGATGCATTTCCTATCTTTGGATCAGTTGAAAACCCTTTGGAAGAACCTAAAGAAAGACTTTATCAGACAAAATTGTTTCCTTTTGGCACATTTATTGCCTCCTCATCCCTTAGCACAATATGTGATCCCCCTAGGAGTTGTAGAACACATAAACACTGTAAAAAACAACAACAATGGAGTTGTAGGAGTAAGTCATGAGGGCAATGAATGAAGTTGCAAGAATACCTATTTTTACTACTTTATGTATGCTTTGTTTTTACTTCCTACAACTGGACTCTAAGTTTGCTTGTTGCTAAAGCTACATCACAAGCTTACTACTTTATGTATGCTCTTTTTTATTGTAATGTTGATTTTTTATGGCTTCACCAGTTATATACACATTCAATTTTTATAATTGAATTATCATATTAAGTCCACACCATTGTGACATCAACCTTACCATTGCAATATATTACATACAAAATTTGTAATTTTGGCTGGGCAAGGCACAATGACATATGTTATATGCTGTACAAAGTATGATATGGTCCTCAAATGTTTGATGAGAAACCAGTATGACCTGGGGAGATGTGTGAATGGAGTATATACAACACAGGCTTGGAGGCAGGCATGGCGTGATGTTTGAAACATACTGGGGGTGCCTTACATACCTTTTAGCTAGGTACAAATTCGATGTCAGTACCTCAGGAGAGAGTTCATTGGAGAAAATTGTTTCCTTTTGGGAGCTTTTATACATCATTAACCATTGGTCGTGCAACACATCATTCCACACTATTTTGTGATGACTCATAGAACTTACCCCCCAGGAGTTGTAGAATACCTAGACAAAGTTGAAAACAACTATGATGCAGTTGTGGGATTAGGTGGTGAAGGCAAGGAATGAATTTGTAAGAAATTGCTCTCCACCTTAGGGACGTTCATTTTTTGTTTTGTATGCATTAAAAAAGCTACTTGATATGATGATTATGAACAGTAATTGAAAATTATTATGATCATTAGTTTGTTACCATCAATATTTGGTCGAATGAGTACTTATTTATATTTGTTCGCCAACTTTTATATTTGTATTGATTATGAACCACTACATGTTGAAGTTTCTATCGAATACACTAACTATTTATTTCAATTTCTCTTATCTATTTTCCTAGTTTGCGTAACTTATTTCCATCCTTTGTTGTTATTATAATTTTCTCAAACGTGTACTTATTTATTATATTTATATGTCAAAGTCATTTTCAAAGTTGCATTCTAAGTTTGAAAAAATGTTGATGTCGTGTGCAAGGATAGAGAAATATTTAAATGAAAAACTTGTGTGCAAGTAGAAGTGTTGCAAACCTTCCCAGTCTCATTCCTCAAATGTGAGCTCAGAATAAAGAAAAGACAGTGTCACCCACCTAATTTGTCATCTTTCATTGTTGTTTGATTGGTCGTAAGACAACGTCAAACAATAGGACAAGGCAACATTGCAAGAAGAGTATCTCGTGTCATAGGACAAGCACGACAAGGCCCTAAACTAGGCCAACTGGGATGGTCCTACCATGGATCAATAATAACCTACCTCTGCATCGAAGAATGGGAAACACAGTGGCTGGTCGCCATCTTAGAGTGATTGTGGGTTTCTTGATATAGGCAACTGGCATGACATGTTTCCCAGGGCATGCCATTCCTTTTTTTTTGTCTTCTCTCCCTTGGACCATGCCACATTTACCCAGTATTTAGACATGATATTATCTTCTTTTTTTTGCAGTTTAAGTTTTGATGTATGCTATGTCATCTCAATTTTTGTGGAACAATTACTTTTATATGTATTTGAATTAGATTATGAAGCTGATATGTTTGGTTTATTTAGTACCATTGGTTGAACAAATTTCGGGTACCTTACATGTAATTACATTTTTAATCCTTTTTTATGCATGTATCAAGCAACTATATTATTTTAAGGCCATTTCTATCACCTACTTTTTTGTTATCGAATACATTGGCTCAACTTTTGTCACCAATTTTGTCATCAAATACATTGGTTTGATAGTTATTAATCTATGATACAAATGCTCTCGCACAAAATGAATAATTTTCAATGGGATGACTAATCAGATGCCGCACTCAGCATAGTGTTGGGTCGTCAGTACTACTTGCAGGTCTAGCATAGGCCTCATGTACAGTAAGGTTGGTGTGATGCCCTTACAGAATTATAAACATTAACTGGGAGTACTGGCATAAACATGGTTGTCTTTAAGGTAAGGTGGAATGAAACGACCAATAAACAATCGTTACTTGTTTAAGCAG
This sequence comes from Alisma plantago-aquatica, assembly GCA_963693085.1. Classification (NCBI taxonomy): domain Eukaryota; kingdom Viridiplantae; phylum Streptophyta; class Magnoliopsida; order Alismatales; family Alismataceae; genus Alisma; species Alisma plantago-aquatica. Next base: position 1,312,853,248 of record OY856410.1, on the reverse strand, counting down.
AATTAAACATTAGCATCAAATTAACAAAAATAACTAAAAATGTAAACCATTTACAAAGAGATCCATCCTCTGGAAAACTCTTTAAACAAGAACCAAAGTATTTCATATACATCCTAGTTCATAAGATACAAGACATGTATCATCTCTTCTCGAGGATTATATACAACAGTTGCCCTGAATTATCTGTTCATAGGACAACATAAAACCTCGGGGCATCAAGACAAAATCTCAGATCGATTCATTAAAAACACTAACTATTAACTCTAAGGACATGAGAGTATAGAGACGACACATAGGACTCTCTACACAAAACATTGACAACAAGTGTCTCCACCTGTGATATCACTACTGCCCCTATTGTTGTTGTTTTTCCCCTGCTGTGTGATATCTATTTCCTCATTCACATCCTCCTAAAAATGTGGATCCCATGGGGGTGAGACAATTATAAATTGCCCCAGTGAGAGATAAAACTCCACGCCAAAAACATTATTATTGTAGTTTAATAAAATAAAACTGAGCAGGAGTTCTTATATATTAACAACAATATTTAATCATTGCATGAACATAATAAGATAATCTCCTTTCTTAAGGAGTACATTGCATCTACCCATGGTAGATTATAAATCATCTATCTACTTTGCAAGGAATGTAAGGAAACATAAGTATATTATCTATCAACTAAAGATGCATAAAAGAAATGTAACACCAGCAAATGATTTTCATGTTCAATCCTTAAGCAAACATACTATACGACAGATTACATTTTTCAATCACACTTATGCCCTGAGGAGATGAGGTATACCGCTCATACTCCAACCGACCATTGCGAAGTCAAAATTGGTACCATACAAGGTCAATGGAAGAGCCAAACTCCATGACCTCATCCTATCCCGGTCAGTGCGAGACCACATGCAGGACATCTTGTGTCACTGCTAGATAGCTTTCCAGGGTATACTGGCAACTTCACTATAGAGCTACAGCAGCGATTGCACTCTCTTCACAATTGAGAGATTTCATGTTTATCTCCATCGACCCGATATTAATATTATTGGGAGATTTATGATACATCCATCCCAACTTTGAGAGATTCGTGATACATCCATCCCGACACATATAATGAAGGATTGAGAGATTTAATATTTATCTTCCATCAACCCTACATTAGGATGTAAGGATATGATCGTCCATTACCCCCACATACTCAAAAGTATGCACTCCGAGTTATGTCACAGAGCAACCCGTTTCACCATCACCAATTACAGACGATGATGGATCTATGGCCAGGGCTCTACATGATATGATTTCACTTAAATAATTAAGTACATTATCATATTATTTTAGTAACAATCAAGTTCTCAAACAGTAATTGCTACAAGGAGACATATAAATCTCTTATCAATTACCTTACCAAAACTTATAATACATTGGGATCGTAATTAATCCCGTATCTTATCACTTGGAAGTTCTCATCTCACAACAACATCATTATTATGCTTATCAAATCTGGGTATTCAAACCCTTAGCTCATCCCTGAGCATTGTTACCACTTTTTCAGGTAACCACCACCTTCAAGTCATCTGACCAAGGTAAACATGACACTTGTTACACAAGCATCTCTTATGGCACTTGAGGCTCATTAACTCTCTTTTTACCTCTTACTAGACAACAAGGCATATTATGGCACACAAGGCCCAATAAACAATTTAAAAAATAAAGCATCATAGCTCATACCTGGCTATGTTAATCATCTCATGATACCGACATGGTTAGCACATATGATAACAGATATATCAATCATATTTCAGTTCCATGCTTTTCAAGGGTAACACCACTATTCCCTTACCAGGTTTAGGGTTTCCCATTTCATGTCAATTAGGGATACTCATCCATTACCCATAATTAGGGTTATGATTAATCATCATATTGCACAATTTTAGGGTTTCATGCATTATAATCCAAAATTAGGGTTTCACATGATATCACTGCATTAGAGATTCTCATGGCATCACCCTAGATTAGGGTTTCACATGGCATCACCCTAGGTTAGGTTTCACATGGAATCACCCTAGATTACAGTCTCACATGGCATCACCCCAGATTAGGGTTTCACATGGCATCACCCTAGATTAGAGTGTCACATAGCATTACCTTGTGTTAGGGTTTCACATAGCATCACCATGTATTAGTTTTTCACATAGCATTACCCTGTATTAGGGTTTATTATATTCTATTACCCAATTCAGGGTTAGGATGCACTATTCACATCAGATTAGGGTTTATCATGCCCTTTTACCCAAATTAGGGTTATTTTAGCATTTCATAACATCACCCTAGATTAGGGTTTTGTATCACATTGATCACCCTATATTAGGGATTTACACATCATTACCCTGAATTAGGGATTCTTACAACAATTCCCCAAATTAGGGTTTCATGTAGCTTTACCCGAAATTAGGGTTTCATAAAGCATCTTCCCAAATTTGGGTTTATTATCAAATTACCCTGCGTTAGAGTTAATCCATCACCCTATATTAGGGTTTCACTTAGCATTGGCCTTAATTAGGGTTACACCTAAAGTTGTCCCAAAATAAGGGTTACACCCTGTATTACCCTAGATTAGGGTTAAGACTCACTAAGATTATAAATTTGGGTTTCATGATCTCATCATCATGGATCAATCCATAATTACATAATTTACCCATAATGAGACAGTTGAGGCTTAATAATTATATGCAAGCACTACTTTCTCTCTCATCCTCTTTAGGATGTTGAGTACCTCAAAATTAACTCAATTAAGTCAATTCTTTATACTAATACACACAATTAGGGTTAGTGTAGTGTATTGAAATATTGCTTTCATAATCTCCAAAGATTAACCCTTCAAGGGTACTAATTACCCTACCACATTAAGGGTACAAGTAATGTATTCACCCTTGATCCACATCATTAATAATCAAATAAATACTTGACCTTTAATCAACTTATATGTTAACTTGGTTTTGGTTAATTACTCTCCAAACAGTCTTGGCCACTTAGACCCCAAACAGTTTTGACCAATCTGACCCCAAACGGTATTGCTTGAATAGCCTCCGAACGGTCTAAGACCATTTCGACCTCCAAACGGTCTTGGTCATTTGAGTCCCTAACGGTTTGAAACCGTTTAGCACATGCCCTTGAAAATGTTTAGCCAAAAGTTCTTGAGATCGATTGAGTCTCTAAATGGTTTGGGATCCTTTGGTCCCAAACAATTTTGAGACCGTTTGGTCCCAAATGGTCTTGAGACCGTTTGGACTCAAACGGTCTTGAGACCATTTGGTCCAAACCTCCTCAAAATTGATTGGACCAAAAATGGTGTCAACCACTCAAATCGATTCTAGGATTTCAATGATTAATCCTCTCATCAATTGAACCATTGAACCATTTATCAATTAAATCTATGTATCATCCTTCAATTGCATTAATGAATCACCCTTCAATTGATTCATCCTTCAATTGAACATCAACTAAGGTTTTGAACTCAAATGAATTAGGGTTTGTAATCGATAGACCCTCAATTAGGGTTTTGAAACCGAGGAACCATCAATGGTTGACATTGTGGAACAAATTCAATTAAAACCAATGAATCATCATCAAACCACAACATGACCTGACCTCAAATGGTCTTGAGGTCATTGGGTTAACATCCAAATGGTCTTGAGACTGTTTGACTAGTCCAATCATTGAAAATTGTGAAATTCAATTAGGGTTTGCATCATAGAATCGATCATCAATTGAGCTATTGATTGTATTTCAATTTGATATCACTGCATCTTCAACTATATAATCATACTTCATCATAGACTTCCAAACAGTCTTGTTTGACCTCCAAATGGTCTTGAGACCGATTGGGCTAGACAACCCAAAAATATTGAATCAATCAATTGAGAATTTCAACACTGAACCCGATTAGGGTTTGATACTTGATGGACCTTCAACTGATGAACCCTTTGAAACCAATCAATTGAATTTAATGGGTCAACAACCATCAACATCAGCATATGAAATCCAATCAGTCAACTATGGTCAACCATTCCAAACGGTTTGAAACCGTTTGGTTTCTAACGGTTTGATGAAACCGTTTGATTTCAAATGGTTTGTTGAAACCGTTTGACCAACATTGTTGAAACCAATTGGAATAGAAATTTTTGGGAAAAGTGTCCAAGATGATGTCATCATAATCTTCCTTCCTTCATGTAGTTCATATGGATACTGATTTCATAGAATTATGAAATAACACCAAGCAATTTATCAAGAAGAAGAAGGAATCAACACAATTGCAAGATTGGCAATTGAATAACAATGTCAATGGGTTCAAGTTATATAACCCGCCTTCAAAGAAGATTCAAAGCTCCAAGATTCACATCCTTAATGGTGGAAGAATCTTTCTCAACTATCCCATGATTGTGCTCAACTCTTTGAGTGAAATGAATGGCCAAAGTTGAAGATTGAGTGAAGAAAAGGAGAATTCAAGCATTGATTTTCGATTTCCACCATGAAATCAAGGTGAAAAGAGATCATGAAGATTAACTAAAGGTTGGGAGTCGTCGTCTTATTGCTCCCAAGATTCCTTGGTCATTTTTCAAGTAAGGATAGAAAGAAGGATAGAAAAAGCCTTTGAATTGAGTTGGAAGTGGTGTTTTTATAAAGAAATTCAATGAGAGAGAAAGTAGTAATTAATTCCTTTAATTTAACAAATTGATGCCACATCTCCCCCTCAACTCCTTGCCAACAAATATATACTCTTTTTATTTGCAAATATCTTCATTATCCATGAATTTAAAGGAAAAGAAATTAAGCACCTTAACCCTTATAATAATAATATCCAAAAATTAGTGGATATTACTTTTTGTTTGTTTAATGTGAGTGGGTTATCCACTTTCTTGAGATATTTCGTGGCCTTTGCAAGGAACAAGGACTTCCACATACATGCATTTCAACCATATAATTTTGGTTGACAGGGCACTTCAATTATTATATTTATTTTTGCATTAAACTGAATTAGGGTTTCAATTATGCTTAAATGTTGATTATTTCAATATCAAGATTCTCTCTCCTTCAAAGTGATAAAAATGAGACACCCCTCTAATTTTATTTGCTCTACATGATGCCAAGAAATATTAGGGACTCTCTGGAAGAGGTAATTTGCATATTGAACCCTATGTTTTGGGTAAATTGCACATTACACCAAAACTAGGTTTTAATGCACAAGTATTTCTTTATCAGCTCTTTCTTGGTATTCTGGCTTATGAAAGCCCTGCATCTTCTTCATTCTCATGATGCTTCAACACTTAAGGAACATTTATCAAGTAACATTTGCAAGTTAACCCCTCATATTGGGTAAATTGCACTTTAGTCCAAAATAAGCAAACATTGCTTCAACATTATTCAAACAGGACAAAAATTGAAATATAAGTTCCTTTTTAGCCTTAATTACTTTTCACAAAATAAAATTAAGATCTAATTAACTTGTGTAAGTAAAACTTCTAGGGTTATGGCATAACCCAGGTCAAGGATATTACAATTATAAACCCCTAACAAGGATTTTGTCCCCGAAATCTCAGATAAAAGGGAAACAAATATTATTCATTCATCATTTCATCATGTCTCCTCATAACATCTCATTGTTATGGAGACACCATAGAGCTTTTAATCAACACAAAGTTCTTCTACACAAGATTATCATAGAGTTGATCACACATGACACATACCCCACTGTCTATTCATTATTGAGTGTGGAGTTAATACCGTGCCAGGTGACACTTTTCTTATTTTATAGTTTCATGTAATAGATTCTTGTTTCTAAGGAGTCTCCCATACTCCTTATTTAATTCAGCATTTCTCTTTCAAGATCAGAATTATGTTATGTCACCCACTTGGGACTATAAGTCTCTTCATACCTCAGTTGTGCTATCTCACCTGGTGACACAAAACTAGATTTTCTTATTACTTGTACTAACTATCTTATTAGTTGTACATTTTCTTATCATAGGGAGAGGTTACTTATCAATTAAGAACTTATCTTTTAAAGATATTTTTAGTTGTTATGTTTATGCAAAACATAAACCCCTAACATGTGGCGTTCATACTATTTTATATATATATCTATACTGATTTAATGGTTGACCATTCCAGGCAGCCAACATAAACCATCTAATATTTCTTAGATACCAGGATTTCTCACCTTAGTATCTATCACATGTGTTGAAAAGACATCACATATTTATCTTACTTCCATCCTGGGACATTGCTTGTCTCACATATCTTTATCTTGGAACCAAAGTCCAGGATAAACTGATACTTTTCTAAGTACCCATCAAATGAACATTTTTATCTTATGCACATCGAGTGTTCTAAGACCTACTTGATTTCCATGTCCCTAAGAGGAAAGAAAATAGGGAATCATATCCCTCTTGTTATCTCATGAATTTCTCTGCTATTCATGATTCATTTACTCTTATCTCATCCTAGGTTCCTTGCCCTCAGCATAGGAATTTATAAGGATGATCACATATCATTATTTCTTTCTTTGTTATGCTTACAATTTAATTGAACAAGGATCACCTCCCTTGTTCTCATTCTCATCTTATGAGGATCATACTTTTTATTTCCTCATACACACATATTGATATTAGATTATCTCAGATTTCTCTTTCTTATAGTTAGGATATGACACATTTATCCATACCATATTTCTAATTTCATGATACTCATTAGATTGTCTCAGAATGACTACTTGATCAGAGAAATAAAAAAGATAACAATTTAAGAGTTTCCATACTTACTTTATCATCAATAGTTGTATTCCTAGCTAGGGTATGCAAATGCTGAGATTAAGTAGTATGCATTTGGTATGTCATCATATTCCTTACTTTTCATATTATCACAAACATAGAATTTAACATTCTTGGATCTTATCCAGGCATCTCTTCTATGCATTACAAGGATAATTGCAATATTAAACATCTATAATGTTACTGTACAAAATGTAAGTACTCATAGGACCATTCCAGGAAAGCTCAATCAATTACTTTCTCAATTTAACTCAGGACGCCATAAAATGACATATTATAATGACATTATTTTGTCTAACCTGTCATGATTTGTGGATTGTTCATTGCCTCAGGCTGATTCTTTTCATTGAATCTAGTCATATCCTGATTCATATGCCAGGCTCTATTGTTTGATGTGGATGATCCTGCATGGGACGTCTGTCCACGTCCTCGAGTTCCACTAGAAAATGGTTTCCTATGATTACCTTGTTGATTCTGCCTCGAGGGTTGATTCACCATAACATTTTTGGCCGAGCAATCCCTTACCAGATGTCCTACCTGTCCACATTGGTAATAAGTTCTGGTCTCCCACTATGACCCAGATGGTCCTTTACCCCTTCGGGGTAGCCATTACCTTGGTGCACTAGACTCTGGTTGTACCGGTGGTACCAAAAACATCTTCTTTTTGGAACTACTAGGCCTCTATTCCTGAGTTTGAATAGGCCTTTTCTCAATTCCTTCTTTATTTTCCTTTTCTGGACAATTTTTTCTGATATGTCCAGGTTTCCTATACCTATGGCAAATTCTAATTTTAGGTTGTAACCTACTCCTTTCATCATTATTTATTGTTTCAACAGGATGAGGTTGTGCACAGATTTGGTTTAAATCTTGAATTTCATCATTGGGGGTTGGCAATCTAGGTTGTATTGCCAATCCTTGATCCACTAAATACATCATATTTTCCCTAATTTGTCCAACAGTGATACCTAAAGTAGGATTTCTTATCATAGTTGGATCATCTTGGGGATTCTCAGGTAGTCGTTCCTCTCTCGCCTGATCCCATGCACCTCTTCCTTGTGTAGTATTGTTGCTTTCTACAACATGTTCTTCATGTGAGTCAACCATCTTCAAGCTTTACTTCTTTCTCCTATGAGCAGAAGTCACTATCAGATAGACTAGAAGACACTAGAATAGACTCTACTACCTTAGTCCTATGTCTCTGTAGACTCAGTGAACCTAGAGCTCTAATACCAAACTTGAAACGATTGATAGTTTAAGCGGAATTAAACATTAGCAGTGGATTAACAAAAATCACTAAAAATTTAAACCATTTACAAAGAGATCCATCCTCAGAAAAACTCTTTAAACAAGAACCAAAGTATTTCATATACATCCTGGTTCATAAGATACAACATATGTATCATCTCTTCTCGAGGATTATATACAACAGTTTCCCTAAATTATCTATACATAGGACAACATAAAACCTCACGGCATCAAGAAAAAATCTAATATAGATTCATTAAAAACAATAACTATTAACTCCATGGAACTGAGAGTATAGAGACGACACATAGGACTCTCTACACAAAACTTTGACAACCAATGTCTCCACCTGTGATATCACTGCTGCCCCTATTGTTGTTATTTTTCCCGTACTGTGTGATCTCTATTTCCTCGTTCGCGTCCACCTAAAATTGTGGATCACACGGGGGTGAGACAATTAAATTGCCCCAGCGAGAGATATAACTCTCTGCCAAAAATATTATTATTGCAGTTTAAGAAAATAAAACTGAGCAGGTTCTTATATATTAACAACATTATTTAATCATTGTATGAACATAATAAGATAATCTCCTTTCTTAAGGAGGACATTGCATCTACCCATGGTAGATTATAAATCATCTATCTGCTTTGCAAAGAATGTAAGGAAACATAAGTATATGATCTATCAACTAAAGATGATTAAAAGAAATGTAACACCAACCAATGATTTTTGTGTTCAATCCTTAAGCAAACATACTATACGACTGATTACATTTTTCAATCACACTTATGCCCTGAGGAGATGAGGTATACCGCTCATACTCCAACTGACCATTGTGAAGTCGAAATCGGTACCATACAAGGTCAATGGAAGAGTCATACACCATGACCTCATCCTGTCCCAGTCAGTGCGAGTCTACATGCAGTACATCTTGTGCACTGCTAAATAGCTTTCTAGGGTATACTGGCAACTTTGCTATAGAGCTACAGCGGTAACTGCACTCTCTTCGCAATCGAGAGATTTCAGGTTTATCTCCATCGATCCGATATTAATATTATTGGGAGATTTATGATAAATCCATCCCAACTTCGAGAGATTCGTGATACATCCGTCCTGGCACATATAATGAAGGATTAAGAGATTTAATGTTTATCTTCCATCAACCCTACATTTGGACGTAAGGATATGATCGCCCATTACCTCGACATACTCAAAAGTATGCACTCTGGGTTATGCTACGGAGCAACACATTTCACCATCACCAATTACTAACGATGATGGATCTGTGGTCAGGGCGCGATATGATGTAATTTCACTTTAATAATTAAGTACATTATCATATTCTTTTAGCAACAGTCAAGTTCTCAAATAGTAATTGCTACAAGGAGACATATAAATCTCTTATCAATTACCTTACCAAAACTTATAATACATTGGGATCGTAATCCCTTATCTTATCACTTGGAAGTTCTCATCTCACAACAACATCATTATTATGGTTATCAAATCTGGGTATTCAAACCCTTAGATCATCACTGAGCATTGTTACCACATTTTCAGGTAACTACCACCTTCTAGTCATCTGACCAAGGTAAACATGACACTTGCAACACAAGCATCTCTTATGGAACTTGAGGCTCATTAACTCTCTTGTTACCTCTTACTAGGCAACAAGCCATATTATGGCACATAAGGCCCAATAAACAATTTTAATAAATAAAGTATCATAGCTCATACCTGGCTATGTTCATCATCTCATGGTACCAGCATGGTTAACACATATGACAACAGATATATGAATCATATTTCAGTTACATGCTATTCAAGGGTAACACCACTATTCCCTTACCAGGGTTAGGGTTTCCCATTTCATGTCAATTAGGGATACTCATCCATTACCCATAATTAGGGTTATGATTAATCATCATATTGCCCAATTTTAGGGTTTCATGCATAACAATCTGAAATTAGGGTTTCACATGATATCACTACATTAGAGATTCTCATTGCATCACCCTTGATTAGGGTTTCACATGGCATCACCCTAGATTAGAGTTTCACATGGCATCACCCTAGATTAGGGTTTCACTTGGCATCACCCTAGATTAGGGTTTTACATGGCATCACCCTAGATTAGAGTTTCACATAGCATTACCTTGTGTTAGGGTTTCACATAGCATCACCATGTATTATATTTTCACATAGCATTACCTTGTATTAGGGTTTATTATATCCTATTACCCAATATAGGGTTTGGATGCACTATTCACACATATTAGGGTTTATCATGCCCTTTTACCCAAATTAGGGTTTACTTTAGCATTTCATAACATCACCCTTGATTAGGGTTTTGTATCACATTCATCACCCTATATTAGGGATTTACACATCATTACCCTGAATTAGGGATTCTTACAACAATTCCCCAAATTAGGGTTTCATGTAGCTTTACCCGAAATTATGGTTTCATAAAGCATCTTCCCAAATTAGGGTTTATTATCAAATGACCATGCATTAGAGTTACTCCATCACCCTATATTAGGGTTTCACATAGCATTGGCCTTAATTAGGGTTACACCTAAAGTTGTCCCTAAATTAGGGTTACACCCTATATTACCCTAGATTAGGGTTAAGAGTCACTAAGCTTATCAATTTGGGTTTCATGATCTCATCAACATGGATCAATCCCTCATTACATAATTTACTCATAATGAGGGACATGAGGCTTAATAATTATATGCAAGCACTACTTTCTCTCTCATCCTCTTTATGATGTTGAGTAACTCAAAATTAACTCAATTAAGTCAATTCTTTATACTAATACATTAGGGTTAGTGTAGTGTATTGAGATATTGCTTTCATAATCTCCAAAGATTAACCATTCAAGGGTACTAATTACCCTATCACATTAAGGGTACACCGAATGTAATCACCCTTGATCCACATCATTAATAATCAAATAAATACTTGACCTTTAATCAACTAAAGTGTTCACTCGATTTTGGTTAATTGCTCTCCAAACGGTCTTGGCCACTTAGTACCCAAATGGTTTTGACCAACCAGACCCCAAACGGTCTTGCTTGAATGACCTCCAAATGTTCTAAGACCATTTAGACCTCCAAATGGTCTTGGTCATTTGAGTCCCTAATGATTTGTAACCGTTTAGCACATGCCCTTGAAACCGTTTAGCCAAAAGTTCATGAGATCGATTGAGTCTCCAAACAGTTTGGGATCGTTTGGTCCCAAACGGTCTTAAGACCGTTTGGTCCCAAAAGGTCTTGAGACTTTTTGGATTCAAATGGTCTTGAGACCCTTTGGTCCAAACCTCCTAAAAACTGATTGGACCAAAAATGGTCTCAACCACTCAAATCGATTCTAGGATTTCATTGATTAATCCTCTCATCAATTGAACCATTGAACCACTTATCAATTGAATCTATGTATCATCCTTCAATTGCATTAATGAATCACCCTTCAATTGATTCATCCTTAAATTGAACATTCAATTAAGGTTTTTAACTCAAAGGAATTAGAATTTGTAATCAATAGACCCTCAATTAGAGTTTTGAAACTGAGGAACCATCAATGGTTGACATTGTGGAACTAATTCTATTAAAATTAATGAATCATCATCAAACCACAACATGACCTGAACTCAAACAGTCTTGAGGTCATTGGCTTAACCTCCAAATGGTCTTGAGACTGTTCGACTAGTCCCATCATTGAAAATTGTGAAATTCAATTAGGCTTTTTATCAAAGAATCGATCATCAATTGCGCTATTGATTGTATTTAAATTTGATATCACTGGATCTTCAACTATCTAATCATATTTCATCATAGACTTCCAAACGGACTTTGTTGACCTCCATATGGTCTTGAGACCGTTTGGGTGACCTCCAAATTGTCTTGAGACCAGTTGAGTTTGTCAAACCAAAAATATTGTATCAATCAATTGAGAATTTCAGCACTCAACCCGATTAGGGTTTGATACTTGATGGACCTTCAACTGATGAACCCTTTGAAACCAATCAATTGAATTTAATGGGTCATCAACCATCAACATCAGCATATGAACTCCAATCGGTCAACTATGGTCAACCATTCCAAACGGTTTGAAACCGTTTGGTATCTAACGATTTGATGAAATCGTTTGATTTCAAATGGTTTGTTGAAACCGTTTGACCAACATTGTTGAAACCGATTGGAATAGAAATTTATGGGAAAAGTGTCCAAGATGATGTCATCATAATCTACCTTCATTCATGTAGTTCATATGGCTACTTATTTCATAGAATTATCAATTGAAACAAGCTATTTCTCAAGAAGAAGAAGGAATCAACACAATTGCAAGATTGGTAATCGAATAACAATGTGAATGGGTTAAAGTTATATAACCCGCCTTCAAAGAAGCTTCAAAGCTCCAAGATTCAAGTCCTTAATGGTGGAAGAATCTTTCTCAACTATCCCAAACTCGTTCTTAACTCTTTGAGTGAAATGAACGGCCAAAGTTGAAGATTGAGTGAAGAAAAGGAGAATTCAAGCTTTGATTTTCAATTTCCACCATGAAATCAAGATGAAAAGAGATCATGAAGCTTACCTATAGGTTGAGGGTCATCCTCCTATTTCTCCCAAGCTTCCTTGGTCATTTTTCATGTAAGGAGAGAAAGAAGGATCGAAAAAGCCTTTGAATAGAGTTGGAAGTGGTGTTTTTATAAGGAAATTCAATGAGAGATAAAGTAGTAATAATTCATTTAATTTCTCAAATTGATGCCACATCTCCCCCTCATCTCCTTGCCCACGAATATATCCTCTTTCCCTTTGCAAACCTCTTCATTATCCATGAATTTAAAAGAAAAGAAATTAAGCACCTTAACCCTTATAATAATAATATCCAAAAATTAGTGGATATTACTTTTTCTTTATTTAGTGTGAGTGGGTTATCCACTTGCTTGAGATATTTTGTGGCCTTTGCAAGGCAGAAGGATGTCCAAATACATGTATTTCAAACATTATAATTTTGGTTGAAAGGGCACTTCAATTAATATATTTATTTTTGCATTAAATTGAATTAGGGTTTCAATTATGCTTAAAATCTTGAATATTTTATTATCAAGATTCTCTCTCCTTCAAAGTGATACAAATGAGATGCCCCTCTCATTTTCTTTGATCTAAATGATTCCAAGAAATATTAGGGACTCTCTGGAAGAGGTAATTTGCATATTGAACCCTATGTTTTGGGTAAATTGCACATTACACCAAAACTAGGTTTTAATGCACAAGTATTGCTTTATCAGCTCTTCTTTGGTTTTTAGGCTTATGAAAGCCATACCCCTACATCATCTTCATTCACATGATGCTTCAACACTTGAGGAACACTTATCAAGTAAAATTTGCAAGATAACACCTCATATTGGGTAAATTGCACTTTAGTCCAAAATAAGCAAACATTGCTTCAACATTATTCAAACATGACCAAAATTGAAACATAAGTTCCTTTTGAGGCTTCATTACTTTTCACAAAATAAAATTAAGGATCTAATTAACTTGATTAAGTAAAACTTCCAGGTTTATGGCATAACCCATGTCAGGGATACTACATGGAAAGTGGTAAAAATTGTAGATGTAGTTCAACACACATTCTGCATAAGTCACCACACTTACCCACCGGCAATACAACAAAAATTTGATCAAGTGGGAAGCTCTCGGTCATGCGTAACAATCGATTATCAGAGAGATAGACAAACAACCCAAAGTTGTTGGGGCTAATAATGATGTAGAAAATGAGTGTAGCAAATGCATATTAGTTCATTTTCTTAAACTTTTGAATTGAAGCTTTCATTTTGTAGTCTCCAAATTTAAGTTGTCAGTGGGTGCTTGAATATTGTGTAATAGAAAAAGCACCTAACATCATTTGACCTTTTTATATTCCAAATTACGATTGTACTTGTGCATAATTTATGTTGTATTGTGTAACAGAATATTGTGTATTATGAAAAAATTTAAGTTGCATGTCTCCGATTATTTTGTTACTTACCGATTTATGTAAAAATGCACAAGTATATGTACATACAATAAGACATATGGCAATAACTTTAGAGAAGAAGAATTCTCCCCTGTGCCTCTTGCGCTTCACTGAGCGGTGATGACGACACTAGGGATCTCCTCTCCCACCTTCTGGTGGCTCCTCTCATCTCTCTCGAAGAGGTTTTTGTGGGCTCTGATCTCCAAAACCTGAGATAAACACGATTAAATTCAGCGGAAGCGATTCGATTAACAACGGAATACTGAAAATTATGAAAAATTAAAACTTTTTAAGATAAGACATTGGAACTATAAAACTTCCTTTATAAAGGAGATAAACTGTTTACATCTCTGTTAAATTACTTCTTGAGTAATTGTACACAGCATGATACAAAATCTCAAGAGTCAAATCAAAATCTCAGACCATAACTCCAAGGACCTAAGAGTACAGAGAACACATAAGACTATCTATCTAACTACACAACTTAGCAGTCTGAATCTCCACCTGAGATTTACTGTTGTTCCTGATGCTACTGTTGCTGATATTGATCACCTGAAGACTGGTTCCTTCGTCCTCGACGACCACCTAAAAAGTTGAAATCTACGGGGTGAGACAATTTTAAAAAATTGTCCCAGCTAGAGTTATAACTCTCTGCCAGAAGCTTTATTATAGCAATCAAAGAACAACATAATCAATAAAAGCTTTAATGTAATTAGCAGCAAATGTTATCAAGTAGAACAACAACATTTAAGGAATATGAAGAACATGTATACTAAGTAATGTAACTTCAACCAATATATCTCGTAATTCAATCTATGCAGATATGCTACACGGTTGATTATGTTTTACAAACATTATTATGCCCTGCGGAGATGAGGTATACCGCTCATACTCCAACCGATCACTATTAAGTCGCATCGGTATCATACATAGGTCATCAAAAGAGCCGGATTCTTATGACCTCATCTTCCTTAGTCAGTATGAGGATCAACATGCAGGACATCTAGTGTCTCTGCTACTATAGCTTACCAGGGTATTCTGGTACTTAGCTATTAGAGTCACTGTGGCATTCTGTACTCTCTTCGCCATCGAAAGATTTCTTGTTTATCTGTCATCGATGCGGTATAAAAGATTTCCTCGGGAGAATAGTGTTACATCATCCCGGCATAAACACATAGTGAAGGATTGATAGACTAAGGTACATCTACATCAATTTCTACACTAGGATGTAAGGTTATTCACATCCATTTCCCCACATACTCAAAAGTATGTGATCCAGAAGTTCTCTTAGTTTAACCTGTTTCACCATCATTTAACTCCTGACAATGATGGATCTATGATCAGGGCTCTACATGGTATGATTATACTTTATTAGTTAGGTACATTTCAGTATTCTTTTAAACATCATACATGTTCTCAAACATTAATCATTAGCATAGCAGCTATGAATGTAGAATACTAAATGTATCAAGTCTATCTCACATCAATTATCATTTCTCAATCATCTCATCACCAGTCATCTGACAAGCATGACCTTGATGATTTTCATGGCTCTCACAACCTATCATTCTCATAAGATGCCACTTACTAGGCATCAGGATATGTCATTATTAATAAAGTCTACAACATACTTTCAATGAATACTGTATCATAACCCTTACCTGGTTATGATCATTCTCTTACAAGAACATGCATGATTAATATATTTGTAGATACGCATGTATAACAATATCATCACAATACCAAACCCATTTTCAATTACTTTATAGGCACCACGGCCATGCTCCTTTGCACGGTCGTGCTAAGACATACTACCACAGTCGTGTTTCTCAGCACGGTCGTGCTAAGACAAGCCACCACGGCCGTGTTCTTCAGCACGGGCGTGCTGAGCTCACACTTTATCAATGTATTCTAGGGTTTGGATTTATTTACTTCAACATAGGGTTTATAGACCCTTTAGCTCTCAAGGTATAAAGATTCCTCATAGTGCCATTTGTAATTAGGATTTCATACCCAAAGGTATAACCCTAAATTACTCCATTTATCAAATCTCCCTAAATTAGGGTTTACTATACACATTACAAGTCATCACCCTAGAATTAGGGTTTACTATTCAGCTCATGGTGAATTGATCTCATAACATCAACATGCATGAGAAACATCATGACTAAAGCCCTCAGATAAGATTAAGATTCACCAATTATCATAATTAGGGTTTCCATGATGTCACATAAGTGGATCATACCCTAATCATGCACATTCATATATATTGAAGGTATTTTACTTGAGTTTCCACCATAAATGGTACTTTCTCTCTCCTCTTACTAGTAGATGGTGATTACACCACTCTAGATTAGGTTGGGTTAAGTCCCCTTTGATCTACATAAACCAAATCACCACTATCAAGTGATTAAGGTTTGATTAGAACAAGGTAAACTCAATTGAACCTCTCAGGGGCATTTTGGTAAATTACCCATTGATCATCATCATGGGTCAATTCATTAATCACTTAGTCCCTTAATATCTTAAGTTACCATTATGGTTTAGATTAGATCATCATTGAACCATTTACAACTTCAAGTGATTAAGTATAATCAACCTTGAAAATCTCCAATTGGTTTAGGGTTTAACCCTCAACCTTCAACCCATTTAATTATTGAACGACCTTGAACCCATTTGAACCTTAAATGAGTGTGGACCCACTTGATCTTAAATTGGTGTGGACCCATTTAAGTCCAAACGAGTGTGGACACGTTTGAGCCTAAACGAGTGTGAACCCGTTTGAGCTTAAACGGGTGTGAACCCGTTTGGGCGTGAACGAGTGTGAACTCGTTTGGGTTCAAACGAGTGTGGACTCGTTTGGGCTTAAAATAGTGTGGACCTACTTGGGTTCAAACCGCATGAACATAAAAGGTGACACAAAGGTTATGTTTGAATAGGATTTCCTATGTTGAAGCCTTCAATTGGCCCAAACCATGTTAACCACTTACAAATTGAGTCAACTAGGATAAGCCTCAATCAATTGGACACCAATTTGACCCTCAATTGAAAGCCAATTAGGGTTAAGTCTAACTCAATTAGGGTTTTTAAGCACAAGGATCATTCCACAAGCTGCATCTTGATGCCCAAGCTTGGAAAATCCATCTTACCTCATCATATTCACTCATATGATGTCTCATTATCAGAGGAACATCTTAACTTGTGAAATTTGCAAGTTAAACCCCTTAACTGGGTAATTTGCACATAAGTCCCTATATTACCAAACAATACTACAATCATTGTTTAAAAGGGACAGAAATGAAAATGTATGTTCTTGAGGAAGTTAATTACATGCCAAAAGATAATCACAAGGATTTAATTACATATTTAGGCAAAACACCTAGGGTTAACTCATAACCCAGGTCAGGGATCTTACAAATTATTGACCCCTTATAAGGATTTTGTCCCCGAAATCGATAAGACGTATTAGGAAAAAAGAGCAGGGTACTTCCTTCTCATCTCATCTTCTAGTTCCCAAGTGGCTTCTTCAACACCATGATGGCTCCAGAGGACTTTCACAAGTCTTATATCTTTCTTCTT
Source organism: Alisma plantago-aquatica (assembly GCA_963693085.1). Taxonomy (NCBI): domain Eukaryota; kingdom Viridiplantae; phylum Streptophyta; class Magnoliopsida; order Alismatales; family Alismataceae; genus Alisma; species Alisma plantago-aquatica. Next base: position 1,312,835,569 of record OY856410.1, on the reverse strand, counting down.
TAGCTTTTTAATTCTATTATCAAGGATTGATACTGGTCCTTCCTCATAGGTTACATCTTCATTCAATTCTACTTCCATAGGTTGTAGAACTGACTCGGTATCAGGGTGACATTTCCTCAGCATAGAAATGTGAAACACAAGGTGTAATTTCTGCAACTCTTGAGGTAGCTCTAGTTTATAGGCTACCTTTCCAACCCGTTCAATGATTGGATAAGTCCCTATAAATCTAGGAGCTAACTTTACTTTCTTTCCAAAGTGAAGGACTCCTTTCCAAGGCGAGATCTTGAGATACACTCTGTCTCCAACTTGAAACTCTAACGGTCTACGACGCTTGTCAGCATAAGATTTTTGCCTATCCTGTGCAGTCTTAATCTGTTGTTGTATTACTTTAATCTTTTCTGTAGTCTGATGCACAAGATCAGGACCTAACAACTGATGTTCACCAGTCTCATACCAACACAACGGTGATCTACAACGTCTTCCGTATAAGGCTTCATAAGGTGCCATATCAATACTATGCTGATAGCTATTGTTATAGGCAAACTCTATCAAGCTTAGGTGTAGATCCCAACTTCCGGTAAACTGGAGAACACATGCTCTCAACAAGTCTTCCAAGGTCTGTATAGTCCTTTCAGACTGTCCATCAGTCTGTGGATGAAAGGCTGTACTAAACCTTAACTTGGTGCCTAAGGCTCTGTGCAACTGCTCCCAAAAATGACTTGTAAACTGGGGACCTCTGTCAGAAACTATAGTGACAGGAACTCCGTGCAAACACACTATCTCTTGAACATACAACTGTGATAACCTTTCAGCAGAATAGGTTGTTTTGACAGGTAAGAAATGCGCTATATTTGTCAACCTATCAACTATTACCCAGATGGAATCATATCCTTTGCTTGTCCTAGGCAGGCCAACAACAAAGTCCATGGTCACATGGTCACACTTCCACTGTGGTATGGGTAAAGGTTGCATTATCCCTGCAGGATTTTGGTGTTCAGCTTTAACTTGCTGACACACAGGACACCTCATCACAAACTCCACAATATCCTTCTTCATCCCGGGCCACCAATACATATCTTTCAAATTTCGATACATCTTGGTGCTCCCTGGATGCATAGCATACATCGAAGAATGAGCTTCTTCCAGGATTAACTTTCTCAAGTTATCCACATCCGGTATTACCATCCTTCCATGATAGCATACTACTTGATCATCTGAGTCATGGAAACCATCTCGTTTCACATTACCATACTCCAACCTAATCTGTTGAACTACAACATCTACTTGTTGTGCCTCCTTGATCTGCTCTCTAAGGGTAGGTTTTATGTGCATTTCAGCCAACAATCCGGCTAACAATGACAACTTCAACTGTACATTGTCTTGCCTTAAAGAGATAAACATATCTCTCTTAGAGCATACTAAAGAGTTTAGTTGTGCTCTATCCATGGTTGATGTTGCTTATTTTCTACTCAAGGCATCTGCAACCACATTGGCCTTCCCTGGATGGTAATCAATTGTACAATCGTAGTCCTTGATTAACTCCATCCAGCGACGTTGCCTCATGTTAAGTTCATGCTGAGAAAAGATATACTTAAGGTTCTTGTGGTCTGTGAAGATCTGAAATGTTTCTTCGTAGAGATAATGTCTCCAGATCTTCAAAGCGTGAACTACAACAGCTAACTCTAGATCGTGTGTCGGATAATTCTCCTCGTGTTTCTTAAGCTGTCGGGAAGCAAAAGAAATCACTTGTTTATTATGCATCAACACACACCCGAGTCCATTCTTGGAGGCATCACAGAAAATTATGTATCCTTTGCCTTGCTCAGGTAGCACAAGCATAGGTGCACTTGTCAACCTCTCCTTCAACAACTGAAAAGATTGTTGGCACTTATCACTCCAGACAAAAGGAACTTCTTTCCGGGTCAGCTTAGTCAAGGGTAAGGCTATGGAACTGAAGTTCTTAATGAACCTTCGATAATAGCCGGCCAACCCTAGGAAACTACGAATCTCCGATGGTGTCTTCAGTTGTTCCCATTGTAGAACGGATTCTACCTTTTTAGGGTCAACACGAATACCCAAAGCAGATATCACATGTCCAAGAAAAGATACTTCCGGCAACCAAAACTCACACTTACTAAACTTAGCATATAGCTTGTATTCTCTTAGCAAAGTTAGAGCCTGACAAAGATGTTGTTCATGCTGCTATGCATCTCTACTATAGACCAGAATGTCATCATTGAAGACAACAATGCACTGATCGAGGAAAGGTCGGAAGATTCTATTCATAAGTTCCATAAATGCAGCCGGTGCATTAGTTAGTCCAAATGACATAACTGTGAACTCATAGTGACCATATCTTGTTCTGAAAGCAGACTTGGGTATGTCACTGTCCTTAATACGAAGTTGATGATATCCAGACCTCAAATCTATCTTTGAGAAGACGGTTGCACCACGCAACTGGTCAAAGAGATCATCAAGCCTCGGCAGAGGGTACTTATTCTTTATCGTTACTTTGTTTAATTGTCTGTAATCAATGCACAACCGCATTGACCTGTCTTTCTTTTTAACAAACAAAACCGGAGCACCCCAAGGTGAAGTGCTCGGTCGGATGAAACCCTTCTCAAGCAACTCTTGAAGCTGCTTCTTGAGTTCTGCCATCTCAGCAGGCGCCATCCTATACGGTGTCTAGGCTATGGGTTTAGTATCTGGGACTAAATTGATCTCAAAATCAATTTCCCGTGGTGGTGGTATACCTGGAAGTTCTTCAGGAAATACATCTTCAAATTCCCTAGTTATAGGAACTTCAGCAGGGTCAGGACTTTCCATGGTAGTATCAACTACATGGGCCAAGAATGCATAACATCCTTGCCTCATCAGCTTATCAACAACCATAGCTGACACAAGACAGGTGGGTAGGATCTTTCTTTCTCCTTGAAAGATCCATGTGTTGCTTTCATCAGCAAATACAACCTGCTTGGATTCACAATCCAAGACAACTCTGTACCTTTCCAAGGTATCCATCCCAAGGATTATATCAAATCCTTGCATCTCAAGTGGTATAAGATCCACTTGAATGCGATGATCAGAAAAGAAGAGGATGCAAGGAGAGCATACCTCTTGCTACACAGCAGACCCTCTCAACGGAGTCTCAAGCAACAAACTATTTGCCCTATGACTGACCGTCATATTACAGTTACGAATCACTCTTCGAGTGATAAAGGAGCGCGTAGAACCCGGGTCAATCAAAACAGATACAACACATGATGTAGACATATCAGAATATAAAAGTTCCATCTGACCTGTCACAACCTGTGGATTGACCACTGCATCTGGTGGGTTCATAGCATAGAACCTTGCTGTCGCCTGAGGTTGATTCGGTGCTGACGATACAGCTTGGGACGTTTGTCCACGTCCTCTAGCTGCTCCTTGAGACTGCCTTCTCTGTGATCCCTGTTGATTCTGTCTCTGGGGCTGTGTCACACTGACAGGCCTAGACCTACAGTCCTTCATCAAATGTCCCACCTTCCCACAGTTGTAGCAGCTTCTTTCCAGTTGTTGTGGTCTTGGTGGTCCTGTGACTGACATTGATGCTGAAATGCGAGTCTCTTGTAGCGGTAAACTCCGTCCTCTACCTCTACTCGGTGACCACTGTGTTTGAGAACTAGATCTGGGTGGTGGAGGTGTAGGTGCAGAGAATCTAGGTTTCTTAAAGTCCCTAGATGAAGAACCCTAGAACTGTGGATATCTCTTATGGGTTTGCCTCTTCTCGATTACAGATTTCTCTATCCTTCAAACTGACTCAACGAAGGTAGCAAACCTCTCCCGATTCTCTAGGGCAGACACGGGCGTAGTCAAGTCGGCATTCAAACCCTTCTCGAACCTTCTAATCCTTTCTTCTTCTGTGGCAGCCATGTGCGGACAGAACCGTAGCAACTCCATGAACTTAGCTTCGTACTCACTAATGTTCATCATGCCTTGTCTCAATCTCTCAAACTAAGAGATCTTCTCATCCAAGAATGTCTTTGGAAAGTACCTGTTGACAAATCCCCGACGAAAATCTTCCCATGAGATCTCTACTCCAGGCCACTTCTGCTCTTCCATGGTCCACCATTGACCAGCACTTCCTTTGAGAAGATAGATGACATGTCTAACCTTCTCAGCTTCTGGAATGTTCAAGATTCTGAAAGCTTTCTCTAACTCAGTTAACCATAGATCGGCATCTGCGGGGTCAGCTGTTCCAAAGTATTCGGTTTCTCCGATACGACGAAGTTGCTCGAACGTCTTACCGATACCTTGTCCTTCAGACTGGGAAGGTGCTCAAGGTGCAGGCATGGGCATCCTGTCGGTGATATGTGTCATGGCAGTCATAAACTGCCCGAACATAGTTTGAACAGCTGGGTTTCCCATGTCAGCTGGGTCAAACTGAGGTGGCTCCCTGGGTGGCTCAGGTACAAGTTGTTCTATCTCTGGGTTCCTTGCACCTCCTTGGGGTGCAGCGATACTACTTTCTGCCACGTACTCCTCATGTGGTTCAGACATCCTTAATTATCTTCTTCTCCTGAGGAGCAGAAGACTCTATTAGATATGAAAGAAATACTAAGGATAGACTCGACATCCTAAGTCCTATGTCTCTTTAGACTCAGCGAACCTTGAGCCTTGATACCACTTAATTGTGGGCTCTGATCTCCAAAACCCGAGATAAACACGATTAAATTCAGTGGAAGCGATTCGATTAACAGCGGAATACTAAAAATCATGAAAAATTAAAACGTTTTGAGATAAGACATTGAAACTATAAAACTTCCTTTATAAAGGAGATAAACTATTTACATCTCTGTTAAATTACTTCTTGAGTAATTATACACAGCATGATACAAAATCTCAAGAGTCAAATCAAATTCTCAGACCATAACTCCAAGGACCTGAGAGTATAGAGAACACATAAGACTGTCTATCTAACTACACAACTTAGCAGTCTGAATCTCCACCTGAGATTTATTATTGTTCCTGATGTTGTTGTTGCTGATATTGGTCACCTGAAGACTGGTTCCTTCGTCCTCGACTACCACCTAAAAAGTTGAAATCTACGGGGTGAGATAATTTTAAATAATTGTCCCAGCGAGAGTTATAACTCTCCGCTAGAAGCTTTATTATAGCAATCAAAGAACAACATAAGCAATAAATGCTTTAAGGTAATCAACAACAAATGTTATCAAGTAGAACAACAACATTTAAGGAATATGAAGAACATGTATACTAAGTAATGTAACTTCAACCAATATATCTCGTAATTCAATCTATGCAGATATGCTACGCGGTTGATTATGTTTTATAAACATTATTATGCCCTGCGGAGATGAGGTATACCGCTCATACTCCAACCGATCACTAGTAAGTCGCATCGGTATCATACATAGGTCATCAAAAGAGATGGATTCTTATGACCTCATCTTCCTCAGTCAGTATGAGGATCAACATGCAGGACATCTAGTGTCTCTGCTACTATAGCTTACCAGGGTCAACTGGTACTTTGCTATTAGAGTCACAGTGGCATTCTGTTCTCTCTTCGCCATCGAAAGATTTCTTATTTATCTCTCATCGATGCGGTATAAAAGATTTCCTCGGGAGAATAGTGTTACATCATCCCGACATAAGCACATAGTGAAGGATTGATAAACAAAGGTATATCTACATCAATTCCTACACTAAGATGTAAGGTTATTCACATCCATTTCCCCACATACTCAAAAGTATGTGATCCAGGAGTTCCATTAGGAAAACCTGTTTCACCATCATTTAACTCCTGACAATGATGGATCTATGATCAGGGCTCTACATGGTATGATTATACTTCATTAGTTAGGTACATTTCAGTATTTTCTTAAACATCATACATGTTCTCAAACATTAATCATTAGCATAGCAGCTATGAATGTAGAATACTAAATGTATCAAGTCTATCTCACATCAATTATCATTTCTCAATCATCTCATCACCAGTCATCTGACAAGCATGACCTTGATGATTTTCATGGCTCTCACAACCTATCATTCTCATAAGATGCCACTTACTAGGCATCAGGATATGTCATTATTCATAAAGTCTACAACATACTTTCAATGAATACTGTATCATAACCCTTACCTGGTTATGATCATTCTCTTACAAGAACCTGCATGATTAATATATTTGTAGATACGCATGTATAACAATATCATCACAATACCAAAACTATTTTCAATTACTTTATAGGCACCACGGCCGTGCTCCTTTGCACGGTCGTGCTAAGACATACTACCACGACCGTGTTTCTCAACACGGTCGTGCTAAGACAAGCCACCACGGCCGTGTTCTTCAGCACGGGTGTGTTGAGCTCACACTTTATCAATGTATTCTAGGGTTTGGATTTATTTACTTCAACATAGCGGTTTATGGACCCTTTATCTCTCAAGGTATAAAGATTCATCATAGTGCCATTTGTAATTAGGATTTCATACCCAAAGGAATAACCCTAAATTACTCCATTTATCAAATCTCCCTAAATTTGGGTTTACTATACACATTACAAGTCATCACCCTAGAATTAGGGTTTACTATTCACCTCATGGTGAATTGATCTCATAACATCAACATGCATGAGAAACATCATGACTAAAGCCCTCAGATAAGATTAAGATTCACCAATTATCATAATTAGGGTTTCCATGATCTCACTTTAGTGGATCATACCCTAGTCATGCACATTCATATATATTGAAGGTATTTTACTTGAGTTTCCACCATAAATGGTACTTTCTCTCTCCTCGTACTAGTAGATGGTGCTTACACCACTCTAGATTAGGTTGGTTAAGTCCCCTTTGATCTACATAAACCAAATCACCACTATCAAGTGATTAGGGTTTGATTAGAACAAGGTAAACTCAATTGAACCTCTCAGGGGCATTTTGGTAAATTACCCATTGATCATCATCATGGGTCAATTCATTAATCACTTAGTCCCTTAATATCTTAAGTTACCATTATGGTTTAGATTAGATCATCATTGAACCATTTACACCTTCAAGTGATTAAGTATGATCAACCTTGAAAATCTCCAATTGGTTTAGGGTTTAACCTTCAACCTTCAACCCATTTAATTCTTGAATGACCTTGAACTTGTTTAATCTCAAACGACCTTAAACCCATTTGAACCTTAAATGAGTGTGGACCCACTTGATCTTAAACGGGTGTGGACCCATTTAAGTCCAAACGAGTGTGGACCCGTTTGAGCCTAAACGAGTGTGAACCCGTTTGAGCTTAAACGGGTGTGAACCCATTTGGGCTTAAACGAGTGTGAACTCATTTGGGTTCAAACAAATGTGGACTCATTTGGGCTCAAACGAGTGTGGACCTACTTGGGTTCAAACCGCATGAACATAAAAGGTGACACAAAGGTTATGTCTGAAAAGGATAATCTATGTTGAAGCCTTCAATTGGCCCAAACCATGTTAACCACTTACAAATTGAGTCAATTAGGATAAGCCTCAATCAATTGGACACCAATTTGACCCTCAATTGAAAGCAAATTAGGGTTAAATCTAACTCAATTAGGGTTTTTAAGCACAAGGATCATTCCACAAGCTGCATCTTGATGCCCAAGCTTGGAAAATCCATCTTACCTCATCATATTCACTCATATTGTGTCTCATTATCAGAGGAACATCTTAACTTGTGAAATTTGCAAGTTCAACCCCTTAAATGGGTAATTTACACATAAGTCCCTGTATTACCAAACAATACTACAATCATTGTTTAAAAGGGACATAAATGAAAATGTATGTTCTTGAGGAACTTAATTACATGCCAAAAGATAATCACAAGGATTTAATTACATATTTAGGCAAAACACCTAGGGTTAACTCATAACCTAGGTCAGGGATGTTATAGTTTTCCTCTCCCGCAATGGTAGAAGATATACTAAGAAGTACTAGTCTCTCAGGATAGAAGAGGAAGAAGAAGGAATAGTCGATTTCATGGATGGGGCCGGAGTGGCTCAGGAGGATGAGCTTGGATTGACTCTTGCATCTCGTCTCCACACTGAGAGGCATTTCAACTTCATGGACCTACAAAGAATGATGTTGCAATCATGGGGACTAACTAAAAGTGAAACTCTCAAGCATGTGGAGCACAACGTGATGATGATACAGTTCAAAAGCAAGAAGGATAAGGACAGGTTCTGAGTGAGGCACCATGGAACTTTGATGGAAACCTGATATTACTGAAGGAGGTCAATGGAGGAGAAAGGCCATCAACGATGTTGTTCGAGGAGTGTGCCTTATAGGTACAAATTTACAACATACCGCTCGGTAACCATTTGAACAAAGCACTAGAGAAGATGGCGAGCGAAGTGGGGAGGGTCCTTGAAATTGAAAAGGAGGACTCAATATGGACCATGGCCAGATGCGTGAGAATCATTATACAGCTAAACAAACCTCTGAAAACATGCCAGAAGATGCGCATAGCGAAAGGGGAAGTCTTGGAGGTCGATCTCAAATATGAGAGATTGCCTATCTTCTACTATATATGTGGAAGGATGGAGCACTCAGCTAGGGATTGTAGCAGAGATGATGAATAGGAAGAGAAATGGGGCAACTGGATTAGAGCATCCCCTCGATGGCCAAAGCAAGGGGAATACACTGACCTATGCTATGAGGGTACTAAAAGGAAGCTTGATTTCAAAGAAAAAGGTAAGGGGAGGAAGGAGGTTACTATAGTAGAAGAAGTTGAGGAGGCAGGAGACAGAAATGTAGGGAGAAAAGATGCTCCAATTGTCGTAGTAGACAGAGTGATTGAGGAAATGATACAAAGAACTAAAAAGTCTGTGAGTGGGGGGAAGATTCCAAATGAGCAGGGAAGATGCGTAGAACATTTTAAAAGTGGAAAGGGGGAAGAGGTTGTTGAGAAGAGAGGACGAGATAACTGTGGTTATGAGACCAATCATCTCAGTGGACCGAGAAGTAGTGCGGGGAAAGGCACTGTTTACAGAGGTGCTAACACCATTTTAAACAGGGAGAAAGTCACTATGAGCCTTGGAAAGAGGCTGATGTTACCACTATCTTGTATTCAAAACACCATTTCTTGGTAGAGGTGGATGAGGGTAGTGAGAAGGGTAAGTGGAGGTGTGTGGTTATTTATGGGTGGCCTGTAAATCATCAGAAGTACTTAACTTGGGAGATGATGTAGCAGCTGTTTGAGGGCTCCAGCCTGCCTTTTCTCTTCATTGACGAATTCAATGAGATCCTCAGCAATAAGGAGAAGCTTGGTGGTTCGGATAGCAATGTGAGGCACATAGACGAGTTTAGGGAAACCATCAATAGCTATGGTCTCTCAGACTTGAGTGTTCGTGGGAACTAAATCACTCGGGAAAAAGGCTTGAGTGTGGAAACAAACATCAAGGAGCGGTTGGATAGAGCTCTTGCAACTGTTGAGTGGAGTACGTTGTTACCAGATACCTGGGTGCAACACCTTCCTAGGGTCTTTATGGACCACTATCTCATCATTTTGAGTACTGAGAAGGAAGGTAGGAATGGTAGAATAGCTGGTACATTCAGATTTGAAGGTTATTGGCAAGGAGATGACGAATGTTCGAATATTGTGAAAGAGTGTTGGAGGCAAAGAAGTGAAAATATTGAAGGAAGAATTACCAAGTGCGTTGAACTGCTCCGAGGCTGGGCCAAGAAGAAGTACAAGGACACTAGTTTGTAGCTGAAGAAAGCATAAAGAGTGTTAGAGGCTGAGCAGAAAAGTATTCCATCTAGCAACTCTCTTCAGAGATGCCAACAACTTACTAGAGAAATGATAAACCTCCAACAATTTAACAAAACCCACTAGTATAACAGGGAAAAGATCAATGAAATGAGAGACGGTGATAGAAACACAACTTACTTTCACAAAAAAGTTTCACAAAGGAAAAAACAAAACCATATTCATAAGATGAAAGATGACGACAATACTTGGCACAAGGGAGAGGATGGTATCTTTGAGGTTGTGAATGAGTATTACGCAGAGCTTTTCAAGTCCTGCTTTGATAACAACAGTTCAGAGGCTATGGAGTGTGTTGAACAAGTGGTGAGTGCGGAGATGAACAAAGCTCTACTGAAAGATCCGACCAAGGAGGAAATATGGATGGCTCTTCTCAACATGCACCCTACAAAAGCACCAGGGCCCGATGGGTTTCATGTGAGTTTCTTCCAAAGTTATTGGGTCATTTTCGGTGAGGACGTGGTCTAGTACATTAAGAAATGGTGGTGTAATGAGGGAAATCTGAACAGTATCAATGGTACCAATGTGGTGCTTATTCCAAAATGCAAGGAACCTATTACTATGGGTGATTTTTGGCCTATCTGCCTATGTAATACGGTTTATAAAATCAACTCTAAGATGATGGCCAACCGTATTAAGAACATCATTGATAATATCATTAGTGCTAACCAAAGTGCTTTCATTAGTGGTCGGTCTATCACTGATAACACGCTAATCGCCTTTGAACTTTTCCATGTGATGAAGAGAAAAACAAAAGGGAATAAAGGAACTATGGCCCTCAAATTCGACATGAGTAAAGCATATGATAGGCTGGAGTGGAATTTCAATGACAATGTTATGAGGAGGATGGGGTTTGGCCAACAGTGGTGAGCAAAGATTGGGGAATACTTCCGTACTGTATCTTTCTCCTTCATTATAAATGGGAGGAAAAGAAGGTTGTTGTATCCGTAGAGAGGTCTCCGTCAAGGAGAACCAATTCGCCTTACCTTTTTCTTCTTTGTGCAGATGTTTTCTCTAAACTCATTACGAAGGCGTCCATAGAGGGACATATTCATGGGGCCAAAGCTAGGAAGGAGGGTCCATGTATCTCCCACCATTTCTTCACGGACGACAACGTTCTATTTGCTAGGGTGAATTTAGAAGAGGCTTCCATGATAGTTGATATTACTAGCTGCTACAAGAGGGTCTCCGGTCATAAAATTAACTACATGAAGTCCAAAGTGTCTTTGAGCAAGAATGTGTCTATCGCTATGAAGGATGCTATCACCAATAGGCTGGGGGGTCAAATAAGTTACCAAACACGATAAATACTTGGGGTTACCGACTTGTACGGGAAGATCAACGAAGGAGGTTTTCAAAGTTGTTAATGACAGGATGTGGGGCAAGATGATCGGGTGGAGAGAGAAATTCCTTAGCAAAGTAGGGAAATAAGTCCTTATAAAATCAGTGATACAGGCTATACCAACTTACTTTATGAGCTTTTTCCAATTTTCAGTTAGTATCATCAAGGATATGAACAAGATGACAACCAAGTTTTGGTGGGGATCCTACAACAGAAGTCAGAAAATCCACTAGGCCTTGTGGGATAAACTATGCAAGATGAAAAAAGATTGGGGCTTGGGCTTCAGGGACTTCAAAACCTTCAATACGGTGTTGCTAGCTCGATAAAGCTGGAGAATGCTGACCAATCCTAATTCCATTGTGCATGAAGCTCTGAAGGGCCGCTATTTCAAAATTCTACCTCTTTTGGAGGCTCTAATCGGCTACGACCCCAGTTACACTTGGCGTAGCCTATAGGGTGCTAGAGCCCTACTCAGTGAAGGGCAAAGTAGCAAAGTGGGTGAGGGGAGCAATGTTAAAATCTAGGAGGAGGCCTGGCTACTGAATGATACAGGGACCTTCACTCTTTGGGAGGGGAGAGTGGGGGGGAGTGTATCTATGTGAGAGAGCTCATTGATCCGGAGACCCATTCATGGAGATAAAACATGGTGGAAGCAGCCGTCACAATGGTTGATGTTGACTGTATTCTCCAGATACCTTTATGCAGTAGAGAAGAAGAGGGTAAAAATTGGTTCCCGTGTGAAAATGGCAGCTACACTATTAAGTCAGCTTATTGGCTGGGTATAAATGGAACCAGGGTGTAGAGAGAGCGCATAACTAAATTATGGAGAAAGGTGTTGAATATGAACGTTCCTCTGAAGTTTAGATACTTTTGCTGGAGAACCTACTGTGACCAAATGGCTATGGCTTCCTTACTGGCTAGGACGCATATCATGACGTCGAATACCTATAGATGTTGTGGCTTAACTGAAGAAGATACCTTCCATGCTCTCTTTGACTGTCAAAACCTAAAAGAGGTGTGGGACAGCTGCCATTACAAAGCCAATGTGGTTGACATGCCAGATTGTCCATTGTCGATACATGGTGTTGGCTTTTAGATCACCTCAGTACAGAAGAGATAGTTGACTTCATATCTACCTGCGTTGCAGTGTGGTCTAGCAGAAACAACTTTGTTTACAATTAGGTAATTGAGAACATGTCTTTAAAGAAGTATTTCTCGCAATGGGCTAAGGAGTATCAAGAGATAAAGAAAAAATACAACATAGTCCATTCATGTAGGCTGAGGAGAAGGACTAGTAGTTGGACCCTGCCGCTCCAAAGGGATCATCAAAGTCAATATTGACAATGCTTGCATTGACAAGAACAAGACCTGCTTCACAACAGTCTTCAGAGATCACGCACGTCGTGTTATCATAATGGTCTCTAAGACCCTCCCTCATTATTGGTCCTCCACCACAGCTGAAGGTTATGCGGTCCTCTGGCGTGTCAGGAAGATCTTGCAGAGAACATCACCCACATATCTATTGAAACAGATGCAACCATGGTCCCCAAGTTAGTAGCAGACACTTAAAGGGGTTGCAGCCCATCGATGAGGATCTTTGAAAAGATACATGAGATCATACCGGCCTTCACGACCTTTAGCCTATCACATATCTTCAGGGAAAGCAACACAGTAGCCCATAACCTAGCTGCTCTGGGTTTGGTAAGTAATGTTCAACTAGTTCTCTGTAATGATTTCCCAAGGGTTCTCTTTAAACCCCATTGTATGAATGTTTCGTTTTAATACAATGACCCTTTTACCCTAAAAAAAAGACATATGGCATGCATTCACAAAGTAATGGTTAAAGTAATATTTACATTAAATATACATATAAAAGTAAAAATACCCAACTCCTATTCATAATTGAATAAAAACAAACAGAATCAATCCTGGTTAAAATTATATATTTATTGTAAATTTTAATCTTATACTGCATAGTAAGCAAAGTTCTATGGGGATTATTTTGAAAACTATTCTGTAAGAACAGGATAGGATAGCCAGAATCAGACTGGTTTGCCAAATAGAATCAGACTAGATCCTAACTAGTAATTAAATAGTATCAGACTGAATCCTGAATTAAAATTGGCCAGCTGACCAAAATCAGACTGGGTTGCAAATAGAATCAGACTGGATCTAGACTACCCCAATCCAGATCTCTTGACTAACCCCGCCCATAATACATAATCCTAGTCCCGAACCAAATAGGGGCTAGATATCCCTCCTAAGGTTATATTGGTAAAGGACTACATATAAATATCTAACAAGATAAAGAAATTTTGTAGGATCTAATCTGGAGTAAACATTTAACTAACATTGATTGTATATTTAACCAATTCAAAAATCTAAAAATAATATTGATTGGAAAATATGGAATAAAAATGGATTATAGAAAATCTAATTTCCAAGTAAAATAAACAATACTTTATTCCATACCATATAGTGACTAATATTCCTCTATATTTGTATCTCTCTTCATAGTCCCTTGGTGTCAATACTTGGAACTTTTTCATTTTGGATACATTTGATTCAAAGGGACGAAATATCTATTTTGTATTTGAAAAAATTATTCCCTCTTGAAATCATACACACTAGATAGGTTGGTTGGCCTAAATTTTTAAAAATTTATCCTTCCTCTTTGAGAGACCACCAACAAATTCCTAGAAAAAAAGTAGCACAACATTTAAACCTAAAAAAGGACATGCTAGTGCCCCTAGTTTAATAGAAATATACTTGTACGCCTCTATGTAGAGTTAATGGATTTATGGTCCCTCAATATATTCACAATATTAGTTGTTTTGTTGTCATTATCCGTAGAAGAGAATACATGGTTTCCCTAACGAATATACATTGACATGTTCTTTCTATTTGAAATTTGGATTATCAATTTTTTGATTGGATATTGATTTCTATTGAATTTTGAAAACATGTTGTTTCCTAATACTTGCATACATTATTTAACTGCTTGCAATGTGTATGAAAATCCTTTACAGATAGGTTCATACTTTTTCTATGTTTCCCTTGCTGGTGTCCATGTGTGATTCATCCCTCTAGGAATTCTGGGACATGTGAACAAGCAAGACCTAACAGAGACGTACAAGAGCTACCCCATGTTGAAGGTAGGTAGGAATAAATGCCAACTTTTATTTTTGTAGTCCTATGTATAAGCTTATGGGATTTTGATGCTAAGCATGATATAAAAGAAAGATTTTTTATATTTTTAAGATGCAATTTAGTAGATATTTGATATAAGGATTTGGTATTTATGTATTTTCTCCTTGATTTTGTGCACATCATCATAAGGTTCTTCAATACCAAAGAGATGATACATTGTAGAATTTTAAATCCCTTCCTTGTCAAAAATATCCAAATAAAATTCTTGAAGCAATAGTACCCAACTGATCAATCTAGGCTTCAAGTCTTTCTTTGTCATGAGATACTTCAGATTTGCATGGTTGATATAAATAATCTTTTTTTTTGGATCAGATAAGAGAGGAACATGTCAATATCAAAGATAAAGACAAGAAATTATTTCTCCATGGTAGTGTAGTTTCTTTGAGTCTCATCAAGAGTTTTACTTGAATAATATATAGGATGAGGTATCTGGGCAATACTTCGCTAAGAACAACCCCCACTACCATTTCTGATGCAACGGTCATCATTTAAAATGCCAAAGATAAGTTAGGGGGCTGCATGATAGGAGCAAAAATCAATTTGTGCTTGAAATGATTGTAACCATAAATGAATTTATACTCAAAGTTGAATTCAATATTCTACTCTAGAAGATGGAACAACTCGGTAGAAATCATGCTAAAATCTTCTATGAACTCATGTTATAGACATGCATGCCCAAAGAAAGAATGGACATGTCTTACGATGGAATGGATGGCCTAGGTAGAGATGATACTCACTTTTTCCTTGTAAACTTATGTTCCAAATTTAGAAACTATATGTCCCAAAACATTACCCTCGGGCACCATTAAATGGCTTTTCTTCCAAGATAGGAGAAAATGAACTTTGACACACCTTCAAGCGGTTGAGAGGTGTGAAAAGAAGCCCAAAAGTGATGAATCGTTCATGGTAAACTCAAGACAAGAATCAACATTTTAGCAAAACACTATTATAGAAAATTCCTTTGGTGTTGGTTATTTAAGGCCTATGGCGACAGTTTTCAAGCGACGCCCAAGTGGGCACCGCTAAAAGTTGACACCTTCAACGTCGGTTCCCCAACGGACACCATAAACCTTCCCACCACCAAAAACATGCCAGATAGGGGACTATAGGCATCGGTTCTTAAAGAAAACCAACATTATAACTAGATTAAAGACGTCGGTTATTAATTAACAACTGACGTCATAACCCTTCCCGCCACCAAAAACGCACCAGCAAGGGGACTATAGGCGTCGGTTCTTAAAGAAAACTGACACTATAACCTGATTAAAGATGTCAGTTACTAGTTAATAATCGACACCATTACCCTTCCCGCCACCCACAAAACGGCGCCAGTAAGGGCACCATAGGCGTCGGTTTTATATATATAACTGACACTATAACTATATGTTGTCATTTTTTACAAAAAACTGACGCCTATGTTCTGATTTTTTTTTCATATCAGTTTGCAAGCCTAGTATATGGTTGGTCAGCAGGATGCAGAACCTGGAGTTCAGTTCTGAACTATAGGTTTACATCATCCATTGATATCATCCAACAACATGCCACAAACCTACAAAATTAACAAGATGGATAATATTATATATTTATCATGTGTTCACACACATGTATAAGCACATTTAATTCATATTATCTTTCATCACACACATGTAGAAACCAATACTTCCATTTCAAATTTCCTCCATTTTCACACACATTTAGCAACTTGCAGTTCCATTCATTTCATCTCTTTTTACATTCAGACACATGTAGAAACATTCATATATTGGTCATCTTCACATTCACACATATTACCATTCAGAAAATTTCATTCACATTCACACAAAAATAATTATGAGAACAATGTTTAGAAATATCATTATTTATTCATCATCGTCATTATCTCCATGACTATCCCAATTATATTTAAAAATTCCCACTACATGTAGGGCTTTTTCCATCATTCTCTTACATCATTTAAATCTTCCTTCGTATAGGGAGCATGTACATCTAATAAATTTTCACCTTTAGTGAAGATAGTTTTAAACACCTACAAAGAGAATGATGTATATATATAATTGATAATATATAATAAGATTGATATATTATATATTATCTAATGGGACTATATATAATACCTAATGTATAATATCAATTTCCCTTGTGGCATGTTTGATAATTATGCTCATATATCACATCACATAGTATGCACATGCTCAACTGTTGTCTTGTGTAGCACACTATAAATTGAAACATATAAAATATTCAAAAATACAAATAATCACAGTTCACATAAATAATATATACATTGGAGTCAGGAAATTACTTTCACATTCTATTAAATTAGTGGTTGGTTATTTTTCTTGGGGACCTTTCCTCCAACTTTTTTGAACTCATCTAAATCCCTACATGTTAATGTTACACATTAAATTACATAATGAAATAGTAATGTAATAACAGATGTTAATGTATATAAAAATATGAAACATTTCTCACGGGGATAATGGCCTTTTCATTGCGTGTCCATATATATTCAATTCCTTCCCCACATGATCTAGATAATAGACAGTGAACGTCTCATGGACAATAACTAGAAACTCCCAATGCCTATCACTAGAGGTAAGAAAGTTACAAATTAATAATTCAAAAGTCACAATAAAAATGTAATTTTCTTAAGTCCAAATTATAATCAAAGTAAACTTACTTGACATTGAATGGAGTTATTATCACCGTCTTCTTATTTTTACCAAAATATTTAAAAGCATCACAACAATATGAAGTAACTGACCTAGGGTCTTTATCTACAAGACTAATCAAAGATGGAACCAAAAATCCCACATCGATAAATGAAAAATCTGTACATATCGTCTGTAAGTGGCTGCAAAACATGTATTACATATGCATTAATATAAAAGAAACCAGATCACCGTATATATAACAAGGTATATGGATGTATAAACAAGATATCACCATATCCATAACTCTTTCATAGATGTATTCAACCAATCATAATGAAACAACTCCAAAATATCTTGTAAAAATAGCTTGTTATTGCATGATTGACCTGCAAAATCCTCTAGAATAGTAACATTTATAGGGCAATTTGGATCATGTTTGCCTATCCAATCTACCATACCCCTACAATTAGGACCTAACGAGGCATGTGGGTCCCTTGAAAGCCAACTTGGTACTTCAGGAGGTAGAGGTGGAGGCCGAGATGTAGCTGGTGTCTTCCTTTTGACCTGTATATATAATTTCAGATCAATTGACTCATATATACGTACACAATAACAAATTAACGTAATGTGAATTCACCATACAATATTAGTATTGATGACATCCGCTTTGGGCCACAATATCACTCCGCCTTCTACCTCACCAAGTGTTTCAGAATATGGGTGGGCATATGGCAATGGAAGATCCCTCCAATTGGAGAGTATACGTATCGGGCTAACACGAACCACACCATCTATTACTGGAGTCCCTTGAAACATTTCCCTTGGAAGGGGTGGGTAAGTCGACGCCTCTGCAACAACTTATTCTTGACTTTTTAGATGGCATGGCTTCAACCCCTAAAAATTTATGTAAGGAATGTTATATAAATATATACATAAACATATCATCTTGAAAAGACTAGCTACTATGTTATAAAAATACTTATAGTGGATGTGGTAGGTGGTGGGTCTGCAGGATTACTCCCAACCTCTATAGTAGGAGAAGAGTGGCCCGCCACAGGTAATGTTTGAGTGGCACTCTGAGACACCTTCCACTTCACCATTGGTTCATGGATTCTCCGATCATTTAACTCATCTACCTATACATAGATAAAAGAAATGCTAGCTTTTGATTATTGAATTCCCTTTCAAAATAACATTCTAAAAAAAAGAATAGGTTACCTCATCTTGTTAAAGTCCCTCTTTTGTGACAAGTTTGCACTGGGATGGCCCAAAGAACGCTTTGATGCCCACACCAGTGCCTGCACCCCTAACACATCCAGGATGCTCTGGGTTACCTAAAGCAACTGTCAATTCATCCCTTGTTCCCTCAGGGATGAACTTTCCTTCCTTCCTCTGCTCGTGCAACTCCCACTAATCGCCATCAATAGAAATTGGTAAGTAAACATAACAATAATCAATATCGACTGATTGCTCTAAGAGTTGAATTTTACTATTTTGGTAGCTTGCTTAGTATTTGCGGGCTTCGTTATATATCCTTTTTTGTTTTTCCTCCCAACTATCCACAGAAAATGGCGAGGAAGAGGTGTGGGACCAATAGTAGAGGACTCTGCAGTCTCTTGAGTAGTAGCAGACTGAGAAGCAGACTCAGCCTGTAGTCCTTGGTGAATTCCTGCATAGCCTCTTGGACCCATTGTGTGGTCATGCACATGCAGTGCACGCCTTGCTCTTTGAGCATCGCTAATAGCCTTGTTAGTAAGCACATTAATTTGGTTAGTAACACTAAAGGTTAATCTTGAATAGGTAAATACATAAAAATGTATATTAATTAAATTAGGAGAGGCGCTTAATACCTTGAATTCATCCTTTTTTCTTTGGGTAACAAACTCCTCCCAATCTTTGGGGTCCAGGTAGTTCCATTGCTCAGGGGATACCTTCTTCCTAAATTTATTTTTTAAAGAGAATACAAACAAAAATTATTAGTGTAGAGTTAGTCAAAAAGTGATCAATGTCTGGAATTGGAAATCAATCAAGAACCTCTTCTCAGCATCGCGTATGTAATCTTGGGTGAGATTTGTCCTATAGTTCCTTAGGACCATCCCACATCATTGCATCACACATTTACAATATAGATTTTCATCCAGATCAAATATACTCTGCAAAATAGAATTGCTATTAACTAGTATCATAAAATTAGTAATTTACAAAAATAGAATTGCAAATAATAATAACAAACACATAGTTCCTTCCATACTAAGTCTTTCTTCCCCTTAGGAACTTTATGCCTGGATTCTAAGTTAGGACTACAATGGCTGCGAGTAAGAACCCAAAGATATGGAATAAATGAGTTGTAGTTCACTCCAACTGGATTTCCTACATGATCGAAATCCATAGTTAGTTTGGGTCCATTTCTCCTTCACTATTGTAACTTTCTCATCATTGTGATGCCCCTCACTTTCTCAATTTTTTTTGTTCTCATCAAGTGCCCCAATTTCTTCAGGGGGTACATCACCAACCTAAAATTTGACAAAAAAACACACATACAGGATATAACTATAAATGAACATATAGATAGAAACCTCAGGGATATATTTTTAAAACTTACATTGTGAGGTGGAGCATTGACATCCTCACCCTCAAAATAATCATCAGCACGGTCAGCATATGAATGCTCAGCCATCTGAAAGTTCACATTCAGAATGTAAAGTTCACATTGTAAAGCAATTCACATTGTAAAGTTCATGTTGTAAAGTTCACATTCACATTGTAAAGTAATTCACATTGTAAAGTTCACATTCACATTGTAAATTTCACATTCAAAAAAATAAAACATATAAAAAAATATAAACATGCATGCCTCTAATATTGCCATCTTTTATCAATTAACAATCCTTCATTGTGATCTCCGTGCACATACAAGTGATCATTAGCTTCAATATTTGGTGGTGTTGGCAACCCAAGTAAGAATGGACTGGATTCATCATACTTATCATAGTACTATTCTTCATCTATAGGATCATCAATGAACTATCTTTTACCATGAAGAACAACCGACCATTTATCATTTGCAGGAGCATCGATATAAAATACTTGTTTCGCCTGTGATGCCAATATGAATGGTTCACCCTTCTTGCTGATCTTTTCAAAGTTTACTAATGTGAAACCCAAATCATCCACTATAACTCCTTTGGTTTAATCAACCCAATTACATTTAAATAGAGTAATTCTAAAATCTACGTAGTCAAACTCTCATATGTCTTCAATGACACCGTAATATGACATTTCAGCTTCACATGGACTCTTATCCTTTGCACTTGCAAAAAACAATGAAGATGTTTGAAGGGTGACCCCACTATTTTGGACGACACTCTTATCATCTTGACGCTTTGTGTAATATGATAATCCATTTATGTCAAATCCTGCATAAGACATAACATTCAATTCTGGTTTAAAGGCGAGACATTTGACAGTTTCAGTAAGATTATCTGGTGTTTGAGATAGTTGATGTAAGACTTTATCTTCAAACCATTTAATAAATGTCTTGTTATGCTCTCCAGTAAGCCAGATTGAATTGGCTCGAGGATATTATCTCTTGATGAAATTGGTATGTTCCTCGATATAAACACTCACTTTGTCGGTGTTGTGTAAAATATACAAGTGAACTTGTTCCAACTGCTCACGGCTGATTACTTTCATTCGTGATCCCAAAATTCCTTTGCCAAAATGCTCCTCATTAAACTTGTCATTAACATGAGCGTCATCACCACTCAGAAAGTCATTTCAAAAATCCATAACCTCTCTCGCCACATAACCCTCAATAATACTCCCTTCAGGCTGATAATGGTTTCGAACATCACCTTTAAAAATGCTCATGTATCGTTCAAAGGGATACATCCAATGCAAGAAAATTGGTCCCAACATTTTCACTTCCCTAGTCAAGTAGACAACAAGATGTATCATGATATCAAAGAACGAAGGAGGAAAATACATCTCAAGTTGACATAGGGTAACAACCACTTCTCTTTGAAATTAATAGAGTATCAGGGTCAATAACTTTGCTGCACAGACTGTTGAAAAAGAAACAAAGTTTGGTGATTGCAAAGCTTACATGCTTCAACAATATAGATCGCATTTCCATTGCATTACAGTGTGACAATCATGAGATTTAATACCTATCAACTTCAGATCTTTCATTAATACCAATCTACATATGTTGTATGAGTAACCATGTGGCACCTTAACATTTACCAGGCATTCACAAAAAGCTTTCTTCTCCTTTCTAGACAACGTGTAATAAGAGGGATGTAAGTTTGTTCTCCGATCTCTACTAACTACTTTTTTTAATTCTCTCCTTATTCCCATTTCAAGAAGGTCCATTATGAATTTTATCCCATCTTTAGTCTTACCTGTTATATTCAACAGAGTACAGATGACACTATCATGAACATTTTTCTCAACGTGCATGACATCGATACAATGCCTTACTGCCAAAGAACTCCAATAAGGAAGATTCCAAAATATTGACTTCTTCTTGAATAAAGATTTCTCACTTTGTGTGGCCATCGTACATTGTGATCTCTTACCAAATTCATTGGCAATGTCTTTTACTCTTTCATCAACATCCTCACCTGGTATCGGTTAGGTGCACTCTGTTCCTCATTCCATCCATTGAATTCTTTGTGCAACCTACAATAAAAATGATATTTTGGAAGAAACCTTTGATGACCAAGATATACAATCTTGTCTCCATGTTTTAGTCATACTGAATCAGTGTTCTCTTCACATATAGGACACACTTTAAATCCTTTGACACTATATCCAGACAAATTCCCATATGCTGGAAAGTCATTCACAATGCAAAACAACATAGAGTGCAAACACAATGTCTCTCTTTGTGAAGCATCATAGGTCATCACACCTTCACCCAGAACTTCTTTAAGTCATCAATCAGAGGTTCAAGATAAACGTCAATATCATTTCCAGGTTGCTTAGGGCCCGGTATCAACAATAACAGCATAACGTACTTATTTTTCATACACAACCAGGGAGGAAGATTGTATATAACAAGCATAACTGGCCAAGTGCTATGTTGGCTGCTCAATGTTCTGTATGAATTCATCCCAGCTTTACAAAGCCCATGTCTTAGATTCCTAAGTTCTTCACCGAATTCAAGGTACAAAAAATCAATCTTCTTCCACTGTGGGGAATCAGACGCATGTCGTAGGAACCCATCATCATTTTTCTTAACATCTACATGCCACCTCAAATTCTTCACATCTATGAGATTGGCAAACAATCGTTGACACCGTAATATTATAGGTAGATACCACATCACCTTGGCAGGAGAACAAGTTTTGGACTCCCTCGAAGTCGTCAATTTATACCTTGACGCACCACATTTCAAACAATCTTTCAAATCCACATTTTACTTTTGAAATAATATGCAATCATTTGGGCATGCACGTATCTTCTTGGCCTCCATTCCCATTTGGTACAACAATTTCTTTAACAAGTATGTTGAGATTGGTAGCTCGTTTCCTTCAGGAAGAATTGCTTTCAACAAAGACAACAATGGCATGAAGCTTTTGCCGCTCCATCTATTGTTAGCTTTCAGCTTATACAATCTCAACACAGCGCTAAGCTTCGTAAACTTACAACCTATGTATAATGGTATCTCAGCATCATGCACAATGTTTCTAAACATAGGAGGTGGATCGGTGTGCTCTACCCCACAATTATGTGGCATCACATCAACGATGTCTATTAGAACTGGTTCATTCACATCTACATCATCGGAGGCAATTTCTTCTTCCACACAAGCACTGCTATCGACATCCACTGATTTCAAGTTTGAAATCTCTCCATGTCAGTGCCATTCAGTATAGTCTTGTACAATCTTGTTGCATATGACATGACTTTTGATTTTGTCACCAGTGCTAACTTTCAAGTTGTTACCGCAATGCCTACATGGACAGTAGAACCTATATCCAGGTTGTTTCCTACGTTCCTTAGAAAATCTAATAAACTGATCAAGACAAGAAATAAACTCTGTGGTGAAGTGATTTGGAATGGACATCCATGATCTATCCATTCTATTATCAAAGAGAAAAGAAGTATACATTAGAACAAGATTAGGGTCTTGGGTTGAAAGATTAGAGTTTATGGTTAAAACTTTAGGGTTTAAGGTCATATATATAATAAATGGTTAAAACATCCTAAGTGAGATTAAGTGTTCAAGAATAGTCCCAAATCGGGGACTATCAAAGATTTACTCCTACTGAGTAAATCTTGGATGGGTTTCTAGGCCAACAAATACATGTGTTGTCATTCTTATATATAATAAATGTGTACCACCTATCCCATTCTTGAGCACCTAATCTCACTAGTAAGTGTATAATGTGTATTGGGTTTTCAAGAAAATTTCAGCAACATTTCCCCAATGTTCTCAAAGTACATATGTACTTGGAGAATAAATCGGAAAATGCTATCGAAATTTTCTTGAAAACCCAATACACATTATACACTTACATCCTAAGTGAGAGTAGGTGTTCAAGAATAGTCCCAAATGGGGGACTATCTAAGATTTACTCCTAATGAGTAAATCTTGGCCGGGTTTCTAGGCCAAAAAATACATGTGTTATCATTCTTTTATATAATAAATGCGTACCTCCTATCCCATTATTGAATACCTAATCTCACTAGTAAGTGTATAATGTGCATTGGGTTTTCAAGATAATTTTGATAGCATTTCCCCATTGTTCTCCAAGTACATATGTACTTAGAGAACAAATGGGAAATTCTACTGAAATTTTCTTAAAAACCCAATACACATTATACACTTATATCCTAAGTGAGATTAGGTGTTCAAGAATAGTCCCAAACCAGGGACTATCCAAGATTTACTCCTAATGAGGAAATATATGATGGGTTTCTAGGCCAACAAATACATGTGCTGTCATTCTCATATATAATAAATGTGTACCACCTATCACATTCTTGAACACCTAATCTCACTAGTAAGTGTATAATGTGTATTGGGTTTTCAAGAAAATTTCGGCAGCATTTCCCCATAGTTCTCCAAGTACATATGTACATAGAGAACAAACTGGAAAATGATACTGAAATATTCTTTAAAACCCAATAAACATTATACACTTACATCCTAAGTGAGATTATGTGTTCAAGAACAGTCCCAAACTAGGGAATATCCAAGATTTACTCCTAACGAGTAAATCTTGGATGGGTTTCTAGGCCAACATAATATAACACCAGTCCCTTATTCACAACCCCATTCGGGTCACAATTTTCTTATAAAAACACTTGTGGACATCTATTAAACATACCAATACTTCCTAAATTATTCAATGTATTATTTTATAACACAAATCTGGTGGGTATAACATATATAAAAAAAAAACTCAACATGTCACAATAGAAACATGTCCATAACCTAATATATAGATTTGTAACAAAACTCATTAGGAAGAGAGACCATGATCTATATCCTCATGACATTAATTGATATGATGTAAGGTATGTGTATAAACTTATTCTTTCTTTAATGTCTTGATCATTACATGATCGTATCATTAAACTAATGAGAATTAGTTATAAGAATAGGAATTTATTAATACAACAAACAACATGAAATAATATAATCAGAGGCATCGTCGTTATCTTGATTTCATTCATTAACTTGAAATCTAAAGAATAGTCTTAAATCATATATAACAATCCCTGGGATGCAATGACAAAATCATAAAAATGATGATGCCTAGGATTCGACCATGTAATGGTTTCGACCAAAGATCAATCGATGATGTTTGGGTACCTGTGGTGTGAAAAAAAAAACCATAATGATGGAGGAAGAAGGGTACATGTGTCGAGCGGCAATGAGCAAGCGAGCAGGCAAGCAACGACTAGAGTAGGTAAGTAGGTGACCGGAGAAGGTGAGCCTAAGGCCAAAGCAGGCGAGCGGCGGCGGCGACAACAAGAAGGAGAGTGGTAGTAGGTGTGGCGATAGCGAGTAGTGGTGGCGGAGCACTTGGAGCAGGGAATCACCCGATCTAAAGATAATCAGGAATGAAACAGAGAAAAGGGAAGAGTCTGGTTTGTACGGCTGCAATTAAGTTAACAATATACATCGGCTATTCAAACCAAATGATGCTTTTTAATAAAAGGCATCGGTAAGAACAATAAACCAACACCTATGTTCAATAATAGACATCAATTTTAAATAGAAAAATTGATGTCTATCTACATATGCCGACAAAAAAATGTTCTCAGATTATGACCGTAGTCGTCGGTTGCCACAAAAAACTGACGCCAAAGGGGGGGTAAATATTTTCGCGGTGACAGCGAGCGAAATCACTTCGGCGTCAGTTATTTCAAGAAAATTGACGACAAAAATGGGCCCGATTTGTATCTCACGAAAAATCTTTAGTCGTCAGTTATTTGGTCAAGAACCGACGCCGTATGTGAAATTTTGGAGGTAATTTTTTTGTACTGAAAAAATTGAATTTGGTAGGTGATTTTAGGCATCGGTTTCTTAATGAGCAACTGACGCTCCATAAAAAGTGATACCCGTGTCGGGTCGGTCTTTACATATAGATGTCGGTTTGTGTATTTAACCGACGTTGTAGGGTTTAGGCGTCAATTTCTTGGTTGCAACCGACGCCTCTAAATATGACGTTATAAGCCATTTCTATAGTAGTGAAAATAGGTATAATACATCTCTTAAAAGTAGAGGGGGTGTTTCAAAGCCCTAACGGAATCCTTCTATAAGAGAAGGTACCACGTGACATGGTGAACATGGTCTTCTGTTGATCTGCAACGTGCACTACCACTTGGAAATATCCCCAATAGCCATCATGAAAGACGAAGAACCCCTATCTAGAAAGTCTCTCCAAAATCTAATGAATGAATTAGACAAGGAATAAGTCCTTCTTTCTCTTCTCATTTAACTTCCCATAATCCACACACATCCTCAATTTTGATTGTTCTCTTATTATCATCATCTCACCCTCCTCATTGGGTGAAATGGTGATTCCACTCTTCTTGGGTAAAACATGGATGGGCCTCACCCATGGGTTATTAGAAGTCGGATAGATGATCCCAACATCCATAATTACCTCTTGGGTCACTAGCTCTTTTAGATTTGGATTCAAAATCCTTTGTATTTTCTGGCTTGGCCTAGTATCATCTTCAAGAAAAGTTCCATTCAGACAAATGGAAGGGTCAACACTACTCAAATTACAAATAGACTACTCGATAGATTGAACATTCTTCTTCAAAATAAAAATGAGTGCATCTTATTGGTCACGAGAGAGAATATAAGAAATTAACATTGGTTTTGGTGCCAAGAAATGCACAGTTCAAACCTTCATGAAGTGTTTTCAATTCAAAAAGAGGAGGGTTCTCAATAGAGTTTTCCAAAGGCTTCATAGAGATAGATGGTAGTTCTTCGCTAGGGGAAACCACTGGAAGCTCATTCTCTTTATTAGTGTCATCATCAAGCATCTCAACAATAGGATTTATACCTCTACCTTGTATGGAAGTGTCAATCCTAGAAGGTAGGCATTATTCAAAAATTTCCTAGAGATAATCAACTAGATAACAATCCTCCTGAACAACACATCACCTTGGCTTTCATGGATTCTTTGAAGAACTTCAACCCAATTTTTATTTGCAAGAAAGTCACATACATGGTTCTAGTTCTAACATGTATCACCGCATTGGCTTTCGACATAAATTGTCTCCCTAAAATTATAGGCACTATCCTGGTGTCCTTTTCCATGCCCAACACAATATATATAGCATGAAAGAATGCATATGTGTCATCATCAACACTTACGAACACATCATTAATGCATCCTTGAGGCAAATTCATGGAATGGTTAGCCAATTGGAAGGTGCAATTGGGCGACTCCGATTGTCCCCAGTTCAATTCAACATACATAAAATAGGGGAATAAAATAACACTATAACCCAAGTCAAGAAGAGCTTGGTCTATGCGGTGAGTGCCAATGTATCAAGGAATGATAGCGGAACTTGGAAAGGTGTGTTGTAGAATGGAACTCATATATTTAGTGAGCTTGATATGCTTAGGAATTCTTCCAATTGACTTCTTCTAAAAAGTTCACATGTCCTTAAGAAATTTTTCATATGAGGTTCTGTACTTAATGACATATAACAAAAGAATGTTGATTCTCACTTGCTTGGTGGTCCTCATGATGTTCTCAATGCGTTAATTCTTCCTTTTGGTGGCAGATGATTCTTCAAGTGCATTGAGATAAGAAGGGAGTTCTGTAATTGACTTGTTGATATCAACATAGTCATCAAGATGTATCACATGCATCACAATATTATCATCCACAATTATGGTATCACCTTGGCTACCAGTCACAATATCATTGGCTTATATCACAATATCAACTCTAGCTTCAATCATAAAACCTTAAATGACTCGGTCCTTTGGCTGCTCCAAAGTCTTTATTACTTCTGAACACAGTCACAACCTTCACCTGCTCATGATTAGAGGAGGAGGGAGCTTGAGGTGGTTGTTGTGATCCATGGAGTGATGGTGTTTTGTTTAGTGGGTTGGGATTTGGGAGGATAGATTCTGGATGTAATGAATGTGGAGGTTGTTGGTATGAATGTGGTGTAGGTGGAGCTTATTTGTAGTATTATGGGGTTTTCAATGGTGGGGGAGCATATGGGTTTTGAGTCCCTTGGTACTACTATAGGGTAGGGACTTGTTATTGCGGTGGAACATAAGTACCTTGAGGAGAACCCATAGATCCATTAACACTATTAAGGCTCGCCAAAGTTTGAGAGGGAAGCCTTCCCTATTGACGTCTAGTAAGAAATAGAGAAATATGGTCAATTCTTTATTCCATTTGGCTAACATTTTTTCCTTGAGGGGACACATCTTTATTCACATCATCTAGGATTCTCAACCTCCTAAGGAATTCTTCTTCAAAATTTGAGAAGTACTTGATCCATTATGTTACTTAGGTTTCCATTCTCCTTCATATCCCTATTCTAAGAGAAGTTATGATGCTTTATCTATTTTGGAGTACAAGCATTTGATATTGGCCTTGGTGGTTCTTGTTCCAAAAAGATTATCGAGATTAAAAAACCTCACAAACAGCCTCTGCAAAGTTGGTGGAGTGGCTATAAAAACCTACTACAAAAGTTTTCATCAAGTTCATCATATGAGTATTTGCATCATCCTTTGCTTGAAATTGGGCAATTATCATCTTTCTATCAAAATGTACATCCATCCTAGAAACTCAGTGATGAGAGTTTTCAGCCAAATGATCAAAGAGTGTTCATGAATATTCTATTGTCTTGTTCATGAAAGATCCACCAAAAGATGACTCAACCATTGTTTAACCCATTTAAAAAATTTATCTGTAAATATATTGGATCAACTACCATATGGGCCCTTCATGATGAGAACGATCCCTAAGAACCTTCTAGAATCTCTCTAAAGATTCATAAAATTGCTCTTTTTCCATTTGGCTGAATGAGGTGATGTGTCTTCTAATATGAGTCATCTTAGCAATAGGGTAGAACTTCTTTAAAAAGTCATTTTTCTTAGATTCCCAAGTAACAAGCTTCAGATTAGAAAAATACAATTGTTTTTCCTTTTCCTTGATGGAAAAAGAAAATAATGTACTCCAAATTGAGTCATTTGTGGTGGTAGACATGCAAAAAGTGGACCATGTCTTCAAGAAAGAGATCAGAATAATGGTAGGGAGTCTCACTGTCGATCTCATAGAACATCAAGATAAATCCAATAAGGGCTAAAGGAATTGATAATTTTTGACCCAACATTTGATTCACACTAGTAGAAACTAGAGAAGTGTAGTTTGTGGGCATGTAGTAGTCATCCAATAATTGGGGCAATGGAGAAATTGGTGATTCCCCATGGTTTTGAGCATCTTCTTCTTCCATCTCATACTATTTATGTTTGTTGTGGATGTTTATGTCTTCTTTTTCTTATCTCGGTGTCCACTAGGAAAGAATCAATCAAAAGAGAATGACGTCCAAACATGCACAGTTGTCACCTGCAAAGGGCACGACCACTCAAAAGAAGCTAAGTTCAAAGTCAAGTTTGCAAAAATAAAATGAAGAAAAAGAATAGAAATGGTGAGGGAAGCAGGAAAAGATCCAAGTGGAAATAACTAGCTAGGCCAAGCACCTATGTCCCCAACAATAGTTCCAAAAAGCTTGTTTCATGAATGCTACACACACACTTGGGATTACAATATTTATCAGACCTAAGATGGAAAAACTCAAATACACAAAGATATATTGTTCTCCAGATGTACATATTTTTATCGTAGTATAGGAGCATGGCAAGGTAGGGGTTGTTCCTCAGGGATAAAGGGGGCACTAAACCTAGGACTAGGTTCCTACTACAATGTTTAGGGTTGAAGGGTTTGAAGGTTGGTTTTTATTACACTAATGGTAAACAAGAAATAAAATAGTGAAAGGAAGAAAAACCTAAGTTAACTATAGATTAATTAGTTCTCATTAGCAAGGAAATCAAAATTAAGATAGAGCGGAACAATTAGACTAAAGAAACAAAGAACAAACTAACCCTACACTAAGCTAGAAATATTGGCCACTAGTGCAATCAAGGACCTTGACTAACACTAGCTAGATTAGCACAAGTAAGAACTAAGAAACACTATCTACTCTATAAAAACCTAACTATAAAAAAGTCAATTAATTAATAAAGAAATTAAAGCAAAAGGACTAGGAAAGAATCATCTGAAAAGGAAAAACATTAGTGTTTTTAATAATTATTTTAGGTGTGGGCCATTTGGGGGAATGTGACTAGAACCTATGCTCTGGGGTCATAATATTCCAATTCTATCCATTCATTTATATTGGTAAACTAGACAACAAGGTAGATTATAAGGAATTAGCCAAAAATACTAGTTGGCCATGGGTAGAATAAGGTGCATGAAGGAGAACTAAACCCTAGCACGCCCTATCTAACCTTATGTGGGTCAATTGAACTAGGTTTTAGGTAAGATTCTAATAGGATCTAGCAAGTTTAGGTTTCTAAAGTAGGGGTTCTTAAGGCAATTGGTAGCAAAGGGTAGTAATGAAGGATGGAAATATGGGTGTTTCACCTCACAATACCCACCATATATCCTTTAGGAAGCTCCAAATAAATTGCACTAATTATTCCTACATTATCTACTTAGATCTAGCACTTAGAAGTTTGAGAGGGAATGTGTATGTGGGAAAATAGGGTGATAACTAGGGATCCATTAGTTTGTCCTAGGAGCAGCCCTAAAATAGCCTCATAAAATCCATTCTCTCCTTGAGTCTAAGTGATTTCAACCACATATCACAAGCAATCCATGCTTTTAAGCAAAAATGACAAGATGAAATATGGGAAGTAAGATAAAAGTACAAGAAAATCATCACAAAAATTAATTTGTAGTGGTTACCAGTCATTATCCCCAAACATGGTATCAACGTCACATTTTCCCCAAACAACCCACCTCGAGGGCCTAGCTACACATAAAGAAATAAAGAAGAAATGAGAAGGAGTAGAGGATAGATAGACATCAATCTTGGTGAAGAATCCTCCTTATTCACCTCCTAAAAGCAACAAGAGCACCTCCTCCCCTTTCATGTGGGTGGATAGCATGGAATGGAAGGGGGAAGTAGCCAAAACACTAGAAAACTAGGGTTTTGAGGATTTGGAATGTGGAAATGAATTAGAGGTATGTGAGAATAGGTGAGATCTCAATGATTGCTCTCTAGGGGGTCTATAAATGCTAAGGAGGGAGTAACATTGTGCTACGACTGCCTCCCAAGTATATATAGGTGGTCAGAAAGCACTAGAGGGGGTAGTTTGGGAAAAATAATGTAAAAATAGGTTAGGGATGCCAGCCACCACATCCATTTTGGTCACCAAAACTATTGCAAATGGGTGAAGATGGTTGTGGTGAAGTGAAACAGGAGACATTTAAATGTGGTGAGATATCTGATGAAAACATGGTTTTGGAAGGAAAGTGGCATAGACATGGTGTACACCACTGTAGTGGTAGGTTGGTAGTGTCACATCCATGGTGCTCTATGGAGGAAAAAGACACGACTGTTTTCTCCATCACTTGGTCATTGTGGAGGCTCTTTACTGTGGGTGTGGTGTGTAACACAGGTGTTGTACGTCATGAATCTCAAGGTTGTTTTAATGGCAATGACCGTGATGTTGGATTTTTTGTCGCTACTTCATTCTTTAATTCTCTTTATGAAATTTAGAAATTATGCCACATATGGTGCATTATACCACGACCTATTTTGAGTTTCCAACCATGCATTTTAGCTCCCAAGTCCTTCTTTCAACTATTCTTTGCTTTCTATCAATTTTCACCACATGTGGAAGATTGTGAGATGATTGGGCTCATCAGAGGGTGTAGAAGACCTAAGATCCTCCTTTACCTCTCTTTTCCATCCATTGGATGGGTCAAGTGCCTCGACAACAAACAAAGAACAACCATAAGTACATTTGATTAAAACCATTTATTAGGGGAAATGTCTTGCATTTGAACCTGTCTAGACGTGTTTAGTGTGTAATAAGACACAAGATGAAGTCCTAAAATAGGGCTACGTCACTGCCCTACTGAGTAATTGGTAGGTAAGGGTGATAGTTTTTCCTTCAACAATTGTAGTCCCGTCGGGTTGGTGAGCCGTTTGATAGATAGCTCTCTCGAAGATCCATTAGAAAATATCCTTTGATTGATGAGGCTCAATCAAGGGTTCGATAGGTAAATCATTGGAGCCTTCAGAAGTAGGGTCCTCTTTTGGAACATTAAGAGGTCAACTCCGTAACGCCATCAGTAGGGACACCCAATAGTTGTTCATGCATTGTGGATCCCTTGGTTAGTGATGTTTTGGTGCCATTGGCTATGACAACTGATTGTAATTCTATTTAACTGAAGATCGATGGCTTCCATACATGGAAATGAATTAGCCACTTCTTCTTCAATGTAAGAATTAATATTAAATGCAAGAAAATATATGTAAACATATGCTAACATGGGAAACACTGAAAGAAAATAGGATGTTATCAAACTCTAAGTACATTTATTATGTAAATTAATATCAAAGTAATTAAATGTGTATCAATAAAAGGGAATTTCCTTCCCTGTACCCATCACATAATGATGATCTTCATGGCATAAACATTGATAGTCTCTCAGTTGCACTAAAGACAATCAATCTTGTATCTTATACCAACTAATATAACATGGCCATCAAGTTTGACTGAGATAATGTCTTTGTCTAGGGATCAAAAAACATGATACCTATTAGTATCCTATAGATCTTCTCATCCCCTTGTTGAATGATCTCTCCTATGAGGTGGAAACATCAAAGAATATGATTAGAATATGTATGTCATCTGGGTTCCTAGTCTAGCATGATATCCCCAGTATTTTCACACAAAGATGTATTATGTCAGCAATTCTAGGAAGAACTCTAAGTTCATCAAATGAACTTCGCTATCCATACAAATTTCTTTGTAGCATCTAATGCAAAAACATATTCCTTTTTATTATTGAAACGGTCATCGTATCTAGATTGGAACTCTTCCAATTCAAAATACTACCATTGAATAAAAATATGGAACCAATTTGCGATCAATAATTATCATTGTAGGTGACGAATATTTCATTTGTAGTAAACTAATTCATGCTTATCTTTTCATCCTAAGTTCCTCATGAGTATTTAAATATGTTATATACTGCAATTAAATAGCCTTCACTCGAATTCTTGACATGCTCATCATGCTCAACATAAAAGAGACATAGAGATGTGTACATAGCATTGCCTACATGATAAATCCAATTATAGAGGAATATGTAATGTTACTCATGTGGTACTTTCATTTCGAATATTTTGAATGGTTGGAATTAGAAATACATAACCCATGTGGCATGGGTTAATTCCTTTTTTAGATTATTGCATGCCTAATTATTTCAGCACTTTGTTAAGGTATATAAATTAATTTAAGCCAAGAAGGCTACTAAATCTAGATTTTTATGTCCAGATACCTAAAATATTAGTAACCTCTCCTATGTCTTTTATTGAAAATGTATTTCATAATCATGTCTTAACCTTTTGAATATTTGGAATATCATCTGCTAGAGTAGTATATCATCCACATATTCCACAATGATTCCACTAACCTTCTTATAAATAGAATGTACATTTTCATTCTTGATGAAGGAAAACATTTTAATTGATTCATCAAAACAAAAATTCCTGCTTCTAGAGGCTTGTTTCAGTCCATAAATTGACCATTGCAACTTACATACCTTTCAAACATCCATCAAAAATTCAAAACCCTCAAGTTATGTCATATATAGATCCTCCATTAGATTCCTATCAAGGAATGAGGTTTCAAAATCCATCTATTTCATAGTCATGGCATGCTACAATGACAAGTATGAACCTAGTGGACTTGAACATGGTGACTAGTGCGAAAGTTTCAACATAATCAATACGTAGAACTTGTTTGAAACCATTCGCCTCTAGTCTCCATGTATAGATCTAGACATTTCCATCCATGTCAATCTTCTTCTTGAAGACCCATTTCCACCCAATGGTTTTTACTCCTTTAGTTTGTTCCACTAAAGTCTATATTGCATCAGTATCCATGGAATCCAGTTCAAATCTCATGGGCTCAAGAGATTTAGTAGATTGTGTTCCCTTCATATATACCTTCCAGGTGGCTGTCTCATCTTGATCCGTGACCAACACCTCACCATACTGAGTCACAAGAAATCAAAATCTCTCAAGATCATGTTGAGTCCTACTAGATCTACAAGGTTCCTATGCCTAGTGATGGGATGCCTATGCCTCAACAACTTATGGTGCCTCCTAACATTCCTCTTCAAGTTCATTACGATTTTTTGTTCTCCTGAATTTATTTGAATTCTATTTTATTCCCACAAATATTTTTAGATATGGACTCCTTCTCTAAGAATGTACTCTTTTTTCAACAAAACAAACACATCATTTTGGGAAGGAACACAAAAATAGATCATTTCATTTCCCTAGGATACCATAAAATATCACACTTTTTAGATTTGGGTCCCATTTTCTAAGGAAATGAATACTTCAAATAATCTTCACAACTCCAAACCTTAATTCCAAATCATGTTGGAACACTCCCTGGTCCATATCTCATATGTTGTCTTTCAAACCATTTTAAAACAAACACATTTTAGTGTAAAGACGACCATCTATATATCATGTCCCTGAAAAAAATGAGGGAGTCAGACTTGGCACATCATGGTCTACACCATGTGCATCAAAGTGTGATTACTTCTCTCTCTAACAACATTCTATTGTACTTTCCTAGTGAATTCAACTACGATGCAATACTACACTCCATGATAAGGTCCTCAAAATCTTGGCTCCAATATTAGACACCATGATTAGATTGAAGCATCAAAATTTTCATGCCTTGTTGGTTTGATTTGTGTTTATTGATATATACATATCCATATATCTAAATTCATTAATAAATGTATGAAGTATTGATACCCTCCTCTAGGTGTTGAACTAAAAGGACTATGTACATCAATATGTATGAGTTCTATAGTCTTAGTTTCCCTCTTATTGCTTCCAGTAAAATGCACCTTTTCCATCTTTCCCAACAAACATGATTCACATTTCTTGAGAGATTCAAAATAAAAGGAGTATAGATATGCATCCATATAGAGCTTATAAATGTGTATCACACATGTATATCCTAAGAGGCAATGTTAAAGGTAAGTCATGTATGATTCATTTAATTTAAGCCATTTGGTATGTACTTTTATATAAATGTGTCTTAGGTTCCAATTTCATAAGACATCAAAAAATTCCATATATAGATCCGTTCAAGTAATCTAAAGAACAATTTGCCTTTACAGGGAATGAAGAACTCTTTCTTGTCCACAAAAGTACTTAATGACATATGAGTAATAGAAATTCTATAATTCTATTAAATTCCCAATTTGAATAGATAAAATGTGTGTCCCTATAGTAGCAACAACAACTCTTACCATAGCTTCCACTTTAATGTAAGACTCTCATATCATATCTAGTAGACATGGCAAATACAAGACTGAATTGATCTCAATAAAGTAACTATCTGAGCTGGAAATCTTTATCTCCTTGTACCTCTCAATTCCTCTAGGTTAGATGTGTACTATCCAATGTCCAACATTCCTAAAGTTCCATTATCTACCCACAATTCCCTTTACATTCCTTACAAATGGATTTGACCTGAGTTTGGCTAAGATCCCATCTTATGATTATCCTTGCCTGTTATACACCAACTTCTCATTTTAACCTTCAAAGTAAAAAAGTGCACAACCTTTAAGGGTGAGTCTCAGTTGTTCATAAAATTATGAGACATGCCAAACATTATTTAACAACACCACTCATAATGATTGAATATATGATATTTTCTACAATTTATATTCAAGTTCATTGCCAACTTCTGGCAAAGGAAAATCACATACCTACTAGATCCTCCATGTACACAACCTTTTCAATATATAAGGGTCTAATATGAGTGGGTTCATTAGGTAAACATGTTCCAATACATCTAGCTTGAGAACATGTCTCAAGTTAATGAACTATTCTATATAATATGTCTCATCAAGTTGTATTCTCAAGGACTGATCTCAATGATGAGTAGTTCATGTTTTGTTTCTACAATATCACATGAATTTAAACAATGATTTAAAAATGTTTGCATTAATTTGTACATTAATTAAATGTTTACTCCCACTATTATCATCGAATCAATAGCCCAAAATTACAGAGAATAACTTCCTAATGGGCCAAGGTCCATATTTCATTTAATCAAGAGTTAACTTTGGATAACCTCTTAAAACTCAATTATTTAGGTAGGTATCTTTTCCCAATTGCATAATACACAATTGTGGGATAGATGGGGAACAACTATTGTTCAATTCCATCATATGGAATACGCATATGTATGCCTCTAGGCACTTAATCCTATTAAGTGCACCTAG
Source organism: Alisma plantago-aquatica (assembly GCA_963693085.1). Lineage (NCBI taxonomy): Eukaryota > Viridiplantae > Streptophyta > Magnoliopsida > Alismatales > Alismataceae > Alisma > Alisma plantago-aquatica. The sequence goes on along the minus strand of OY856410.1, from coordinate 1,312,799,497 downwards.
ATAAGTTGAATTCAAATGCAAATTTCAATAAGACTATGTACCTTACTTTCGAAGACACACATTTACCTCACACCTCACTAAGATGGACAATGCACCTTGCTTTGGTGACAACACATAAATCAATAGAGACATTATAGTGTATGACATGTTGGAAAGTGTCTTAGGATTAATATTTAGTGATGGATTTTTTATAATACATGTACATATCCAATCACCACACTTGTATATATTATTCATCATATACATAAACAAGAACCATAAGTAATAAATAGAGAATGTAATGATTATGTCTTCCAAGTACAATCTTGTCAAGCTAATAGATAATTGAGGTCATATAAGGTGTCCTAACATGCATAAACAAAATACAATAAGCCTTGATTCTTGGATTCTTCAATCATGATCGACCACCATGGATGATTCATCATTATTGATGTTTGTACTGCATTCAACATTGTTCATGTCCACCACATTGGGTATCATATATCATAGACTATCCTAAAACTATTACATCATTGGAAATAGAATCCTTGAGTTACAATCCAGGGGAATAAAGTGGGACTCATTAAACATGGAGTCACTAGAGATGGTATCACATATAAGCCATTTTGAGAACTACAAATAATCAATCACATGTAATAAAATCATAGGTATGACATACATTCCATTTTTATAATTACAAATAATCAGGCACATGATATAAAATCAATAAAATTCAGGATTTGCCTTAATCTTACATTACATACTAAAAAAATCATTTTTAAGTTGTCACATTGCATTTGCATATATACATATATATTATCATGTCAGAATACGGTCATGGTGATATTAACCAAGATATTCCCATTAAATGGAGTTGCACATTAATCCATTTCATTATATGAAATATACGTACTAGTATCATGCAACAAAAAAAGTTGATTCATAATTAAAAAGTAATGTAAAGAGCATTAGACATAGTACTGATACCACAATAGGAATTTTGGGAGCAGAAAACACAACAAAATAAATTTTCATTAGATCCTTTGAGTAAGTTATTTCTAATAAAACAAAACCATATTAGGGTTTATAAGTTTATACCTTATCGTGGAAGAGGTTCCAATGATTCAATTTGTAACACTCAATGGATATCTAGACCCTTCAACCTGCCTCTCATGAATTTTTCTAAATCAATAGTGACAACTCCTTTCTATTTTCTTAAGTACGATAGTCCTAGGTGATTGTCTATTATTGATTGTCACAATCCAATGGCTATTTGAGCATATCCCAAGGCCACAAATATGGCTTTGTTGACCCCAAATCTTACGCCAAAGTCATCTCTTTTGGATGAAACAATTTTTCCATACATGTGTGCAACATGTCACACTTTTCCATTATCGAGATTCTAACCTTGATTTGTGAGATCTATGTTGCATACCAAATTATTATCCAATGAAGACTTTTTTACTTTGTGTCCTTGATGAATCACCTCGTACTATAGTCAATGGATCTGGCAGAGTGTGTCATTTCATCATCACTTCAATTTACATGTCAAAAGTGAGGATCTTCACCTAGAATGGCTTAAATATGTGAATGTGTCTCCACAATATCAACATGAGGAACAAAAGACTATAATTGTTCCTAGTCTCCTCTATATCATTTTTGTCTATGAGTTGCTTTATGGTTTCTCAAACCATGGAGGCAACAATGAGAAAATATGAGTGTGTATCATGAAAGGCACCTCTCATATATATATATATATATATATATATATATATATATATATATATATATATATATATATAGACACATACATATATATAGGTATATGTATGTATATATATAGGAGACCAGAGAGTTAGGGTTTCCTAAACACTATCTAGTTAGGTTGTTGACTTCATAACATATGGAAGTTTCTTTCATAAATCTAGGTCCATATTTTTTTGTACTTCCACAAAACTTACTTTCAAGTACCTAGATTTTTTATGATAATTACAAAAATGTCCAATTCAGGCTTTCTTCATGATCTCTATGAGTTTGACCCTACAAGATCCATACTACTATAGAAATAAATTCAATAATCAATATTAAGACCCATTAGTAATGAGTGGTGTCTAACTACACATCTTTGCTACCCAAGTAGTAGGATTTGTCAAAAAGGACTAATCAATCAACCAACAATGTTACCAAGTTTTGTAATCCTTATGGAATATACATCAAGATTGAACTCAAGGAATGTACATATGATCCTCATTATGTTGAATCTATTTTCCTTGATCTCCAAGTATATTATCAAGATACATATGAGCTCAATATCATGTAGTGACTCACATAATAATAGGCATACATTTCTCTAGTCCTACTTATGAAGAGGCCTTAGATAGCTCTCCTATTATATGGGGAGAAAAAATTATTCTACATCACTTACCATGGCAACCATGATTCTTATCACACCCTATCACTACTTTTATAGCAATATTATTTAAGATAACCTTCGATATCATCAAAGTACAATAAATTGTCATGTCACCATTGTAGTGATATCAGGTCGAAGGACCCTAACACCACTAATTCATTTGAGAATTTATGACTATCATTTTATTGACAATGGACAATTCTCAAGGCATGTTTATCTAGTATAGTTGTTCTCTAACAAATACATATGTGTATGACTTTTTATCCAATAGACATGACCCATGATACATGGTCATCAGTAACCACACATTCTAGTCTCACAATATTGTTGTTTTCAAATCCTCAATAATATTTTATTAGGGACATCAAAGAATGTTGTCAATAGAATCATTAGGATCTCATGTTCAAGTCACGTACTTGAAGTCTATGGACTTTATCCAATCATTCTAATGATATTTATTATGTACATTAATGTCATAGTAATTAAATGTGCGTCAATAAATTAGAATTGCTTTACTACTCAAATGAGTAGTACATAATATCCCAATATCGATCATCTAATTATTGTCTTGTAGGGAACAAACATTAACAAAGCTTCTCATTGGTGCCATGATTTTGAGTGTAACAACCTTAAGAATATATTAGTTGAAAGGTTAGATAGTAACTACCTTAATCATCTCTATGTTGAAGGGTTAGATAGTTACTACCACTCTTAATCTTGAGCCAAAAGTGTAAACACATTTTTTAGTCAAAAATATCAGACTTTAAATTCATATACAAAGTCTATTGTAGTTATAAGGGGTCAAACACAAAGATAAGGGAAAAACGACTAAGAACAAAAAGGCTTGTCTTATTTTAGTCAAATAAAAGGAGTGAGCTTGTGATGTAGCCCTAGTTTAGGGCTCCATCTTGTGCCATTTTGTACTTAAATCACATCTAAACATGTTAGAGTACAAGCTATTTCCCGTAATATGTTTGTCATTGCCAAATGCACTTATGGACGTTGTTTGCATTATTTCCAGGTACTTGGACCATAGTTTGGATGGACGAGAGAGAAGGAAGGAGTCCTTGGGTCCTCCACTCACAAAGGGGTCTAAAGAAGGCCCCAAAAGCTCCCTCAACCTACCCCAATAACCAACATTCGAATCCAAGCAAAGAAGCCCCTTGATAATGAAGTTTGAGGCTATTTTATCCCTTGAAGACCCCAGTACGGCCGTGGTGCCAAGGAACGGCCGTGCTGGCAATTACACAAAAGTTACAGGTTGATTGACAAATCTTGAAGTTTCAGTAATGCAGCTAGCACGGTCGTGCCATGAAGCCCCCACCATGGTCGTGCTACCCAGTATGGCCATTCTAGATGAAGAATAGAATGGGTGTGCTCTAGGGAATGACCTCCTCACAACTCCTCCACCACGACCATGCTGATTAGCACGCCCGTGCTACCTAGCCAGGCAACACGGCCGTGCTACCAGCCTTCATTTTCATCCACCGAACCTATGATTTCACACTTCGCCAGAACGACCGTTCTCCTCCACCATGGCCATTCTCATATATACCAAACACTTCTCACGCTATAAATCCCATAATACCCCTACTTACATTAGTGCTTCCACCACCACCGATATATACATGGGTGGCTGCAACATCACTAGGTTAGCTTCTCCTACAACTGCTCCAATATTTCATCACTCCTCATTGAGCATTTAGTGCATTTCCTTTGCATTTGTGTTCTCCATCCACCATTTCCACCTCCCTTCTACCTTAGAAACCTAATTTTCTAGTGTTCACCCATAATCCCCCATATCTTTATGCTCACCTGCACCCTTAGAGGAGAGAGGTCATCCACTATAGTAAGGAGGTGAAGAAGAAGGCTACTTCCCCAAGCTCCATGGCATTTCTGTTGGGTTTTAAGGATGGTAGAGAAGGCAACGGAAACAAAAAATTTCTCTCCCAAAAACCCAGAATGAAGGAATCACATCAACGTCTATACAATAGGAAAGATGGTTTGTAGAGACATACCTTGTACCGAGGCTTGCTCGGCAATGTTACCTCACAGCTTGCGCGGTCTTCACCTCTAATCTTGGACGGTGTCTGTGCAGCTCCTGGTCTCACCGGGACTGTTGGGATTGAGAGATGTCCTCCGAGCAGCAGAAGTCTCCCGCCTCTGAAGTAGTCCACATGGACCACCTAGAACTCCGATCGCCTTGTCACACAAGGTATTGGAAGGAGTCACACCCTCCTATCAGCACACTAGCTACTGACACACTCTCCTACCACCAGTCACTTTTCTGCAGTTGTCTTTCCATTGTTGTGCCTCCCTTATTGGGTTGCACTTGCTCGGGCTCTCCTGGTTACCACAACCAGAGAGAAAGACAACTTTACAGAGAAACTGGTGTTTTGAGTTGTACTTTGAGAAGCCCCCAATGCCCCTGTATATATAGGAGGGTCATGGGAGAGGGTTCTCTACCCCGGGCAATGCGGGATTAAAGCAGGAGTAGAAGGGTTTGAGTGTAACATCCCTGACCCGGGTTATGAATTAACCCTAGATGTTTTGCCTAATAAGGTTGAGTAGATTCTTAATCTTATCTTGGGAAAAGTAATTAGGGCTCATGAGGAACTTATGTTTCAATTTTGGTCTTGTTCGAACAATGTTGAACCAATGCTTGCTTATTTTGGACCAAAATGCAAATTACCCAAGTTGAGGGGTTAAATTGCAAATGTTGCATGATAAGATGTTCCTCTTATTTTGAGACATCATAAGAATGAATATGATGTAGTGGTATGGTTTTCACAAGCTTGGGCACCAAGATTAAGCTTGTAAGCAGTCCTTATGCATTAAAACCTAGTTTTGGAGTAAAGTGCAATTTACCCAAAATCTAGGGTTCAATATGCAAATTACCACTTCAAAAAGGTCCCTAATGTTTCTTGGCATCATTTAGAGCAAATAAAATGAGAGGGACTTCTCATTTGAACTAAGTTGGAGGAGAGAGAATCTTAACATTAAAATAATCAAGAATAATGCCTAATTGAAACCCTAATTCGATTTAGGGCAAAAATGAATAAAAATAATTAATGGGACTTCAACCAAAGTGTTATTGGTTTATTTTGAATAAGTATGGACGTTCCTTTTCCAAGATAAGAAATGAAAATATCCTAAGGAGGTGAAATTCCACTCACCTTATTATAAAGAAAAGTAATTTCCACTCACATATGGAATATTAATACAATAAGCATTAAGGTGCTTATTTTGCTTTTCTTTAAATTAAGGATAATGAAGGAGAATTAAAGGAAAAGGAAGGTGCCTCATTCTTAAGGGATTTGAGGGGGAATAGGCGGCCATATTTTTGGATTAATTGGATTTTTATAAGGCATTTTCTCTCTCATCAATTTCCTTATAAAAGTGCCTTTTCCAAATGAATTGAAAGGCTTTTTCGGCCCTTTCTTCTTCCTTTGCTTTGGGTGAGCTCAAGGGGACTTAGGAGGAACAGTAGGACGAGCCCCAACCTGTTGGTAAGCTTCTTGAACCTCGTTCTTCATGATTTCATGGTGGAAATCAAAAATAAATTATGGATTCCTTCTTATTTCGATCTCCTCTTCAACCCTAGCCAACTTTTGCAATCAAAAGCTTGAGGACGATCCTAGGGGGAGTTTCTAGAGCTTCATCCACCATTAATGGCGTGAGCTTGGAGCTTTGTAGCTCAATTGGAGGCGGGTTTTATAACTCAAACCCTTAATCATTGCTATTGTATCAATAATCTAAGCTTTGTTGATTGATTTCTTCAATTTGATACATACTTGATTCTTTGCTGCAATTTCCATCAAGAACGGTTGCTGTTCTTGGGTGCAAGAAGGAAGGTGATGATTACATCATCATAAGAAATCACCTCACCAAATATCTTGTGAGAAAACGGTTTCCTAAGGTGGGAACCAAACGGTTTCATCAAAACCATTTGGTGACCAAACGGTTTGCAAACCGTTTGGAGGCAAACGGTTTCAAGACCATTTGTTTGAGTTTACCAAGCATTGAACGTTTGTGAATCTTGTTCCTAATTATTTAGGCTAATTACCCTCCAAATTTTAGGGGTTAACTGCAAACGAATCGTGATTTGAAGCCCAATCAATTAGGCTAATCGAATTGAATTAAGTGCTGATTTTCAACCTGATTAACTTGACCTGTTTGGGAAAACGGTTTCAAGACCATTTGAGATGGTTGACCAAGCATTGACCGTTTGGGATTACTGTTCATAATGATTTTGGTTAATGACCCTCCAAATTGGAGGGATTAACTCCCAAGGAATCGTGAGTTGAAGCCTAATCAATTAGGAAAACCTAATTGGATTAAGTGCTGATTTTCAATCTGATTTAATTGAACTTTGTGAGCAAACAGTTTCCAGACTGTTTGGTTGAGTTGACCAAGCGTTTAACATTTGAGATTCCTTTTGCTAATGATGTTGGTTAATGACCCTCCAAATTTGAGGGGTTAACTCTAAAGGAATCATGAGTTGAAGGCTAATCAATTAGGCAAACCCTAATTGAAAACAGTGCTGAAATTCCAATGAGTTAAGTTGAGATTTTGGGTTGATTAGCCCAAACGGTTTCTAGACCGTTTGGGGATCACCCAAACAGTCTCAATACCGTTTGGGGATCACCCCAAGACCTTTTGGAGGTCTGAGGTTAAGTATAGTTGACCAATTGAAGGTCCAAAGGTACTAATCATATTGCAATGTAGTGCTGATTTGTTGATCAACTTGATAAGACCAATCCATGATGGTTTTTCACTAGAATCCAAAGGTTGGATGGGCCAAACTGTCTCAAGACCTTTTGGAGCTCATTTAAACGGTCTCAAGACCGTTTGGTGGGCACCCAAGACCGTTTGGAGGTCTAGGGTTGAGTATGGTTAGGTGTTTGAAGGCCTGAAGGTACCAAGTTGATCTGTAATAAATTGCTGAATCGGTGAGCACTTCAATGATCCAAACTCTACTTGGATGGCTTGGTTTTGAGTGATATGATGGGAAAAAGGTCTCAAGACCATTTGGAGGTCATCCAAATGACCTCAAGACCGTTTGGGTTCAGGTCATATCCAATTTGGATGATGATTCAATGGTTTCAAAGTAACTAGTCTTACATTGATTAGTGTTGTTGAATCATCGATTCCAAACCCTAATTCAATTGAATCAAACCCTAATTGAGGATCAATTGAGGGTCAATTGAGGGTCAAATCAGTTGAAGGTTAACCTATTAAACTCAATTGAAGTATGAGTATAGGTCCAATTGATGATTGGTTCCATGAATTCAATGATTGAAGGAATCAACATTGGAACCCTAATTCAATTGGATACCTCATGTTATTGAAGGTCCAATTGATCAAACCTTTTTGGAAACCTAATGTAATTAGGTGAGAGACACCCATAATGGTACCAATGAATAATGCATAACAAATTTATGGATCCAATACATGATGTAAACCCTAATTGAGGTTGATTCCATGTATAACCTAATAAGAGGTCGTCTACATGTGAAATCACTAATTAGGATGAATAATAAACCCTAGTTAAGGGTGAATCCATGTGAAACCCTAGTTGAGGGTGTATCCATGTGAAACCATAACTGAAGGTGTATCCATGTGAAACCCTAATTGAGGGTGATTTCATGAGAAACCCTAATTGGGAATGATTAGTAAACCCTAATTATGGGTAATGTGATATGAAACCCTAATGAAGGGTGATGTTATATGCAATCCCTATTCTAAAGATGGGAGATGGTATGTAAAACCCTAATCCTTAATGAAAGAATAGAATTCATACCTGAATATGATTTATGAGGTGAACTCATGTGGCACGACCGTGCAAGGTAGCACGGCCGTGGTGGATTCACTTTGCATGACCGTGCAAGGTAGCACGGCCGTGGTAGCTTCATTGTGCACGACCGTGTATGGTAGCACGGCCGTGGTGGCTTCCCTTTGCACGTCCGTTCTTGGTTACATGGCCATGGTGCTCTATGCTTGACTTAGAGCTGAATCGAAAGTGACCTAACATGGTCGTTTTATTAATTTCCAACCTAAGGATGAGAGAGAAACTCATACCTTGTGATGATAATCATTTCATGATACATGATGAATGTAATAAGTATGAATGAATACTTATGATATCAATGAATGATCCCAGAGGAGTGTAGCAATAAATTAGGGTTGGAGTGATAATACAAATATGAAACCCTAATTGATAAGAAAGGAAAATCCTAACCCTAGCTTTGGGTAAAAGGATGAAAAGCCCTAATTGATAGTAAACCCTAACCTTGGTAAGGGAATAGTGGTGTTACCCTGTATTGCATGATGTGTTGTGAACTTGATAAGTCTATTATCATGTGTGACAATCATGCATGTCTCATGAGGTGATGATCATAGCCAAGTATGAGCTATGATGTTTATTTGATAAGAGTTCATTGGCCATATGTGCCATTATGTTTTTGTTACTTAGAAAGAAGTAACAAGATTAGTATGGGCTTGTAAGCCTTTGTTTTAAAGTTGTTTCCTAGTGAGAGGTGACAAGATGTGAATGGCCTTGTGAGCCATGTGAATAAAGTTGTTGCCTAGTGAGAGGTGACAAGATGTGAATGGCCTTGTGATCCATGTGAATAAAGTTGTTGCCTAGTGAGAGGTGACAAGATGTGAATGGCCTTATGAGCCATGTGAATAAATTTGTTGCCTAGTGAGAGGTGACAAGATGTGAATGGCTTCTGAGCCATGTGAATAAGTATCTGATGAATGAGGTACATGTCTCTTTATAGCATTTGTCTGAATAAAATATGTTTGAAAACTTGATTGATGCTAAAAGAATATGATAATTTACTTAATTAATCAAGTGAAATCTATTCATGTAGTGCTCTGACCATAGATCCATCATCGTCAAGAATAGGTGATGGTGAAACAAGTTGCTCCACGGCATATCCTGGATTTCGTATATTTTTGAATAAATGGGGGTCAATGGGCGAAAATATCCTTATGTCCTCTTGAAGTGATTGTGAGGAGGTAAACAAGAAACCTCTCAAATCCTTCATAAATAGGTCGGGATAGATGTATCACTAATCTCCCGATGATTTGGGCCAGATGTTGTACACATCTCCCAAGGTTAATACCGGATCGATGGAGATAAACATGAAATCTCATGATCATGAAGAGAGAGCAGCTGACACTGCCTCTATAGTGAAGTTTCCAGTATACCCTGGATAGCTATGTAGCAGAGACACGAGATGTCCTGCAGGTTCTCTCGCACTGACCGGGAGGAGTGAGGTCATGGGAACCCGGCTCTTCCCTAGACCTATGTATGGTACCAGTTTCGACTTTGCAATGGCCGGTTGGAGTATGAGCGGTATACCTCATCTCCTCAGAGCTTAAATATGATTGTAAAATGTAATCAGCCGTATAACATGTTTGCTTAAGGATTGAATACGGAGATTCATTGGCTGATGTTGCATTTCTTTCTGCATTACTTAGCAGATAAATGTTATTTATGTCTCTTTATATTCTCTGCAAAGTAGACAGATGAATTACTTATCTACCATGGGTAGATGTAATGCTCTCCTTGAGAATAGGAGATTATCTTATTCTGTTCTATGATGAATGATTCTGCCTGATATGGTAAAAGTAACCCCTGCCCAGTTTTAATTTAATAAACTGCAATAACAATGTTTTAGCAGAGAGTTATATCTCTCGCTGGGGCAATTTTCAATTGTCTCACCCCCGTGGGAAACATTTTTAGGTATGCATGGGAGGCAAGGCAGGAAATCCCTAAGATCAGAAAAAGAGCAGCAACAACAACAACAGGGACAGCAATCAGATCTCAGGTGGAGATATTGTCTGTCAAGTCATATAGATAGTTGTCCTATGTGTCGTCTCTGTACTCTCAGGTCCTCAGAGTTTTAAATGAATCAATCGGAGTTTTGGCACAGTGCCTCAAAGTTTATATACTACCTGTGTATATTTGTTAGTAGGGCATTCAATGTTGTAATCCTTGAAACGGAATTGTACATGTCGTGTACTTGTGAACCAGGATGTAAAGTTTTACTTTGGTTCTGAATGAAAGAGGTTTCCTACGAATGGATCTCTTTGCAAAAAGTTTTAATTTTTAGTGATTTTCAGTAATCCCGCTGCAAATGATTTGCTTCTGCATGTTTTATTATTGTTAATGGCACTTGTTATCTTAACGATGGCGAGTGTCGTTACATTGAGATTCTCCACAAAATCTGACAAATTGCACTAGTTGAACCGATCGTTTCATCCCTATAACGGTCGGTTGGTAACCTCAGCCGATTAGTTCACACCTAAACTGATCATTTGGGGCATCTGAGCCGATCGATTCATGCTTGAGCCGATTGGTTCATGCTCCTGGTCCAACTCAAATTGACTTTCCATGTTCGTTTCCAACTAATCATATATTAGTCCATATCCAAATGAAATTTGACAAGTGAAACGAACTCGGTTGGTCACATGACCAGTTCAAATATGTGAACTGATTGATTCACTAAACTGAGTTGCTCGGCTCACCAGCCTGAGCCGATCGGTTCATCTGCATGAGTCAATCAGTTGGGGCAACAAATCAGTCAATTGCAATTTTAATCAGTCTGATACTCAAATCATCTAATCCAACACCTTGAATAGTATGATTTTGAGCTATCAATTGACTGGGTGTTTAATTGAACTACTAAATTCCTTTCATAACCAATCTAAACATCATTTGTGGACAAACTCCTCTTCCATGTTGAATCCTTTATGTGTGACCCTACAGGTCCATTTCACATTGGCAGTAAAAGTCCATAACACTTATGACTTCACAAGCAAAGAGAGGTGCCTAGTCACACATCAGTGCTACCCAAGTGAAATAGAAAGTTGGAGAATAAGTTTCAATCCTACAATATGTGAACGGTGTTACAGTGAATGCATAATTCCTTTGTCACTAATGTCCTGAATGAACTCAAGGCATGGTGCAGTCATCCTTTCAATATTCATTCATTTACTTGATCTTAGAGCGGACTGGGTGAGATGTGTGTGACATCAATATCACATATTGATTCACACATGCATGTGCATGCCTTTCTCAATCCTACTCATCAAGTGGCCATGGACATGAAACTCCCTTAGGAGGGACAAATCCCATATCTATCACTCACCCCTAAAAAGCCCCATGTGTCAAAGTCACCCAATCATCACCTTTATAACAACCCATGTTTCAGGACTGCGTTTGATGATGTCAAAGTGTACCCAACGACATGTGTTGAGTGTAGTGATCTCAGGTCGAAGAATCACACTCACCACCATCACTGTGAGAGATGACTGTGACTACCAAATCATGGTTCCATGTGTCACTCTCACGGTGGGTCTGTCTGGTACACTTGTTCTCTAACAAGTACCTATGTGCTTGGTTTGATATCACTATATCATGACTAATGAGATTTTGTCATCAACCAACACACAATCTAGCCTTAGTGTTATTGATGTCTATGGTTATTTCCACAATAACAATTGACTAGGGACTAAACAAGAATGTATACTCTTAACATCTGTATGATCTCATCGTTTAGGTCCTTAACCTAAAAGCATACGTCATTGAGTAAAAACAATTCGCTAGACATCTATCATGTTACACTATCATCTCAAAAATAGTTAAAACGTATAGATTGGAAATTGCCTTAATTATTCAAATCATTTACAGAGTATCCCATTGCAATCATCATATGACTTTCTCTATGGGCATACATACCAACAAACTCCCACTTGCACTTAGAGCCAGTCACCTAGGAACCTCAGTCCTTGTGACGTAGCATGATGATTCTGCTGGGAAAGGGCCTTCGTCAGTGGATCAACTATGTTGTCGTCTTCAGTTGGTACTTTGCAAATCTTCACATCTCCTTACTGTACGATCTCTCGAATGAGATGGAAGTGTCGCAGTATGTGCTTGGACTGCTGATGTGATCTGGGCTCCATAGTGAGCAATAGCTCCATTATTGTCACAATAAAGCTCAATTGCATCACAAATACTAGGAACTACACCAAGTTCAGTGATGAACTTCCTGATCCACACAGACTCCTTTGTTTCATGTGAAGCAGCAATATACTCGACCTCTGTAGTAGAATCGGCAATTATTTCTTGGTTGGAACTCTTCCAGCTCACAGCTCCATTGTTTAGGAAAAATACAAATCCTTATTGTGATATGTAATCATCTTTGTCAGTTTGGAAGCTTGCATCGGTGTAACATCTTACAACCAGTTCTTCCTCGCCGCCGTATATAAGGAATTGATCCTTAGTCCTTTGCAAGTACTTGAGGATGTTCTTTATGGCTTTCTAGTGAGCATTCTCGAGATCTGACTGGCACCTGCTCGTCATGTTGAGGGCAAACGAGACATATGGGTGTGTGTACAACATAGCGTACATGATAGATCCGATGGCTGATGCATATGGGGTCCCATTCATACACTCCCTCTCTTCATAAGATTGGGCACATTGAGCTCTAGAGATGGTAACACCATGTAGCATGGGGATGTTTCCTCTCTTTGAGTTCTCCATGCTGAACCACTTCAACACTTTGTTAATATACATACTTTGACTTAGTCCGAGAAGCCTCTCAGATCTATCTCTATAGATCTTAATACCTATAATGTAGGATGCTTATCCTAAGTCCTTCATTGAGAAAGTATTCCCAAGCCAAGTCTTTACCTTTTGTAAGGCTATGACATCATTCCCTATCAATAGTATGTCATCCACATACAATATGAGGAAAGTGGTCATGCTTTCACTAACCTTCTTGTACACACAAGTTTCATCTTCATTTTTAATAAAGCCCAACACTTTGACTTTTTCTTCAAATTGAAGATTCCAACTCTGAGATTCTTGCTTCAATCCATATATTGACCTTTGTAGCTTATAGACTTTATTGGCATTCTTTGGATCTACAAAACCTTCAGGTTGTGTCATGTACACATCCTCATTTATATTCCCATTAAGGAATGTGGTTTTAACATCCATTTTCCAAATCTCATAAACATAGTAATCCGCAATAGCAAGCATGATCCTGATGGACTTAATCATGGAAACTGGAGAAAATGTTTTGTCATAGTCAACACCTTGAACTTGTCACAAACCCTTCGCAACCAATCTGTCTTTATAAGTTTGCACATTGCCATCCATGTCGGTCTTCTTCTTGAAGACCCACTTGTACCCTATGGGTTTTACCCCTTCAGGTGGTTCCACCGAATTCCATACGTTGTTGGAGTACATGGATTCCATCTCGGATCTCATGGCTTCAAGACATTTCTTAGAATCTAGTCCCTCCATAGCCTCTAGATAGGTAGTTGGATCATCATCTATGATCAACTCACCGCCTTCCAGAGTCACAAGGTATCCAAACCTTTCAGGTTCAAGGCATGACCTACTAGATATACGAGGTCCTTGTATTACTTGAGCAGACTAAGAATCCACAACACTTTGTGAATCTCTGTGTTCCTCTTGTACATCTACTGGTTCAATGTTTTCTTGTTGGGCTTGAACCACTTGAAGCTCTATTTTCATCCCACTGCTTCCTTTGGAAATAAATTCCTTTTCTAGGAATACAGCTGTCCTAGAAACAAACACTTTTTTGTCAGTAGGGTGGTATAAATAGTATCCCCCTGTTCCTTAGGGCACCCAACAAAATAACATTTATCAGACTTGGGTCCTAGCTTATCAGGAAACATTTTTGTAACGTAAGCCTCACAACCCCAAATCTTAATAAAAGACAAACCGTGATGCTTCCCGTGCCATATCTCATATGGTGTCTTTTGAATCGATTTGGTACTCAGTTAAGTGTAAACGCGGCAGTTTCAAGAGCTTGACCCCAAAAGGAAATCGGAAGATCAACAAAACTCATCATTAATCACACCATATCTAGTAAAGTGTGATTCCTTCTTTCAGACACACCATTACGCTGTGGTGTTCCAGGCGGAGTCCATTGTGATATGATACCAAGAGCTCACAAAAGGTCCTCAAACTCCTGGCTTAAGTATTCTCCACATCGATCGGATCGAAGTGCTTTAATACTTTTACCAAGTTGGTTCTATACTTCATTCATGAAATCCTTGAACCTTTCAAGGTTTCCGACTTATGTTTCATTAGGTACACATAGCCATACCTATTGAAGTCATCAGTGACGGTAATGAAGTATTGATACCCATTTCTAGCATTAGTTCTAAAAGGCCAACATACATCAGTATGTATGAGTCCTAATAGATCACTATCTCTCTAACCTTTACCTGAAAAGGGAGTCTTGGTCATCTTTCCCAACAAACAAGATTCACATGTCTCTATTGATTCATAATCAAAAGAGTCCAGATAACCATCTTTATGGAGTCTAGAAATGTGCTTCTCATTTATGTGCCCTAGACGACAATGGCAAAGATATGTTTTGTTTGAGTTGTTGAGTTTTTGCTTTTTGGTGTTTACATTGTATACATTTGTCTCTAGATCTATCAAGTGTAGACCATAAGACATTGGGGCAGTGCCATAAAGGATCCCATCTTTTGAAATGGAACATTTTCCATTCTTAATGAGAAATTCAAAACCATCCTTGTCTAAACAAGAATCGGAAATCATATTCCTATTTATGGTAGGTACATAATAGTAGTTATTCTACTCTATTATTATCCTACTTCGTAGAGTTAACTCATAGGTTCCTACGGCACTGGCGACAACTCTTGCCCCATTGGCAACACATAGTTCAACCTCGTCTTTCCCCAAAGGCCTACTTCTCTGAAGATCCTTCACATTTGAACAATTGTAAGATACACATCCGATATCAAGTACCAATGACAAAGAAATAGTAAAGTTAATCTCTATCACGTATACACCAGAAGTAGAGATCTCTATCTCTTGCTTCTTCTTCCATCGTTCCTTCCATCCTTTCCATGCAGAAGACTCTAACATTGGTTTGGCGAGAGAACCCTTCTCTCCCTCACCTTTGTCCTTGGAGTTTCTTCCATTGATCTTCATCAATGAACTATCCTTCTTCTCAAACAACGCATTAAGAGTACATGGAGTGGATTCAAAGGCTACCGGTATATCTAGATTGTGTAGAACACTTCTCACAATCCCCAACCAGTTATGGAATTTATTCTCAATTAATTTGCCCATTTTAAAAGATGATTCTTTTGCCATTCTATAAGAGAAAATTGCATTTGTCAAAACTCCTTTTGATTTGATTTGATTTGAATAAAATTTGACAATAGTTAATTAGGACTTTAATTAATTACTGCTCCCACTATTTTGTTCAAATTGATAGCCCTAACCATCAATTCAGAAGATTACAACATACAATCTTCTAGTGGGTCAAGATCCTGAAATCCTCTGAGTCATGGACCAGCTAGGGCTGTCACCCACAACTCAAATCTTCCAGGTAGGAAAATTTTTCCGATTGCATCATATGCAACTCTTGGAAGATGTCATATGCAACTCCTTGCCATGATCACCTCCATGCCTCATGGTGCTATATACTATCTAGGTCACCTTATTAAGTCTGACCCATAGCCAACACAATGAACATGCACCCTGCTAGGGCAGACCCACATATCCATTCTTCATGCTTCCACGAGATAGACTGTGCACCACGCTAGGGTGAGCCCACACTTGTCCGATCAAGTTTTTCACATGTGTAGCATTTAGAAGGCATCTAAAACATTAATATTTAATGAGGGATTTGGTTTTATAGGTCCATATACATATCCAATACCGATATATATAGTACGTATCATATGCATGCTATATCCCACAGAAAACATGTGAAATGATAAAAGTGATGTTTATGGCCATCCTAATGTGATTCCTCGAGCCAAGAGGAATCACGATCATCTAGGTCCACATCACATGTAACCTGTATAAGATGAACTCTATGCTTTGTCATTCTGGGTTTGATCAACTCCTCTCCATGATTGATCAGCTCACCATCAGGCCGGTCGGTTGGGTGCCACCAACAGATCGACTGGCGCCTCCAGTCGATCAGTTCACTAGTCGTCGTGCATCTCCTCAGGTCACCATCCGCTCGTCTTGCTCCTCAAACTGGTCGTATGGAACGCCAACCGATTGGTTTGCGCCTTGAACCGATAGTCTCAAAAGTCATCAGGTAGTCCTCCGTTCTTCTATATAATAAGAAATAAAAGTTCTATCTTATTTACATTTGAATGAGAAACCCCGAGTTACATTCGGGGGGAGCAAAGGTAGGAAAGAAATCTCGAGTTATCTCAAGTTACATCAAGAAAAGGAGGTAGGGAATCGGTGTGCACACCGGGATGCAAGCAACCACATACAACCATACACAGATATAGGGTTTATTGGCCATAACTATGCTATACATCCACCACAGAACTCGTTTAAGGGCGACATGTATAGAGTGCATTCATATTAAATATCATATATGTATATAAGAATTTGTGGATTTGGGATTAGACATGCATAAAGCCAATTTTATTCGCATCATATGCAATAAATAAAGGCGAAATACCAAAATCGATCACATCGATAATCCTAAAGTATAGAGCAGTTGACATGGCTCTGATACCACTGTTGGGTTTTAAGGGAGGTAGAGAAGGCAGCGGAAACAAAAATAATTCTTCCCAAAAACCAAGAACGAAGGAATCGCATCAACGTCTATACAGTAGGAAAGATGGTTTGTAGAGACATACCTTGTCCAGAGGCTTGCTCAGTGATATTACCTCACAGTTTGCGCGGTCTTCACCTCTGGTCTTGGACGGTGTTTGTGTAGCTCTTGGTCTCATCGGGACTGTCAGGATTGACAAATGTCTTCTGAGCGGTAAAAGTCTCCGACCTCTAAAGTAGTCCACACAGACCACCTCGAACTCTGATCGCCTTGTCACACAAGGCAGCGGAAGGAGTCGCACCTTCCTATCAGTGCACTATCCACCGACACACTCTCCTACCACCAGTCACTTTTCTGTAGTTGTCTTTCCCTTGTTGTGCCTCCCTTATCGGGTAGAACTTTCTCGGGCTCTCCTAGTTACCACAACCAGAGAGAACGACAACTTTACAGAGCAACTGGTGTTCTAAGTTGTACTTTGAGAATCCCCCAATACCCCTATATATAGGAGGGTCATTGGACATGGTTCTCTACCCCAGGCAATGCGGGATTAAAGCAGGAGTAGAAGGGTTCAAGATTTTCCACAAAATCTAACAAACTGCACCTGTTGAACCGATCGTTTCATCCGTGAAATGGACGGTTGGTGACCTCAGCCGATCGATTAACACCCGAATCGATCGTTTGGGGCATCTGAGTCGATTGGTTCATGCTTGAGCCGATCGGTTCATGCTCCTGATCCAACTCGAATTGACTTTCCATGTTCATTTTCAACTAATCATATATTTGCCCTTATCCAAAATAAATTTGACAAGTGAAACGAACTTGGTTGGTCACCCGACTAGTTCAACTATGTGAACTGATCGGTTCAGTGACCTGAGCCGATTGGCTCCCCAGCCTGATTCGATCAGTTGGGGCAGCAGATCAGTTAATTGCAGTTTCAATCAATCTGATATTGTAATCATCTTATCCAACACCTTGAATACTATGATTTTGAGCTATCAATCGACTGGGTGTTTAATTGAACTACTAAACTCCGTTAGTAAGCAATCTAAACATCATTTGTGGACAAACTCCTCTTCCAGGTTAGATACTTTGTGTGTGACCCTGCAAGTCCATTTCACGTTGGCAGTGAAAGTCCATAACACTTATGACTACACAAGTAAAGAGTGGTGCTTAGTCACACATCAGTGCTACCCAAGTGAAATAGAAAGTTGGACAACAACTTTCAATCCTACAATCTGTGAATGGTGTTACAACGGATGTATAATTCCTTTGTCACTAATGTCCTAAATGAACTCAAGGCATGGTGCAGTCATCCTTTCAACATTCATTCATTTCCTTGATCTCAGAGCAGACTGGGTGAGATGTGTGTGGCATCAATATAACATATTGATTCACACATGCATGCACATGCCTTTCTAAATCCTACTCATCAAGTGGCCATGGACATCAAACTCCCTTAGGAGGGACAAATCCCATATCTATCACTCACCCCTCAAAAGCCCCATGTGTCAAAGTCACCCCATCATCACCTTTATAACAACCCATGTTTCAATACTGCGTTTGATGATGTCAAAGTGTACCCAACGACATGTGTTGAGTGTAGTAATTTTATGTCGAAGAATCACACTCACCACCATCACTGTGAGAGCTGACTATGACTACCAAATCATGGTTCCATGTGTCACTCTCATGGTGGGTCTGTCTGGTACACTTGTTCTCTAACAAGTACCTATGTGCTTGGTTTTATATCACTATATCATGACAAATGAGAGTTTGTCATCAACCAACATGCAATCTAGTCTTTAGTTTTATTGATGTATAAGGTTATTTCCACAATAACAACCGACTAGGCACTAAACAAGAATGTATAATTGTAACATCCATATGATCTCATTGTTTCGGTCCTTAACCTAAAAGCATACGTCATTGAGTAAAAACAATTCTCTAGACATCTATCAAGTTACACTATCATCTCAGAAATAGTTAAAACATATAGATTGGAAATTTCCTTTATTATTCAAATCATTTACAGAGTATCCCATTACAATCATCATATGACTTACTCTATGGGCATACATACCAAAAGTTTCTTCCCCTTCTACCCCTTTCTTTTGTTATTTCTTTGACTTTGTGTAGCTAATCCCCTAGTGGTGGGTTGTTTGGGGTTAAAATGTGACTTTGATACCATGTTGGTGGAAAATAGCTTGTAATGAATGAAATTTCTATCTATGATGATTGACTCTTGCTTCTATTTCATTTCCTATTTTATTGCATGTGGTTTGTGCTTATAACATCAATTGCTTGCTTTGACATGTTTGATGACACTTAGCTTCTAGGAGGAATTGGAGTGTATGTGGCAATCTTAAGAATGGCTCCTAGGTCCAATTAGTGGATCCCTAGATAGCTCCCTTTGTTCGTACATACACATCCCTCCTCCTACAAGTGAGTGTGAGATTAATGTAGCTAGTGTAAGTGTGATTAGTGCAATTGCCTAGGGCTTTCTAAAGGCTAGAATGGCTAGTGGCATGAGGTCAAATATCCTCATCTATACTCCCATCTCTACCCTTGTCTCTCAATTGACCAAATACCACTTACTCTAGAAACCTAGACTTGACTAGTCCAACTAGAATTACACCTAACCCTAGTTATCCAACTAGTAGTATAGGGTATATTCTACTAGCACTTGCCTTGTTGTTTGGTTTAGTAATCTAGATAGAATTGTGATGGTTGCTTGCTATGTTGAGATCCCCCAACTAATATCAAACCACATCTCCCAAACGGCCCACCTTCCCTAATCATCTCTCTTAAAATCTATCTTTGTTTGCTTTCTTGTTCATGCTAGTCTAGTTTTGTTGCTTAATCTTAACTTAGTTAATTGCTTAGTTTTTCTCTTTAGTGTTAATTTAGGTCCTTGCTCTTGCTAGTGGTTAGTTTAATTCTGAATTTATTCTTGCCTTGCTAGAGTAGTGTAGTTCATATTTCTCTCATTTGGTTAATCACTTAGCCTAGTTGCTTAGATTCAACTTGCTTACAGTAATCTAGTTTTTTGATAACTTAGTTTCCACCTTGCCTTTCTTGCTTATTAAAATAGATTAATCAACAACCCAACCCTTTTAAAACCCTCAAATCCTAATCTCTACACAAGGAACATAGCTAATACAAAACCTAGCTCTAGTGCCCCCTCTATCCTTGAGGAAGGACCCCTTTTCTTGCCAATCACCTATACTACAATAGTACCCCGTGTGCTTGCGGGTGAGATGATTTGTTTTGTGATCGATTTGGTTAGGGCCAATATAAATTTTGAAAGTCTGTCCCATACGTGTGTTCTGATCTCATGGGGCACATCTAGTCGAGTCAAATCAACTAGTGTGTAGCACCTCTAGCGAAATCACACCAAGCTTTCTGGCACCGTTGCCAGGGATAGAGGTTCTTGGCCTAGCTAGATAGTGTAGCTTAGCCTTTCCATTTGCCCTCACCATTTCTGTTATTTATTCTTTGTGTTACTTTCGCATCTTGGTTTGCTAACTTGTTTTCTAGTTGCTTGTTTTTGTATTGTGCAGGTGACAGTTGTGCATGCACCACACACATTCTACTTGTACTGACTTGGTGTTGTATGACCTACAGATTGGTAAAGGAGGTGACATAGTCACTGCAACCAACACCGAGAGGCTGAGATGGCAGTAAACAACCCACCTCTGGATGCTCAACCACAACAACACCGCCCCCTCCATGAATACTTCACCCGGGGAACTACAACTCCTTCATTGCCACCTTAGTTGACCAGATTCTGGGTCAACAGTTCTTCATTCCGCTTGGCTTCCCAGAAAAGAGATACGATCTAGGAGTTCCTCTCATTACCTGCTACATCGGTACACAAACCATCAAGCACACTCTCCTTGACTTAGGTGCAGGGACAAGCATCATGCCATGGAGCATGTATCTATATCTCAGCCTAAATAAAATAAACTGATATATTGTGTCCTTATCTTAGGTGATGGAACCAAGAGGAGGCCCTTGGGAATGCTGCAAAATGCAATAGTATCGATGGCTGAAAGGATAAACATTGCATATGTGACTAACATTTTGATAGTGGATTTTGAACCTATTGATGGGAAAGAGTACCTCATATTAGGGAGACCCTTCTTGTCCATGGCGGGTGTAGAAATCAATGTGCATAAGGGCACCCTGACGGTCGCCTATAATAGGAGAAAGTTCAATTTATTTATATTTACTAAAGAGGAGAGGGACAAGCTAGGTAATGAAGACTTCAGTGAGAGTTTGTGCTATCATGATCCCCTAGTGCTGTGGAGATCAAGTCCATACTTCTGTTCGATGTACACTCCCATGGGATGAAGCACATGTTGTCAGAACACTGGATAGGATCATTGTAGAGGAAAAGGAGGACACCGTGGGTGTTGATACTTAGTGAAAAGAGAAACAAGCCCGGTTGAAGGCTATAAATTTAGCACTAGAGGGAGGCAACCCAGGTGGTTTGAGATTCGCCAACTTTGTTTTATCATACTTTCTTTTGGTTTCTAAGAAACACACACACACTATACTTGATAGTTTTTTCTATTTGTGAATCATGTTAGCACAGGCACAAGGAAGAACAGATGATATTAAAGGGTTTAGCCAAGGTGGAGGTCAAAGTGCGAGAAAAGATTGTGAATCAATAGAGGAGCTACAGGAAGAAGGCCAGAACAGTCGTGCTCTTCAACACGACTGTGGTGGCCCTATCCAATTCACCTAGTGTTACACTGACCACTCCATGACTTGGTGGTTGTCTTCTGCAACCCCACACCTCTTACCCTACTAGTCTAAACTTTTATTTCATGCTGAGGATAGCATGATTTAAAAGTTTGGGGTGGTTGGGCGGTAAGCCCTTGTACCACTTTTTTCTCTATTTGCCTTGTGCTACATATTTACAAGATGGTCAAATAGTTTGACATACTTTCATACTTATTTATGTTGGGTTTTAGAGGAGGCAGAGCAGGCAGCGGAAACAAAAATTTTCTCCTCCCCCTAACCCGAACTGAGGAAACGCGTCAACGTCTATACAATAGGAAATAGAGGTTTGTGGAATCATACCTTGTCCCGAGGCTTGCTCGGCAAAAATACCTCACAGCTAGTGTGGTCTTCACCTCCGGTCTTAGATGGTGTCTATGCAGCTCCTGGTCACATCGGGACTCACGACTCCTCCTCTCACCGGGACTGTCGGGATTGACAGTTGTCCTCCAGAGCGGCAGAAACCTCCCGCCTCTGTAGTAGTCCACACGGACCACCTGGAACTCCACACTCCTTATCCCACAAGGAAGTGGAAGGAGTCAAACCCTTCTGCAGGTGTACTAGTCACCCACACACTCTCCTGCCTCCAGTTGCAACTGCAGTTGTCCTTCCCTTGCTGCACCTCCCATTACGGGAAGCACTTGCTCGGGCTCTCTCTCAGTTACCAAAACTAGAGAGAACGACAACTTTATAGAGTAACTGGTTGCACTGAGTTGTTCTTCGAGAAGCCCCCAATACCCCTATATATAGGATGGTCATGGGACATGGTTCTCTATCCCGGGCAATGCGGGACTAAAGCAGGAGTAGAAGGGTTCAAGATTTCCACAAAATCTGACAAACTACGTCGGCTGAACTGATTGTTTCAGCCCTAAAATGACCGTCTGGACCTTCCAGCCGATCGATTGGTCACACCAGCCAATCGTTTGGATCCATGAGCCGATCGGTTGGACACTCCAGTCGATCGGTTCGTGATCCTGGTTCAACTCAAATTGACATTCCTATTTTGTTTCCTTGATCTAATCAAATTGGATAAGTGAAACAAAAATTGTTTCCCACCAATCTCACTTTCCCAACTCGCTCGGTTCCACCAATTGAGCCGATCGGTTCAACCCTTAAACCGATCGTCTCACTCTGGCCATGAGTCGATCGACTCATCCCATGAACCGATCGGTTCACCTAGCTCAGCCAATCGGTTCATCACATGAGCCGATCGGTTGGGATTGCAGACTGTGCATAATCAGTCAATTACAGTTCTAATCAATCTGATACTCTAATCAATCGGTCCAACTCATTGAACACTATGATACTGAGCTATCAATTGATTAAGTGTTTAATTGAACTACTAAACTCCTTTAATAATAAATCTAAACATTGCTTGTGGACAAAACTCCTCTTCCAGGTTAAATCCTATGTGTGTGACCCTACAGGTCCATTTCACGTTGGCAGTGAAAGTCCATAACACTTATGACTTCACAAGCAATGAGCGGTGCCTAGTCACACATCAGTGCTACCCAAGTGAAAGTAGAAAGTTGGAGAACAATTTTCAATCCTATAATCTGTGAATGGTGTTATAGTGAATGTATAATTCCTTTCTCATTGATATCCCGAATGAACTCGAGGCATGGACCAGTCATCCTGTCAACGTTCATTCACTTTCTTGATCTCAGAGTAGATTGAAGGAGATATGTATGACATCAATATCACATACTGATTCACACATGCGTGCGCATGCCTATCTCAATCCTACTCATCAAGTGGCCATGGATATCAAACTCCCTTAGGAGGGACAAATCCCATATCTATCACTCACCCCTCAAAAGCCCCATGTGTCAAAGCCACCCAATCATCACCTTTATAACAACCCATGTTTCAGGACTACGTTTGATGATGTCAAAGTGTACCCAACGACATGTGTTGAGTGTAGTGATTTCAGGTCAAAGAATCACATTCACCACCATCACTGTGAGTACTGACTGTGACTACCATGACATGGTTCCATGTGTCAAACTCACGGTGGGTCTGTCCGGTACACTTGTTCTCTAACAAGTACCTATGTGTTTGGTTTGATATCTCTATATCATGACTAATGAGATTCTGTCAGCAACCAACACCGCAATCTAGTCTTGTGTGTCATTGCTGTCTATCTACCTTCCGTAATGACATCCGACTAGGGACATAACAAGAATGTACAAAATCTTAGCATCTGTATGATCTCATCGTTCTGGTCCTTAACCTGAAAGCATACGTGATTGAGTATTGGCATTCTCTAGACATTCAATCTGTTCTGTCACTATCTCATATGACTGAACCAGAAATAATTGGAAGCCTGCGTTTGATGTTTATCAAATCAATCTTAATGTATCCCACCAATCATCCCATGATTGGCTCTCAGGGCATACATACCAACAGACTCCCACTTGCACTGCGAGCCAATCACCCTTGAATCATATTCATAGTGATCTTCAAACATGTCCCACATGTTACTGTGCTCCAATGCTTACACAGTGAGTAATGGCAACAACTTGCCAAAGTCAAAATAAATTGCATGTCTCATATCTCTTCGCTATACGTCATACGTATGAGATTGAGCTACCGTAATATGCGATCTAGTATTCCTTTGCTAACCTTTAGCCACATTGCATGAACAAGGATTCCATACTTGTCATCAATGACCAGAATATCTTTAAGTTCATCTCATGAACTTCTAGATCCATATAGTATCCACTGCTGTTCTCTAACACACGGATACTCGGCATTTCCTTTTAAATGGGTTTATTGGAAAACTTCCAATTATCAACAAACTTTCACTTTTATATATCCTATATATATTTTGTGATTAATTTTTTGTCCTTTTCGGAAGTTCGCATCAATGTAACTCTTTACATCGAACTCTTCCTTATCTCCATATAACTAGTACCTCCCAAGTACTTATCAAGTTCTAATGGTTTTCCAGTAACCCTTACTGGAAGTAGACAGACATCCACTCGTCATGTCCCACATATGAGTTATCAGGATGAGCACATCATATTGTCATGTCCTACATGCAAGGTAATGGGATGATCACATACATGATAGATCCATATCTATTCTTAGTGCTCCTATTCTTCACAAGAATTGGACACTTGGCCTTGGGGTACTAACTCCATGTAACATGGACATGTTTTCTCCCACTGAATCTGTGCATACTGAACACTTCAGTACAGACTGCCAATGTATGCCCTCTCTTTTTCAGGTCAAGAGGTTTTCGAGAACTATCTCTATAGATCTCTATTCCTATCACATAGGAAACGTCTCTATCTTCCCTAAAGATAATTTCCACTTTGGATTTCTATTCTAGAACATTTCCATTTCACATCAACATGTGGAATGTGAATACGCTCCCACTAAATCATAGATCCCTTCTTTATCCTTGATATATCAGTCAAATCCTTTGACTATATCATCAAAGTAAAGATCCAATTCTGAGTTGCTTGTACTCAATCAATCACATTGATTAGTCCATTGTAACTTATAGACTTCATTTGCATTAGTGGATTCATAAACCTTATAGGTTGTGTCACATACACATCCTTGTTTTATTCCTCATAGGAATGCGGTTTTAGTATCCATATGCCAAATGTCTTAGTCATTAAGTTGCAATGAACAAGCATCATCCTTCTCAAAATTTCATCCATGTGTCTCAACGCTTAAGACTTATTTGCACTTATGGATTTCCATCCACTGGGTGCTACCATCAAGGTCATACCTTATGGTTTATATCGAAGTCATTTAGGATGTAATGGTCATATACCATAACTCAAAATCTGGTTCCTCATATTCATCTAGATGGTTGACTCATCACATGAACAACTCATCACATAGATAATCAAGGTGTATATGTCAAGGATATAAGAACTCACAACTCCTTGTGATTCTAAATGTCCTTTATTAGTGTGGGGTATTCTTTTATTAAGAAGAATTCAGTTATTCAATAATCATTCTCTAACTCCTTAGAGTATGATTCCTTCTAGATTTAGACATCACTATGCCTTAATCATGAGTTCACTATGATACACTATCATAATCACTCATAAGGATCTCAAACATTTGGTCTAAGTATTTTATTCATTGATCTCATCAAGAATTAACACTTTACCAAATTCATACTTCATCTATGATATTCTTGAACATTTCAAGATATTCATATTGGTATTTCTCTAAACACTGTTTGAAGTATTAGCATGTATTCCAATAGGTATGTAAATACATCACATGTATTATACCTAATAGGATAATCATTCTCCCACTACCATTAGTGAAGATTGATTAATCATGTCCAAGATATTCATGTCTCTTACTGGTTCTCTAACCAAAAGAGTCTAGATTTATCCATCATATGGAAACTAGAAATGAATTTCTCATGATTGATGCTAATTTGATTGTTTGAGTTATCTATAACTTTTAGGTATCATTTTATCTTATGCGTACCAAGTATCACAAGATAAATCAGGCATTGCCACAAAGATCATATCTTTGAAATTGAAACATCAACTATATTGATAGCCATCCTTGTCTCAACAAGATGCAACAATAATGTGTTTCTATTGGCAAATTGAAATAGCAGTTCTCAACTCTATTTTGTGCCCTTTAGGCTGAAATAAACTGAAAGATACTCTCATCTATGGCAGCAACACTTACTCCAATGATGAGTACTTCTTTCTTGGTCCTTTCACAAAGGCCATCACTTCTTTGTTGATCTTACATATCATATATGTCAGATCTTCATCTTGGTATCATATACCTCAGAAGTGGTTCATTTCATGATTCCTTAGGTGGAGATCTCCATCCCCTCCTTCATCTTCTTTTGTTCTTCCAGATATCGAGGGTAATCCCTCATACACCCTTTCCCATGTGCCTTGAGGCTGAAGATGGCTTGGGCCGCTGGCTAGCATCAGAATATTTCTTAGCTTTGCCCTTGCCTTTACCCTTAAGACTTACCCTTCATTGATCACATCAAACATTAGGGTGTGTCTTTATTCATGATTGCCTCTACTATCCTCAACATGTACAACAACTCTGTCAACACTTGTCAAAGTTGTTCATGTTGTAGTTCGTCATGAATTGTATGATCCTCGCAACATTTACATTATCATACCATTAGCCAACTCTTGGCTCAGAGGGAATCCTCCGTATTCAGGTTTTCCACATACCCAATCACATTGAGTGTGTGAATACCTAACTAGATCTCCTTCTGTCATGACATACTAGGACAGTGTCCTTGAGACATCATATGTCTCATGTTGTCTCTGCAACTCATAGTTCAGAGAACAACATTAAGCACTCCACATCAATGTCATCCTCGGTATGCTTCCATAAGCATACTTTCAGCCATTGATGTGGTGGTATTGAGTTCATCTGGTTCTGGTATAACTAGGACTTAGAGCTTTCGCTCTTTGGTTGAGAACACTTCTCATCATCCTAACCAGTCATGGAATTATTCCCATTTAATATGTTGGTCTTAAAGACCGATCGCAAATAAAGTGATTATGTTGATTAGCCATTTATTTTAACAAAAGGAAATATATGCAATTTTAGCCCAAAACTCTTTTGACTTATTTGATTGATTTGAAAAGTTTGACGATAAAAATTAGGCCTTTAATTAATTATCGCTCCCACTATTTTAATTCAAATTGATAGCCCTCAACATCAATTCGGAAGATTGCAGCGTACAACCTTCTAGTGGGCAAGATCCTGAAATCCTCTAAGCCATGGACCAGCTAGGGCTGTCACCCATAACTTAGATCTCTCAGGTAGGCAACACTTTCCAATTGCATCATATGTAACTATTGATGAATGAACATGCACAACACCTTGCCATGAACATTCCTTGCCTCTGGGCCTAGACACTCTAAGAATCACCAGTTAAGTCTAACCCAAAAGCCGACACGGTAAACATGCACCCTGCTTTGGCAGAACCTACATGTCTACCCTTCACACTTCCACAAGATAGACGGCACACCACGCTTTGGCGTAATCTATGCTTGGTCGATCGAGCTTTTCATGTGTGCCGCTAATGGAAGGCATATAAGACATAATATTTTAATGAGGGATTTAATTTTATATACATATACATATCCAATGACCACAATACATAGTACGTATCATATACATGCTATATCCCACAGAAAACATGTAAAACGATAAAAGTGATGATTATGGCCATCCTAATGTGATTCCTCGAGCCAAGAGGAATCACGGTCATCTAGGTCTACATCACATGCAACCTTTAAAAGATGATCTATGTGCTTTGCCTTCTGGGTTTGATCGCTTCATCACATGAAACGATCGGCTCGCCATCAGACTGGTCGGCTGGGTGCCACCAGTTGATCGGTTGGCTCCTCCAACCGATCGGTTGGCCTGGTCATCGTGCATCTCTTCCTGGCCGCCACCCGCTCGTCTCGCTCCTCGAACCGGGCATCAACCCGATCGGTTCACTCCTTGAACCGACCGTCTGGAATGCCAACCTATCGGTTCACTCCTTGAACCGATCGTCTCAGCTGTCGTCAGGTGTCTGCCGTTCTTCGACATAACAAGAAATAAAATCTATCCTATTTTACATTTAAAAGGAGAAACCCTGAGTTACATTCAGGGGGAGCAAAGGTAGGAAAGAATCTCGAATTATTTCGAGTTACATCAGGAATAGGAGAGGGAATCGGTGCATAGACCGAGATGCAAGCAACCAGACAACCATACACAGAAAGGGTTTATTGGCCATAACCACGCAACATCCACCACAAAACTCGTTTAAGGGAGACGCATATCGAGTGCATTAATATTACATATCATATATATAATATTTGGGATTTGTGGATTTAGGATTGGACATGCATAAGCCGATATTATTCGCATCGTATGCAATAAATAAAGGTGACAAAACAAAATCGATCATATCGATAATCCTAAAGTATAGAGCAGTTGACGTGGCTTTGATACCACTGTTGGGTTTTAGGGGAGGTAGAGTAAGCAGCTAAAACAAAAATTTTCTCCTCCCCCTAACCCGAACCGAGGAAACGCGTCAATGTCTACACAATAGGAAATAGAGGTTTGTGGAATCATACCTTATCCCGAGGCTTGCTCGGCAACAATACCTCACAGCTAGTGCGATCTTTGCCTCCAGTCTTGGACGGTGTCTGTGCAGCTCCTGGTCACACCGGGACTCACGACTCCTCCTTTCACTGGGACTATCGGGATTGACAGTTGTCCTCCAGAGAGGCAGTAACCTCCCGCCTATGTAGTAGTCCACACGGACCACCTAGAACTCCACACTCCTTGTCCCAAAAGGAAGTGGAAGGAGTCAAACCCTTCTGCAGGCGTACTAGTCACCCACAGACTCTCCTGCCTCCAGTTGCAACTGCAGTTGTCCTTCCCTTGCTGCACCTCCCATTGCGGGAAGCACTTGCTCGGGCTCTATCTCGGTTACCAAAACTAGAGAGAACGACAACTTTACAGAGCAACTGGTTGCACTGAGTTGTTCTTCGAGAAGCCCCCAATACCCCTATATATATAGGAGGGTCATGGGATAGGGTTCTCTATCTTGGGCAATGCAGGACTAAAGTAGGAGTAGAAGGGTTTGAGATTTCCACAAAATCTGACAAACTGCGTCGGCTGAACCGATCGTTTCAGCCCTGAAACGACCGTCTGGACCTTCCAGCCGATCGATTGGTCACACCAGCCGATCATTTGGATCCATGAGCCGATCAGTTAGACACTCCAGTCGATCGGTTCGGGATCCTGGTTCAACTCAAATTGACATTCCTATTTTGTTTCCTTGTTCCAATCGAATTGGATAACCAAAATGAAAATTGTTTCCCACCAATCTCACTTTCCCAACTCGCTCGGTTCCGCCAATTGAGCCGATCGGTTCAACCCTTGAACCGGTCGTCTCACTCTGGCCATGAGCCGATCGACTCATCCCATGAACCGATCGGTTCACCAAGCTCAGCCGATCGGTTCATCACATGAGCTGATCGGTTGGGAGTGCAGACTGTGCAGAATCAGTCAATTGTAGTTCTAATCAATCCGATACTCTAATCAATCGGTCCAACTCCTTGAACACTATGATACTGAGCTATCAATTGATTAAGTGTTTAATTGAACTACTAAACTCCTTTAGTAATCAATCTAAACATTGCTTGTGGACAAAACTCCTCTTCCAGGTTAAATCCTATGTGTGTGACCCTGCAGGTCCATTTCACATTGGCAGTGAAAGTCCATAACACTTATGACTTCACAAGCAATGAGCGGTGCCTAGTCACACATCAGTGTTACCCAAGTGAAAGTAGAAAGTTGGAGAACAACTTTCAATCCTACAATCCGTGAATGGTGTTACAGTGAATGTATAATTCCTTTGTCACTGATATCCCGAATGAACTCGAGGCATGGACCAGTCATCCTGTCAACGTTCATTCACTTTCTTGATCTCAGAGTAGATTGAAGGAGATATGTATGACATCAATATCACATACTGATTCACACATGCGTGTGCACGCCTATCTCAATCCTACTCATCAAGTGGCCATGGATATCAAACTCCCTCAGGAGGGACAAATCCCATGTCTATCACTCACCCCTCTAAAGCCCCATGTGTCAAAGCCACCCAATCATCACCTTTATAACAACCCATGTTTCAGGACTGCGTTTGATGATGTCAAAGTGTACCCAACGACATGTGTTGAGTGTAGTGATTTCAGGTCAAAGAATCACATTCACCACCATCACTGTGAGTACTGACTGTGACTACCATGACATGGTTCCATGTGTCAAACTCACGGTGGGTCTATCCGGTACACTTGTTCTCTAACAAGTACCTATGTGTTTGGTTTGATATCTCTATATCATGACTAATGAGATTCTGTCATCAACCAACACCACAATCTAGTCTTGTGTGTTATTGTTGTCTATCTACCTTCCACAATGACATCCGACTAGGGACATAACAAGAATGTATAAACTCTTAGCATTCGTATGATCTCATCGTTCTGGTCCATAACCTGAAAGCATACGTCATTGAGTATTGTCATTCTCTAGACATTCAATTTGTTCTGTCACTACTCATATGACTGAACCAGAAGGAATTGGAAGCTTGCCTTTGATGTTTATCAAATCAATCTTAATGTATCCCACCAATCATCCCATGATTGGCTCTTAGGGCATACATACCAACAGTTTATACTAACATTCTGTTCCTGCTTACATTCATGCATACATGTAGTTTAATTTCATGCATTTTTCTATAATTTTTCCAAAACTTTTCTCATTTTTCTATTCCATATCATGCATTGCACTCTCATGTAGTTTTTGGTAATTTCTTGTGCATTTTAACTAGGATTTTCTACTTTATGTTTTAAATTTCCCTAAACTTTGTTTAGATGTGATTTAATGCAAATTGGCACCATTTTGGCCAATTCTGCCCAAACTCAAATGTTCTTACCCTAAAAGTATGTTCTGACATAATCTCCACTGTTTGAAATGAAATTTTTTAAATTCTTTGACAAATGCATGCTACTTTCTTAGATCTTATTGATATATGGCATTTTTTGTTGACTTTTTACATGCGCACCACCTCTCTTAAGTTTGTGAATGTTTTGGTTGAATTGTGAGTTGAGCAAGCTTTGAACGCTTAGTGTTTGTTGAATCACTTGATTGATGTATCAATTTCATCTTGTTCATTCATGTGATATGATATCTAGGATAAAATATTGGATTAATTTTCATGCAGGATGTCTTATGTGGAAAATCATACCAATGACCCCTCTTTGATCCAACTATTTTACACCATCTTCATACCCCTCCGTCTCATAAAAATATTCCCTAGTGCACATAATCAGTCTTGGCCACCTCCAAAAGTTTGGGGTGGCCATATCTTTATCTCCTCGCTTCACTCTATCCACCATATACCCTATCTACACCAAGGGCAAGAAAAAAAAGAAAAGCAAAAACAAAATAAAAGAATGCTCATGTTTAAGAACATTCAAATAAAGAAAAGATGAGTGCGTAAAAACACTCCAAAATATCACTGCAACCCTTTCTTCCACTTTCATGCCTATTGAGCTAGGAAACATCAAACCTATCCCATTTTGCCCTTTTCCACAGCCACGTGGGTCATTTGTTGTGATTTGAAACATAAGATTGAATGTATGAATGTGAAACAATACTCCTAGTCATCCTTGATTAACACCATCATGAAACGGTTTACCCGAAACTTTATGGAAGAAATATTGATAACTTGTATATTCTATGCGCTATATTTGAAGTTCATATGCTTTGTGCTCTTTTCACGATTGGATTGCGAAAGAGGAGAAGAGAGAGGTGAAGTACATGAACTTAGTCACTACCAAGACCATATATTCAATAATTATCTGTTGTTATGCATTTGTCATTCATTTTTGTTGAAAAGAACCAGAAGAGAGAGATTGAGTTGGAGCATACTTGAGGACAAGTATGTTTTAAGTTTGGGGTGGTGATGTAGCCCTAGTTTAGGGCTCCATCTTGTGCCATTTTGTACTTCCATCACATCTAAACATGTTAGAGTACATGTTATTTCCTATAATATGTTTATCATTGCCAAATGCACTTATGGATGTTCTTAACATTATTTTCAAGTACTTGGACCATACTTTGGATGGATGAGAGAGAAGGAAGGAGTCATAGGGTTCCTCCACTCATGGAGGGGTCCAAAGAAGTCCCCAAAAGCTCCCTCAACCTACCCCAATAGCCAAGATTCGACTCCAAGCAAAGAATCCCCTTGATAATGAAGTTTGAGGCTATTTTATCCCTTGAAGACCCCAACACGACTGTGGTGCCAAGGAACGGCCATGTTGGCAATTACACAAAGTTACAGGTTGATTGACACATCTTGAAGTTTCAATAATGCAGACAGCACGTCCGTGCTACCCATCATAGCCATGCCACGATGCCCCAACCACAGTCGTGCAACCAGCATGGCCGTGCTAGTTGAAGGATAGAATAGGCGTGCTTTGGGGAATGACATCCTTACAACTCCTCCACCACGGACGTGTTGATCAGAAAAAATGTGCTACCTAGCCACCACCACGGTCGTGTTGCCCAGCACAGTTGTGCTACTAGCCTTCATTTTCATGCATTCAACTTATGATTTTACACTTCACCAGAATGGCCATTCTCCTCCACCACATCAATTCTCACTTCTACCCAGCACGACCGTGCAACCACCTAAAACCTAACAATTTTCACAATATGTTTCCCACAATACCCCTACTTACCCTAGCGCTTCCACCACCACCGACATATACATGGGTGGTAGCCACAACACTAGGTTAGCTTCTCCTATAGCTGCTCCTAGCTTCCATCACTCCTCCTTGAGCATTTAGTGCATTTCCTTTGGATTTGTGATCTCCATCCACCATTTCCACCTCCATTCCACCTTGGAAACCTAGTTTTCTAAGCTTTCACCCATAATCCCCCATATCTTCATGCTCACCTGCACCCTTGGAGGAGAGAGGTCCTCCACAGTAGCAAGGAGGTGAAGTAGAAGGCTACTTCCCTGAGCTCCATGGCGTTTCTTCCCGTTTTACCCCTTTCTTTTGTTATTTCTTTGACTATGTATAGCTAAGACCCTAGTGGTGGGCTGTTTGGGGTTAAAATGTGACTTTGATACCATGTTGGGGGAAAATAGCTTATAATGAACATAATTTCTATCTATTATTATTGCCTCTTGCTTCTATCTCATTTCCTATTTTATTGCATGTGGTTTGTACTTATAACGTGAATTGTTGACTTTGAGATGTTTGATGACACTTAGATTCTAGGAGGAATTGGAGTGTATGTGGAAATCTTAGAAAATGGCTCCTAGGTCCAATTAGTGGATCCCTATCTAGCCCCCTTTGTTCCTACATACACATCCCTCCTCCTACAAGTAAGTGTGAGATCTAAGTAGCTAATGAAGTGTGATTAGTGCAATTTCCTAGGGCTTTCTAAAGGCTATAATGGCTAGTGGCATGAGGTCAAATATTCTCATCTATACTCCCATATTTACTCTTTACTCTCAATTGACCTAATACCACTTATCCTAGAAACTTAGACTTGACAAGTCCCACTAGAATTACGCCTTAACCCTAGCTATCCAACTAGTAGTATAGGGTATATTCTACTAGCACTTGCCTTGTTGTTTGGTTTGGTAATCTAGATAGAATTGTGATGGTTGCTTTCTATGTTGAGATACCCAACTAATATCAAACCACATACACCAAATGGCCCACCTCCCCTAATCATCTCACTTAAAACCTATCTTACTTTGCTTGCTTGTTCATGCTAGTCTAGTTTAGTTGATTTAGATTAACTTAATTAATTGCTTACTTTTACTCTTTAGTGTTAATTAAGGTCCTTGCTCTTCCTAGTCGTTAGTTTAGTTCTTAATTTATTCTTGCCTTACTAGAGTAGTGTAGTTCATCTTTCTCTTGTTTGGGTAATTGCTTAGCCTAGTTGCTTAGATTCATGTTTCTTAGGGTAATCTAGTTTTTTGATAACATAGTTTCCATCTTGCCTTTCTTGCTTATTCAAATCGAGTAATCAACAACCCAACCCTTTTTAAACCCTCAAACCCTAATCTCCACACTAGGAACATAGCTAACACTAAACGAAGCTCTAGTGCCCCCTCTATCCCTGAGGATCCACCCCTTTTCTTGCCAATCACCTATACTAGAAAAGTACCCCATGCGCTTGCGGGTGACCTGCTTAGTTTTGTGATTAACTTGGTTAGGGCCAATATAAATTTTGAAAGTGAGTCCCATATGTGTGTTCTGATCTCGTGGGGCACATCTAGTCGAGTCAAATCAGCTAGTGTGTAGAACCTCTAGCATAATCACACCAAGCTTCCTTTTGAGGTGAGCATATCTTTATGGTGGGGTGGTAAGCCCTTCTACCGCTTTTTTTCTTTATGTGTTGTGTGCTACATTTTTGCAAGATGATAAAATTGTTTGACTAACTTTCATACTTGTTTATCCTATCCTTGTGTGCCTGCTTGCATTCATGCATACATGTAGTTTAATTTCATGCATTTTTGTGTAATTTTTCAAAAAAATTGCTCATTTTGCTATTCCATATCATGAATTGCACTCTCATGTAGTTTTCGGTAATTTCTTGAGCATTTTAACTAGGATTTGCTATTTTATGTTTTAAATTTCCCTAAAGTAGGTTTAGATGTGATTTAATGCAAATTGGCACCATTTTGGCCAATTTTACCCAAACTCAAATGTTCTTGCCCTAAAAGTATGTTTTGACTTAATCTCTACTGTTTGAAATGAAATGTTTTTAATCCTTTGGCAAATGCATGCTACTTTCTTAGATATTATTGATATATAGTCTTGTTTGTTGACTTTTTACATGAGCACCACCTCTCTTATGTTTGTGAATGTTCTGGTTGAATTGTTAGTTTTTTTTTTGGAAAATTGGGTAAGTATATTCTAGAAACCCCCTAAAAGGGGTCAAAGTTACAAGCCACACTCATACATGTGACTACATACATCTAGGAATTGGTTACATTAGATCCCAATTCCTAGCTATAATAGGAGGAAAATCAAGACAAGATTTAAAAGTGAAGTACATTCTCTTGATCTCAAGTGCAAGACGGCTGAAGTTGGTGACAAAGTCCGAAGCGCCACCATTATGTAGCCTTTTATTACGCTCCTCCCAAATGAAGTGAACAACACCTGTGATGGCCCAAAGTTCAATGATTCTGGATTGCTTTGACCTTTTACCAAGATCCATGAGGCATTCATATATAGAATATGAGTCTTTGATGTTGAGCTTAAGTTGAGCACGTCCCCAGATATATTTCCAGTATTTGCAGCCCCTAAAAAGATGAGTAATGGAGTCATTGTGTTGGCCACAAAGTAAGCATGCAGGAACAGGATCCCCCGACCACGAACTAATCTTTTCCATAGTAGGTAGTACATCTGTGAGTTCTCTAAAGGTAGTAAGACTCCATCTAGGATAGTGCTTAGAGAGCCAAAGATTTCCATAAGCCTTATCAGATGGATTCTTTTGTCTTGCATTCTCCCAAAGATCCTTGCCTTCCCAAGCTGAGAAGAAAGGCCATAGAGCTACCATACGCCTGTGACAAGTAGAGCCATTCCTGGAAGCAATAGACAAGGTATCACCATACCTACAAGAAAGCCATGAGCTCCATATACATTGAGCTTGGGTGAACTTCTTGATGCGACGTAACGAATGGTAATCCACAAGTTCATCAAGTCTCTTAAGTCCCAAGACACCTTCGCCAAGCGGGTAAGCTAAATGTGACCAACTAGAGAGGTGCACCGAGCTACTCCAAAGGAAGTCAGAAAGTAATAGCACCATTCTTCGTAAGACAGCAGGAGGGATGTCACCCATATGCATCCAATAGCTGATCTGACCCATGGCACAGTGCTTAACAAGCACAACACGACCAGCCATAGATATTTTTGAACCAGGCCATCTCTATATCATATCTCTGAGCTTATCTAAGCATTCATGGAAATGACGCCTCCTGAGGTTGCCTCCAGCCATAGGAAAACCAAGATACTTTGTGGGCCACGTACCACGCTGAATACCCAAGCAACTAATAAAGGCATCCTTGTTGCGGCAAGAAGAGGATAAGAATATATGTGTTTTATTCGGATTGCATTTCATGCCAGAAGCAGAACCAAATTCAAGAAAAACTTGTTTGAGTTTGACAAGGCTGCGTGGACGTCCCTCAGAAAAGATGAGTACATCATCCGCAAACAGAAGATGGCTAAGAGCTTTGGTCCCAATGTTGGAATAGCTTCTGATGAGTCTATTATCATACGCCTCCTCAAGACATCTGCTGAGACCTTCCATAGCAATAGAGAAAAGTAGAGGGGATAAGGGATCACCTTGCCTAAGACCGTTGGAGCTTTTGAAGAAGACAACCGAAGAACCATTTAGCAAGAGAGAAAAGGATGGAGTTTCCACACATAGCTTCAGAATGGAGATAAACTTTTCATTGAACCTGAGGCCGTAGAGACAGTCCCAAAGGTAAGACCAACGAATAGAATCGAAAGCCTTAGTAATATCCAACTTGATGCAAGTAGTGGGAGGACTGGATTTCTAATTGAATCTAAGAGTGAATTCAGCCGCAAGAAGGGAACAATCCTCAATACTCCTACCTTTGACAAAAGCACCTTGGTAGGGAGAGATAATCTTTGGCAGAAGAGAAGCTAGTCTCCTTGATATGACTTTAGTGATAATTTTATAGAGCATCGAGCAACAGGAGATAGGCCTAAAGTCAGCTGGGGACGAAACAATGTCCTTCTTGGGAATAAGAGAAAGAAAAACATGGTTGATTTGCCTAACCATGTTTCCCCCTTCAAAAATCCATTGGACAACCTTAAGGAGATCATCAAAAATGACGTTCCAATTGCCCATATAGAAATAACAATTAAAGCCATCTGGGCCCAGGCTTTTGTGAGGTCCTATGCTCCACACAGCATCACGAACCTCACTCAAACTTGGAGTAGAGCAAAGCATGTCATCGTCAATACCAAAAACAAGAGGTGATCAATCTGGAATACAAGATACTGAAGCATCCCAAGGTTGATTAGATAGTTGTTCAAAATACCGGACGGTGTCGTCAGCAATAGCATCTTTATCCTGTAAAAGATTACCAGGTGAGTCAAAAAGTTCAGTTATAGAGTTGATAGCATCCCGTCTCTTGACCATGGTATGGTAGACAATAGTGTTTCTATCACCATTGGAGAGCCACTCCATTTTACTACACTGCCAGAAATAAACCTCTTCTGCCTTAAGAAGCTAGTCCAATCTTTCAAGTGTTTGTTTTTCAGGATGAATGAGGTCTGGATCTAGAGGACATCTACGGACCATAGCTGAAAGGTCATCGAGCTCCATTCTTTCTCTAGCAATCAGGTTCTTGAGGTTGACATACTGTTTGGACCAAATCTTCAACTTCTCTTTGACATTCTTGAGTTTGTGATAGAATTGGAAGAGAGGATTACCGTGGATTTCAATCGTCCAAGCCTCATTAATAATGTCCCGACAACCTTCCCAATCCAGCCAGAAATTGAGAAAATGGAAAGACTTCTTCTTGAAAGAGATAGGCTTCATATTGATGTTTAGAGCACAGTGATCTGAATAATTACATGTGATGAACTTTGTTTTGGAACCAAGAAATTTAGTCAGCCAAGCATCATTAACAAAGGCTCTATCAAGTTTGCACGCCACCCTTTTAGCAACACCTTG
This sequence comes from Alisma plantago-aquatica, assembly GCA_963693085.1. Taxonomy (NCBI): domain Eukaryota; kingdom Viridiplantae; phylum Streptophyta; class Magnoliopsida; order Alismatales; family Alismataceae; genus Alisma; species Alisma plantago-aquatica. The sequence continues at coordinate 1,312,761,433 of OY856410.1, read as the reverse complement.
CTTATTATGCCATGTATAAACCTCCTTACCAATGACAGGTAATTCAGTTAGACCAGCATTATCAAGAGCAACATTAAAAGAACTAAGGATAACAGATGGCACCTCACGACCCCCAGCCTTCTCCTCTTGCTTCTTGATATTATAGAAGTCACCAGTGATAAGCCAAGCTTCATCTATGCTAGTAGCAATCCTCTCTAAGGAACGCCATAGAAAAGAACGCTCAGACACAGAGTTCCTAGCATAGATAGCAGTAGTGTAAATGATGAGACCACCTTTATTAATGCATTTCAAAGTGACCTGTTGATCATCCATCTCAACCACAGAAGTAGTCCTGCAATTAGGATTCCATCCAACGTATATATGACCATTATTATCATGCAGATGATTAGAAACCCATAACCAGCCTTTAGGGAACATACGATCAGATGTATGTATCATGTGAGACTTGATTTTAGATTCAACAAGAATGGAAATTGTCACTTTATTATCAAGGATGGTTATCCTCACTTCTTTCTTTTTACGTGGCTTCCCCGAGCCACGAACATTAGTCATGAGAAAGGTCACTAATGACCTCTGGTAGCCGAGTGGGTCTTACGAGACCCATCACATTTGGACACCCTTGAAGCCTTGGACGATGAAGAAGAGGAAGCACCAGTGGAGCGTCTAATTATAGAATCATCAGTCTCCCCTGGATGAGCAATGATAGCATCCACCATTGGGTCTGTAGCACCTAGACCTCCATTGACTGCAACACCAGCATCCTCATTCACATCAGCTCCACGACACTGCATCTCCCCACCAGCAACACTAGTAGCAACACACTCATTTACATCCGCACCACGACGCTATGTCGCCCCCACCAGTAGCCCTAGAAACAATCGGAGACACTGTCATAGTAGTTACAATGCTTGCAACACTACCACCGCCCGGTCCTCCAGTGACTGCAACACCATCATCCTCACTCACATCTTCTCCATGACGTTGCGTTTCCCCACCAGTAACACTAGCAGCAACACTAGCAGCAACACCCTCATTCACATCTGCATTACGACGCTGTGTCACCCTACCAGCAGCCCTAGCAGCAACCGGAGACGCTGCCACAGTAGTCGGAGTTGCAACACCTGCAACACTAACGCCTCCTTGACCCGTCGAGCCAACCCTTCCATCAGCCATGCCAGTAGGACCACCTCCAGGATGGGGTGCTCCACCATCAGCCTGTGCGCCCGATTCAAGCCCAGCAATGCCCAAGACCCCCATGTTGTTACCAACACCATCAGCATGCCCACCATCAGCCCTTGGTTTGGTGCCAATAGCACCCAAGGAAGAGGCGCCACCATCTTGTCTACTGCTTGAACTAAAAACCACGACCTGATCGGCCCCTTGTTCATCCTCCATTGCACTAGCAACAATCGTTGTCTTCCCTTTCTTATCAACTACCTTTTAAATTTGCGTTGTTGGAGCAGGTTCTACCATCTCAGTAGCCGGTTTGATAGGGCAATCAGACCCATCATGGCCAAATACCCATCACTCGACGCACCTCTTTGGGACATGTTCATATTGAATCTTCACCGGCATAGGGTCATGCCAAGGCATGTTGACCCACACCTCTAGCGGAGGTTCTTCATCGGCGTCGATTTCCACCAACGCACGTGCCTCTCCCAGCGACTCCTGCCCTAAGGACTTGTAGTCGATCCTGAGTAGTTTCCCTACTCTGCTTGCGACGATCCCAATAGCCCTAGGGGACCAGTTGTGTCCCATGCTTGGTATGTTGATCCAGACCGGTAAGGTGTTGAAGAAGTCCTTCTGCAAGTCATCACCCGTCTTGTAGTCCTTGACAACCACCAATTGGCTATCAAACCATCGAGGTCCACCATTGATAATGCTCATCTTGTCCTCGGCAGAGATGAAATGAAGGAGGAAGAGCTTGTTCGGTTTGGAGAACAGGTCGAATCCTCCCTTAGGCTTCCAAACCCTACGGATCCCAGCAAGAAGATGATTGTAATATGGCCTCTTTCCCATCACATATAGGATCATTGTATGTTCCCAACACTTCTCCATGGCGTCGTAAGTTGGCTCATCTATTGTCACAAAATGCTTGTCGTCGATCCTCTCAAGCGGGATGAATGCAAGCTTCTCACTTTCTAGTCTGCCGCCGGCCAGAACCTGATTCCAAGCCCGTCTGAGGGTGGGGCGCTCTGGCGTAGCAGGTGCCTCAACTCCAGGAGGCATCACCGCAGCCATGGCGCTGGAGAGGGAGGAGGGAGAACCCCCTCCGGGGGGAAGGGAGGGGCTTACCTCAGAGACACCCATCCGTCCGTTGCTGAGGCGCCGCCAGGCCTAGGGCGCACGTCACGTTATTCAATCCATGTTACTTGAGCAAGCTTTGAACACTTAGTGTTTGTGGAATCACTTGATTGATATATCAATTTCATCTTGTTCAATCATGAGGTGTGATATCTAGGATGAAGTATTGGATTAATTTACATGCAGGATGTCATTGTGGAAAATCATACCAATGACCCCTCTTTGATCTGACTATTCTTCCACCATCTGCATACCCCTCCGCCTCATAAAAAGATGCCCTAGTGCACATAACCAGCCTTGGCCCCCTCTCATATCTTTATCTCCTCACTTCACTTTATCCACCATATGCCCTATCTACACCAAGGGCAAGAAAAAAAGAAAAAAAAAAGCAAAAACAAAATAAAAGGATGCTTCTATTTAAGTGCATTCAAATAAAGAGAAGATGAGTGTGTAAAAACACTCCAAAATCTCAATGCAACCCTTTCTTCTATTTGTTGCTATGCATTTGTTATTTGCTTTTGTTTGAAAGAACATGAAGAGAGAGATTGAGTTGGAGCATACTTGAGGAAAAGTATGTTTTAAGTTTGGGGTGGTGATGTAGCCCTAGTTTAGGGCTCCATCTTGTGCTATATTGTACTTAAATCACATCTAAACATGTTGGAGTACAAGCTATTTCCCATAATATGTTTATCATTGCCAAATGCACTTATGGACGTTTTTTGCATTACTTTTAGGTACTTAGACCATACATTGGATGGATGAGAGAAAAGGAAGGAGTCCTAGTGTTCCTCCACTCATAAAGGGGTCCAAAGAAGGCCCCAAAAACTCCCTCAACCTACCCCAATGGCCAAGATTGAACTCCAAGCAAAGAAGTCCCTTGATAATAAAGTTTGAGGCTATTTTAGCCCTTGAAGACCGCAGCACGGCCGTGGTGCCAAGGAACAGATGTGTTGGCAATTACACAAAGTTACAGGTTGATTGATGAATCTTGAAGTTTCAGCAACGCAGCCACCACAACCGTGCTGCCCAACACGACCATGCCATGAGGCCCCCACCACAAATGTGCTACCCAGCACGGCTGTGCTAGATGAAGGATAGAATAGGTGTGCTCTGGGGAATGACGTCCTCACAACTCCTCCACCACGGCCATGCTGATCAGCATGTCATGCTACCTAGCCGCCACCACAGTCGTTCTGCCCAGCACGGCCATGCTACCAGCCTTCATTTTCATCCATCCAACCTGTGATTTCACACTTTTCCCAAACGGCTGTTCTCCTCCACCACGGTCGTTCTCACCTCTACACACCATGGATATGTTTCCCAGCATGACCGTTCTCACCTCTACCCACCATGGTCGTGCTGCCAAGCACGGCCGTGCTACCTACTAAAACCTAACACTTTTCACACTATTTTTCCAACAATACCCCTACTTACCCTATTGCTTCCACCACCACCTATATATACATAGGTAGTAGCCACAGCATGAGATTAGCTTCTCCTATAGTTCCTCCAACCCTCAATCACTCCTCTTTGAGCATCTAGTGCATTTCCTTTGCATTTGTGCTCTCCATCCACCGTTTCCACCTCCATTCCACCTTGGAAACCTAGTTTTCAAGATTTTCATCCATAAAGCCCCATATCTTCATGCTCACATACACCCGTGGAGGAGAGAGGTCATCCGCAATAGCAAGGAGGTGAAGAAGAAGGCCACTTCCCTGAGCTCCATGGTGTTTCTTCCCCTTCTACCCCTTTCCTTTGCTATTTCTTAGACTATGTGTAGCTAAGCCCCTAGGGGTGGGCTATTTGGGGCTAAAATGTGACTTTGATACCATGTTGGGGAAAACAGCTTGTAATGAACACAATTTCTATCTATTATGATAGCCTCTTGCTTCTATCTCACTTCCTATTTTATTGCATGTGGTTTGTGCTTATAACATGAATTGTTGTTTTTAAGATGTTTGATGACACTTAGTTTCTAGGAGGAATTGGAGTGTATGTGACAATGTTAGGGATGGCTCCTAGATCCAATTAGTTGGTCTCTAGCTATCCCCCTTTGTTCCTACATACACATCCCTCCTCCTACAAGTGAATATGAGATCTGAGTAGCTAGTGTAAGTGTGATTAGTGCAATTGCCTAGGGCTTTCTAAAGGCTAGAATGGCTAGTGGCATGCGGTCAAATATCCTCATCTCTACTCCCATCTCTACCCTTGGCTCTCAATTGACCTAGTACCACTTACCCTAGAAGCCTAGGCTTGACAAGTCCCATAAGAATTACACCTAACCCAAGTTATCCTACTAGTAGTATAAGGTATATTCTACTAGCACTTTCCTTGTTGTTTGGTTTGGCAATCTAGATAGAATTGTGATGGTTGCTTGCTATGTTGAGATCCCCCAACTAATATCAAACCACATCCCCCAGATGGCCCACCTACCATAATCATATTGTTAAAACCCAAATTGCTCTGCTTGCTTGTTTAGTTGCTTTTGCTTAACCTAGTTAAGTGCTTAGTTATGCTCTTTAGTGTTAACTTAGGTTTTTTCTCTTTCTAGTGGTTAACTTAGCTTCTACATTGCTTCTTGCTTGTCTAGTATAGTGTAGCTTACTCCTGCCCTTGCTTGGCTAGTTTGTTAACCTAATTTACTAAATTTTCTTATTCAAGATAACTTAGGTTTAATTCCACCTTTCTTGCTTGTTCATTTAGAGTAATCAACAAACAAACCATTATACAACCCTCAAACCCTAGTCTCTACACTAGGAGCATAGAAAACACTACCCTATCTCTAGTGCTCCCTCTATCCCTATGTACCGACCCCTTTTCTTGCCAATCACCTATACTACAACAATACATCATGCACTTGTGGGCGACCTGCTTAGTTTTTTGATCGACTTGGTTAGGGCCAATATCAATTTTGAAAGTGAGTCCCAAATGTGTGTTCCGATCTCATGGGGCGCATCTAGTCGAGTCAAATTGGCTAGTATGTAGAACCTCTAGCGGAATCACACCATGCTTTCTGGTGATGTCGCCTTAGTTTAGGGCTCCATCTTGTGCCATTTTGTACTTAAATCACATCTAAACATGTTAGAGTACAAGCTATTTCATGTGATATGTTTATCATTGCCAAATGCACTTATGGACATTCTTTGCATTATTTTTAGGTACTTGGATAATACTTTGGATGGATGAGAGATAAGAAAGGAGTCATAGGGTTCCTCCACTCACAGAGGGGTCCAAAGAAGGCCTCTAAAGCTCCCTCAACCAACCCCAATGGCCAAGATTCAACTCCAAGAAAAGAAGCCCCTTGATAATGAAGTTTGAGGCTATTTTAGCCCTTAAAGACCCTAGCACGGTCGTGGTACCAAGGAACGGTCATGATGGTAATTACACAAAGTTATAGGTTGATTGACAAATCTTGAAGTTTCAGCAATGCAGCCACCACGACCGTGCTGCCCAGCACGGCCATGCCACGAATACCCCACAGTGGCCATGCTGCCAAGCACGACCATTCTAGATGAAGGATAGAATGGGCGTGCTTTGGGGAATGACCTCCTCACAACTCCTCCACCACGACCGTGTTGATCAGAACAGCCATGCTACAAGCCTTCATTTTCATCCATCCAACATCTGATTTCACACTTCGCAAGAATGGTCATTCTCCTCCACCAGGGTCGTTCTCACCTCTGCCCACCACGGACATGCTACCACCTAAAACTTAACACTTTTCACACTATTTTTCCCACAATACCCCTACTTACCCTAATGCTGCCACCACCACCTATATATACATAGGCGGCGGCCACAACACGAGATTAGCTTATCCTACATCTAATTCTAGCCTCCATCACTCCTCCTTGAGCATCAAGTGCATTTCCTTTGCATTTGTGCTCTCCATCCACCATTTCCACCTCCATTCCACCTTGGAAACCTAGTTATCTATGTTTTAATCCATAATCCCTCATATCTTCATGCTCACCTGCACCCTTGGAGGTGAGAGGTCATCCACAACAGTAAGGAGGTGAAAAACAAGGCCACTTCCCTGAGCTCCATGGTGTTTCTTCCCCTTCTACCCCTTTCTTTTGCTATTTGTTTTACTATGTGTCGCTAAGCCCCTAGTGGTGGGCTATTTGGGGTTAAAATGTGACTTTGATACCATGTTGGGGAAAATAGCTTGTAATGAACATGATTTCTATCTATGATGAATTCATCTTGCTTCTATGTCACTTCCTATTTTATTCCATGTGGTTTGAGCTTATAACATTAATTGCTTATTTTGAGATGTTTGATGACACTTAGCTTCTAGGAGGAATTGGAGTGTATGTGGCAATCTTAGGAATGGCTCCTAGGTCCAATTAGTGTATCCCTAGCTAGCCCCCTTTGTTCCTACATACACATCCCTCCTCCTACAAGTGAGTGTGTGATCTAAGTAGCTAGTGTAAGTGTGATTAGTGCAATTTCCTAGGGCTTTCTAAAGGCTAGAATGGCTAGTGGCATGAGGTCAAATATCCTCATCTCTATTCCCATCTCTACCCTTGGATCTCAATTGACCTAATACCACTTACCCGACGCTCATAGCTTTCTTAAGTCACAATTCAACCAAATCATTCACAAACATAAGAGAGGTGGTGCACATGTAAAAAGTCAAGAATTGATACCATTTAGCAATAAACAATGATAATTCACTTGCATTTTTCAAAAATCATCAATTTTAATCTAAAAAAAGTAGAGATTGGGTTGAAACACACTTTTAGGCAATAAATCTAAAATTTGGGCAAAATTGGCCAAAATGGTGCCAAGTTTCCTTCAATCACATCTAAGCCTATATTATTGAACTTAAAGAAGTAAACAAGCAAATTCTAGCTAAAACATGGAAAAAAATACCAAAAAATTTTACATGATATGTAATGCATGGCAAAAAGGGAATTTTTTTGAAAATTATGCAAAAATGGAAGGGATGTAAATGACATGGCATGCAAAGATGCAAAGCAGTAAATATGACTAAGGTAGATAGCAAAAATAAGAAAACAATAGTGCATGTGGTAGGTGAAATGCAAAGTGAAACAAGGGCATACCTCACTATGCCAAACTAAACTTAACTCTAGTGCCCCCTCTTTTCCCTATGGATCGACCCTATACTTTCCACCTTCCTATACTATGACACGACCCCGTGCACTTGTAAGTGTAGTTGTTTTAGTGTGAGTAGGAGTTAAGTTAGGTTTCATAAATATCAAAAGTGAATCCACCGTGTGCTTCCATCCACGGAGTTGCATCTATTCAAAACTACAATTGAGTAGTGTGTAACACCATCGACGGGAGTGCACCAAGATTTCTAGCACCATTGCTATTGGTGACCTCAGGCTGTCGATGGGGGTTATGTGGTGGTATCGCTTGCTTCTCAACATCTAGAATATCCACATCTTCTTCATCATCTAGCACGAGCGATTGACGTGGTCGTGGTTGGCCTCGGGCTGCGGATGTGCTGCTGAAGAAATGGACGGTCGCGGTGCTAAAACTCATGGCCGTGCAGATGAAGCTGAAGGTTTCTTAGATGAGATAGAGGGCCGGGATGTATATGGCGATGGCTGCAACTACGACGATGTCCCTCGTTGTGGCTATGCAGAGACTTCTTTTGTGATAGGATCCATCATTTCATCCAATTCGGCCTCTGTCAACCAAGGGTGGTTGTTCCTTGGTTTCCTTTGGTAGGAGATGACAACCCTAGTATTCTTTACTGCTTTCCTTGCGAGCTTCTTCATTATTACTCAAAAATGTCCTAGATGACACTTGGATCTTAGATACACATAGTCAAAGAAATAACAAAAGAAAGGGGCAGAAGGGGAATAAATTCCATGGAGCTCGGGGAAGTATCACATTTAGCAATTATTAGCTTTTACATTGCATTCTTCATTTCTTGTTTGTGGAAAATTTGAAGAGATATTGAGTTGGAGCATATTTGAGGACAAGTATATTTTAAGTTTGGGGTGGTGATGTAGCCCTAGTTTAGGGCTCCATCTTGTGCCATTTTGTACTTAAATCACATCTAAACATGTTAGAGTACAAGATATTTCTCGTAATATGTTTATCATTGCCAAATACACTCATGGATGTTCTTTGTGTTATTTTCAGGTACTTGGACCATATTTTGGATGGACGAGAGAGAAGGAAGGAGTCCTAGGATTCCTCCTCTCACAGAGGGGTCCAAAGAAGGCCCCATAAGCTCCCACAACCTACCCCAATGGCCAAGATTCAACTCCAAGCAAAGAAGACCCTTCATAATGAAGTTTGAGGCTATTTATCCCTTGAAGACCCCAGCACGGCCGTGGTGCCAAGGAACGGTCATGCTGACAATTACACAAAGTTATAGGTTGATTGAAAAATCTTGAAGTTTTAGCAATGCAGCCACAATGGTCGTGCTACCCAGCACGGCCATGCCACGAATCCCCCACCACGTCTGTGCTACCCATCACGGCCTTGCTAGATGAAGGATAGAATGGGTTTTCTCTGGGGAATGACCTCCTCACAACTCCTCCACCACGACCGTGTTGATCAGCATGGCCTTGCTACCTAGCCACCACCACAGCCATGCTGCCCAACACGGTTGTGCTACCAACCTTCATTTTCATCCATCCAACCTGTGATTTCACACTTCACCAGAACGGCCATTCTTCTCCAACACGGTCACTTCACCTCTACCCACCACGGTCGTGCTACCACCTAAAACCTAACAATTTTCACACCGTTTTTCCCACAATAACCCTACTTACCCTAGTGCTTCCACCACCACCTATATATACATGGGTGGCGACCACAACACTAGGTTAGCTTCTCCTTTAGCTGCTCCTAGCTTCCATCACTCCTACTTGAGCATTTAGTGTATTTCCTTTGCATTTGTGCTCTCCATCCACCATTTCCACCTCCATTCTACCTTGGAAACCTATTTTTCTAGGTTTTCACCCATAATCCCCCATATCTTCAATCTCACCTGCACCTTTGGAGGAGAGAGGTCATCCACAGTAGCAAGTATCTAATTGCTCCATGGTTGGTATATACAATCACCTTTCCTCTCAATAAATATGACTAAAATTTATCAAAAGCATATATGATTGTGATTATTTTCTTTTCAATATTGATGTAATTGAGTTGTGCTTCATTAAGGGTTTTCTTGCATAGTAAATCATGGTTCATCTTGTCCTTGTTTTGTCCGGGATCTGTCCCAAAGGAAAAATAACAAGCATCGCACAATAGGCCGAAAGGAAGATCCCAATCCAAAGCAACCACGATTTGTGCAGAGGTGAGGGCATATTTTAGTGTAAAGAAATCTTAACTATGTTCTTTATAAAAATTTAAGGGGGTTTCCTTCACTAAAAGTTTAGAAAAGGGTTGGAAATTTAATTTAAGTCATTTATAAATCGATGTCAATATCTAGTGTGTCCCAAAAATATTCAAATAGAAGAGACAAAGAGGGGCATGGATGCTTAGATATGGCTTTGATCTTTCTCTCATCTACCTTGATCCCAACTTTAGACATCTTGTTCACAATAATGACACCTTTTTGTACCCTCAAAAGACACTTCTCTCATTTTAGTACAAGTTGTTTTCCTTCACACCTTTGTAATATTAGAGATAAGTTTCTTAAAGAATCATCAAAGGAAGACCAATAGACAAAGAAGTCCTCCATGAATACTTCCATGATTTCTTTAATAAATTTTCCAAAATAACTTACATACGCCTTTGAAAGGAGGTTGTGTCACTGCAAAGGACAAGTGGCTTGCAACAAAAATCATAGGTTCTATAGAGGCAAGCACAAATGGTTTTCTCTTGATAATCTATAAGGATAGGAGCACAAAAGAATCAAAAGTAACCATCTAAATAGCAAAAGTGTGATTGATGAGCTAAACTTTCCTAGATGTGATAAGTGAATGGAAGAAGGTAAAGATCATTTCTTGTAGCAATGTTTAGCAATATGTAGTCGATGAATATGTTCCAACCAGTAATTGTGCGGGTTGCTTATTTTTAAGCATTGCTTCCTTTAATGAAAGTCAAACCTCCTTTCTTTTGCACAACATGAACTGGACTGATCCAATCGCTACCCTAATAGGATAAATGATTCCTACATAATAAATCTGGATGACGTCCTTGTGAACTACATTGCACATTTTTTCATTCAATTTTCTATGACCCTAGACTTGCAGTTTGACATTCTCTTCCTGAATTATTATGTACATACAAATCATTGGGATGAGTCATATCATATCGTCTATTGAGTATCTAAGATATTTTCTTCAAAGTTTGAATTCATGTAAGAGATGTTCTTGTTGTCTTAACCGATATTATGAATATATAATGATTGGGTTCTAGTGCTCATCATCCAAAAGTTTTGTATTGCAACTCCTATTAGTTTGTTCACCCAAGTCTTAAATTTGTAAGCTTGAACACTACCCTACAAGTATACGAGTGCATATAATAATATGTAGGTCATCCAAGGAGCAAGGTAAATCTAGGTGTAAAATTATTGAACCTTCAATGATCTAGATTGATTACAAGAACATGATTGATTCAAGATTAAAGTAATTAAAAAGTTAAATGAAAATGGTGAACACTGATCACTTGTAGGGTGCTTAAAATCAATTTAAAAGGATATTGGATATGAGATTTAACTTCCAAATCATAACTTACATGCAAACACATTATTCAACCATACTAATGAAATGTACAAAGTAGGTTTGTCGTCATCACACACCTTTGGGTATGTTGGACAATTATAACTCCACTTTTCACTTTGATGATGATGATTATTTTCAAACAACAAATCTTGGATCATTAACATGATCCCACCCACTCCCATGGTCAAGGATATGTTGCCACAATAGCTACTCCTTACTTCTTATCATATCTTCCCAGATTACATAAAGAACCATACAATATGCAAGAAAGATGTCCAATCATGTAAACAAGCAATGAATCATTGTGGTATATCTTTGAATAGTAAATTAATTAGAATTACACATGAAATATGAGTTCACATAAATTATGACTTGAAAGTTACTCTTCCACACCGAAGAAATGAAGTTCTAATCACAAATGATGTTGAAACCAAAGTACAAGTGACGTATTTTGAAGATAAAAATGATTAGAAAAGGAAAGAGAAAAATAATCCAAGTAAAGATGAAGAGCAAGTAATAATTTTTCCATCATTATTGATGCTTCTATTCCAACAACCTTCTCTCCCTAGCGGCTGGAATGGAGTGGAGAAGTTTTTCTTCCAGTCCGTGAAGAAGAATGGAGTAGAGAAGAGGTCCTCTATTGAGTACCCCCAATTATTCTCAAAAGTCTCCTCTTTTTTTGTCTTCTCTGCTCTGTGGTCAAAAGTATCCCAAATGATGAGTGATAATCATCCCATGTATGTCATTTCATACTTAAAAACAATGGATGTTGCACTAAAAATTGTAGAAATCAAAGACGACATGACGTGTCACCATAAGTGACTGATGTCAGAACTTCTTTTCACAAGATGCACAACATACCAATTGGTTGACATGTCGTGTTGTTGAGAATTAGTGAGGCTCTTCATAGTTCTAGATGAGATGAACACGTCATGTGTTTATAAGCACATGTAATTTTGTTTGGAAGACTGTTTGATGATATCTTTTAGCTAATTGGATCATGTTGTCTAAGAGAAATGTCATGTTACTTCTCATCAGGGGGGGAATATCATGTTGAAGATTGACACGTCGTGTGCTTCAAAAACTATTAGGAATTATCTAAAATACATACAATTTCCTGGGGAATTCAACTAAGGTCAGATTTTGATTGTATTGACTCTGTTCTCTCATATTATAGTGTAACTATGATCACAAACATCAAATGAATAAACTAATTAATATGTGGGAAAAATAGCATGATTGAGAGTAGAATAATGGTCATAATGACTGAATTGGGCACACAAAAATGTTTTAGAAAGTGATATGATTTATTCAGATTAGGGAGAGGTTTTAATTAATTGGGTGGCTTGGGGTGTAGATTTGTCTTCTGGTTCCCTTTGATAGGAGATGAATTTAGCTATTTGAATAGAAACATACATATTAGTTTTATCCTCTTCTACTACCTCCAAATAGGTTAAAATTTCTTATACCTCTAGATCGGTAATCCAGGATATAAAATTTGTAGAATGAGAATTAAGGGCCAACAATTGCATTATGTTCTTATATCGTAGGATGCAATTGGAAAAATAACTTTTTTCAAATTTAGATGGTCCGTTCATGTTTCTAACACTTTGAAGTCAATGTGTTCATTCCTGACCCCAAGATTACTCCATCAAAGACATCAATCAGGGCCCATCTAATAAAAAAAATGATTGACCAAATATCATTGAAAACATAGGGTATTCAATGACATTGATTAGGACCGTCATGTGGAATGAAGAAATTTTTGATCCGGATAAGAATGTTGTTGACTACACCAATGGGTTTATGTACGAATTATCAGCTAGTTGGACCCTAGTATTTGAGGTGATTATGTTAGAAAACCCACTCACATCGCCATAGAATACAACATCATGCTTATATTTGCACCCAATTTACCTTGACAATGACTTACCATGGTGTCTCCTAAAAGCAAAGGAATAATTAATGCACTAGGGTCCTTATTCTTAGTTGTTATAGTTTATTGCATAAAATTTATATCAATCCTACCTAAATGGATGGTTTCTATCTCTCCTGCTCCTCTTAGTGATTGGATCTTTAAGAAACTTAACATATGTTGGTATCTCATGGATCACATTGAGAAGAGGAATATCTAAGTGCATTTTCTTGATGGTATCTAGGAATCTAGTGTACCTCTTTTCGTGCTATCCGTCGATGAATCTATTAGGGTAAGGTATTGTAGAAGGATATGCAGTAGTCCAGATGGAGGGAATGGGTTTGGTTGTTCCTCATGACATTTTAATGGCTAGATTACTTTCTTCTTCTGGATTATTTGAGTTATCCTCTCTTCCAACTCTAGGTAATAAGGTTGTTGTTGTATTAATGGTGGTACCTGATTGAAGTGTCACCATCATTGCAATCATGCTCCATGGATTTCACTCAGTATTTGAGGGAAATTGAGCAATAGGGTTTTAGGTTGATGTGTCTATGGCAGCCAATTGTGTGTCTATCATTTTGTTATGTTGTGTAAATTACTAATTTGGGAATTTACATTTCCTAGCTGAGCTTGCATGCAAGATATAAGATTGCTATTACCCATAGTACATTCCTCTAATCTCTCAGTAAGTGACTTTAGTTGACTTATCGATATCTATTGTTGTTGGAATAGACCTCCTCATGGTTGTTGGCAAAAATTTCCTAGTTGTTAATGCATTCTATTATCATTTACTTGGAATCTTGGGGAGTTCTTCACCCTATGCCTGGTCCTATTCCTATAGTTTGAGTATTTTGGCTCAATTGATGGGAATTTTCTTTTGTACATGTGTTTCCATATAAAAAACAAAGATGATCTGATCATTTGTAATTTACAATAGAAACATTCTACATAGAAATGACTTATTGATCCATTGATTCTTGTGCATAAATGTAGTTATTAACTTTGTGACCACCTTCCTCACACGAAACACACTTCATGATTGTTTCAGTCTGATTTTATGCATTAACTTCCTTCATATTGTGCACATTAATTTCTATTCAATTCACCTTGGTGTTAACATTTTCAAGAAATTTTTCCTTAGTAGTGGCATGATGACACCCAAAATAATGCTAGATATTATTTTTTCATAATTTATGCTTTTTGAAGATAAATTTTCTCAACTAGCCAAGTTTGGGATTGTAGGCTCCTAAATTAAGAAAACATCAACTCTCTAGATTTTCCCAATGAATTCATTCGAGTTCCCCCAAATCAGTTGGGTTCATCCCCTGACTTTTTGCAATAGTTCATGTTAGTGCTCCATCAACTCTTTCACTATAGGAGAAAACTAAATGACCTTCTTTAGATGGTGCCTTTTGAAGGATTTTTTATGATGGTCTATTTTGAAGATCACAATCGAAGGCCAGTAGTTAGTTGCAGGAGCACATCCACAACAACCTTCTGACATAACAAAACCAATTGGGTACAACCTTTTCCTTTAAAATATGGTTGAAGATATATCTTTTGAATGCCACCATTTAATGATTTGTCTTTTGATGATTCACCTTTTGAAGGATTGTCTTTTGATGGAACCTTATGAAAACACCAATTGAAGGTACACCTTTTGATGAGGTCCCTGAAGACATGCCTTTTGGATGGTCACCCCAAGACATTCTCACAAACTGAAGGAACGCTAACTCGGTCGGGATCATTTCCTCTTTGCATATATGCTCTCCCTACCCTATAAAAACCTACTACTTGTTAGTTCAATTTTGCACACTTGTGCAGTTCAATTCTTTAGTTCCCAAAGCTCCATACTAGATCTCCTAGGCTTGAGAGGGCTTAAAGAGATCATCCTACATACATCCCTTTGGTTGTCATTCATAAAACATCATTTTCCATCATCTTCTAATCCATCCAGCCATTTCCACCATCGCTCACCCACTTTCCAAGCGTTTATAGCCATCTTCACCTCCATACATCCATCAAGGTTACTATTTGGGGTGGAATCAAGGAGAAAGGAGGCCGAGGGGTACAGATGATCAAGGACGATGACCTCAAGGATGAGATCCAACCCTCCTAGATGCTAAGGAGTGAAAGAAACCTCACTTCCCTGAGCTAAATATGTTCTTCTACCTCTTTCTTCTAATGTTCTTTCTTCTTTTTTGTACAAATTATTTTCTTCCATCTTTGTTCAGTGCCAACTATGCTTGTCTACAACTAGTTGAGTTTCTTCTTGTCTATATAGCCCATTTTGGGCATGTTTATGTACTTTTACCTTTAACAAGTAGTTTTATTCCAGATGTAGTGCATGTTTTGTTCTATCTCCTCTTTGTGGTCATGATGGCTAGTTTGGTTGATATCTTTCTTGCGTGAACCTTAATTTCTACCAAGATTGAGAGATTTTCAATAGAAAAGGTTGATAAGGTAGTTCAGATCGAAATCTTAAAGGAGGATGTCCAAGTACGATCTGTCTAGAACACAAGTTGGAGAGATCTGAGCTAGAACCCTTGAATCCATCCTCATCCAGCACCAAAACCCCATTGGGCTCTTCAAAACCCAATCGGGTTCATCTATATGTGACCCAATTAAAGGTTTATGTTCGATACATATTTGGAATATTTTGGGGTTGTTGATCTATTATCCTTGAGAGTGGTTTTTCATCATTGATTGGTTTCAGTCACACTATAGGAGAGAGAGTGGGATGAACCCCACATCATTAGCCATCATGATATTCACTACAATTGAATGTTAGTTTCTTGCTAGAGTGTTTGATGGTAGTATACGTCTAATAACATGTGCATATATGATTCACTTGTTGTTATGAATCTCCAAACTCCTTCTCCAAAATAGTAGTATTCGACAGACTCTATTTTCGTTACTATACTTTGTTTTATTTCATATATGCTAACCCATTCTAGTTTTCATATGTATCAACTACCAATTTTACTTTACTGACATAACAAAAAGATATTATGATTCCAAAATGTGCTCACATCCTTGTTCGATGCATGTATCTACTATGACCCTATTTTGAGTTGTGGGGGTCTTTAAAGATTTTGGGTTTTAAATTTGAAGTCTAATCCTTCTGACTCTACATCTTTTCTGACACGTGATTCAGGCCGATCAACTTTTGACACTGTTGTTGGGGACATTGTTTTTCCATATTTTCATTCCCAAATATTTTGTTCTATTAGGATAAGCTTGTACATATATGCATAATCCTTCTTTTGTTTTGCACATACCAGCTCATGCATATTGAAATATATTCCCATTTTCTTATACCACGTCCGCCATGGACCTTGCCTTAGCAAGGAAAGTAATCTTGTCAACCTATCCTCTGGAATTTTTTTGCATCCCCTACTATTGGAAAATAATTGAAAGACGTGCACTCCAACTAGTCGAGCTATATTTTCCCCACCATCGTCATGTGTAGATGCTCTAAAAATGGAGATTTCTAATCAACCATTGACCTCCTCTTCATTGTGGGTTCAAGAATTGATTATAATAGTGGTGCTAATAAGAGGAAGTGACGATGCACTCCTATCTTCCTTAGAAACTCATCTCTAAGATAAAACCAATCTACTTAAAAAGATTCCCGAAAGGCAAGATCAACAACTCCAAGTAGCTACAGAGATCACAGACCACAATAGAAATATGCTTCAAACTATTGAACATGAATTTTTCCAAGTGCAACAATTTTATATAGTGGATTTCCAATGGTAGTGCATGGAGGAATTGGCAAATCTTTAAATCATCCATGCCCATGTATGAAAATTTCATGATGAGAAATATGAATGTGGTAGGAGTCTTAAACAACTCATCAATCTGGTTTCCACAAGATTGCAAGCACCAGCTCATGTTCGTGAAGATTTCATTCAATCATCAAAAGCATTCCATTCAGCCTGATGTGGAACTTCACCATCCTATTCTGGTTACCAATTCTCTTCACCATAATTTTTTTGTGAAGTCTTAAACATCTAGGAAATTTCATCATTTAATCTATAGGATTCCTCTGAGCAACCAATGTGGGATCAAAAATTTCACAATTTCAATTGATGACGATGACTTCCACCCTTTTGAAGGAAGACAAATAACTTCAAAATTGGGGATTCAGATGGAGAATCCAGATTCAACATGACCTCCAGACCAGGGTGAAAACTCTCAAATTGAGACTTGTCCATTTGTTCCAAGAAACATATCTACAATGGTCTGGAATAACCTATTCGAGGAGGATTGATGACAATTTCTCAAATTGGGGAGTTAAGTATACTTATGACTATGAATTGTAGAAGCATGAGCTGACATTTTCCACTGTCCCTTTTCAACAGGTGGGTGGCATTGAACGATTAGGGTGGATGATCTACTAAAACATGCCTACTGAACTTGAGATACCCTAGACCCCATCGAACATGACATGATTGGGGTGGTATTCATGCAAAAAGATTCAACTAGACGTACTTCTTGTGCAAAATTGTATTGGATGACTCAGATTGTAAATAATGTTTTTGCGAAGCATCCAACCCAAAGTTCAGTGGTGGAGAGAAAAGAGAGGATTCCTATAGAAAATTTTGAGCATCTTTCCTCCATCTCATCCTATTTGGACATCCTAGGGCCTGTCTATTCATATTCATACATTGATGGGTACATCAAGGATGTTATATTGTAGAATTAATTTATTTGAAGTTCAAATAATGTCCCACATAGACATTACATCACCGAGTCACTAAATTTTATTCTCTTCTTCAAAATCAAAAGGGCCCACATCTCTTCCTCTTTTACTCCTACATGGTGGACCCCATCGATATGACACAGGTGACACTAGTCCCAAAACATAGGATTTGGGATCCCAATGTTGGCATTGTCGGGAAACCACCCCTTTCTCTTATTCTTTCTTTTCTCTTTTCTTTAAAATAAATTCTAATTTTCACATTCTTTCTTAGTTATTTTGTTTCCTCTAACTGTTGAAATATATCCTTGCATATATGCATCAATTTAGGAGTTTAATAAATTTGTATATCAATGAATTTCATCCCTAATATCTTGAATTTAAATCTTACTCGAGGATGAGTAAAGTATTAAGCTTGGGGTGGTAGGAATATTCACCTATCTACTTTTTCATTTTTCACACGTGCATGTTTACTTCCTGCATCTCAAATAAAGTTTCAAAAATATTCAACTTTTTTGTGTAGGTTTACTCTTTGTAGGACTTTATTGCTTAACTTGTATCTTTGCAATTAAGGCTATGCGATGTGAATACTATTGCTAAATTCTTATCCATTCACTTAATTGCCCAATTTTTATCTTAATTGCTTGATCTCATGCTTTGATTAGCTCATTTACTCTTTCTCTAAATTTGGCAATCCACCTAGGATTATAGATAGCTTAAATTGTTATTCCCTTGATTTATTTTGGGAATGACAAACCCATTTTTTAGGACCATTGGAAAGAACTAGAGTTTGATAAAAACTCCTAGTTTTATTATTCATAGACTCACCTCTACTTCGAAGATCCTTGAATCATATTTATTATCTTTAATACATGTATCAAGCAGATAATGATGGGCTTTTGATCTATGATCCAGTATGAGTGATTACCTTTTATGGAGGTGTTCCCACTCACCTTATGATTGAGTAAAAAAATGAAAATTAGAAATATACAATGAGGTTTGGCTGCTCAAAAATCCCAAAATATCAAAATAGTTTTCACCCATGTCTATAAATTAGAATGCAATGAGTAAAAGGCCTGAGTTTGAATAAAACATGTGTGGTTGTTTTCTCTTTCAAGAGAATTAAGGATGGTGCCCACTGAGTGTATGGTTTCTCTCATTATTATGGACGGTGCCCACCGAGTGTATGATTTCTCTCACCAGATTTTCTAAAACATAATCTGATGTGTGACGTCCAAATTTAAAACCTCACCGCAAAGACAAACATATATCATCATAAACATCTTATGTCTTCTATATAAGACTTACATCATATCATCAAAACTTATATCATCTATTCTATCTATCCTATATATCTCAAAAAGGCTCTAGACATCTAATCTAGAGCTACTCTCTTCTTCTAGACTGATGTCATTCACTTTCACTTAGGTTGCATGACTACATCCTACTCGTATATGTGTGGGGACATATTTTTGTAATACATATACATAATAAAATATTATATAGTTTTTCTCCAATCAAACAAGCGTTATAGAAAACTATCGTGGTTCGTTCTGATTGGAATCAAAACCAAATCTAGAAAACGAGTGTCCCACACAAAGTAGACAGTACAGTGTCATGAAAACTAGTGAATAGGGTGAGAACATGGTGTAGACAAGTGCTTGTTGTATGACAAGTCCTTAGATGTCATTCTTTCCTTATGGTGTAGCGGTATGGGACGTTGCATTATTTGAAATGACGTGCCTCAAGAGACCAGAAACCCAGCCGGAGGGATCTGGGCGGAATTTTTGGTGGAAGAGAACTACAACTCGGATGACTCTTTGGAGAGGGATCCAATGGTGGCATTTGTGCCTCGCCAAAGATGGGAGTCCCGCTTGGGACTCTGGCAGTGCTCGCATCGTGAGGATGACTCACGCAAAGACACCGCTGGGATGAGAACGTGACCAGAAAAGAAAGAAGTGGACCTGGTCCAGACCACTAAACCAGCCAACCCAACTACCAGACCAACAAATCCTTGAACCGCTGAGCAAACAAGAGCCAGGAGGCGCCCTAGTGGCCACATGGCAGCTCGTGATTGGCCTCAAAAAGGTAAATCCTTCACAAATGTTCAGATCTTAGATAAATCATAGTAATTAGCCCGATGATCAGAAAATTACAAATAAGGTACCAAAATTCTTAGAATAGCGCATAGAACAATATTGAAATATAATATCCATCTTTTGGGGCACTAATGTTAGTGATACATGTAAGTTGTGAAATACTCTTATCATGGATTATAAATATCAAATGATGATATAAAATTATGGAAAATTTTCAATAAGTCTATAATCATGTTTATAATGCATATGATGTCAGATATGGTCATGTTGATGCTCAAAGTCATTAATATGTTCAATATAGCTAATTAGGGCTAATAACCCTAAATAAAGTGCAATAAATACATACATGCTCAATAAATGATGAAATTTATAAAGTAAACTCATATCAGTATATGGAACCTCAGTTTTAAATATGAGATCAATTTTATACATGAAATCCATGTTATATGAAGTTGACTCTTAATACCTAGTTTAAAACCCTAATATAGGATAATGTGTATAAACTAGGGTTAATATGTGCACAAAATGGAATCTGGAACCTAATGTTCAAATTATGTATCTTAATCTGGAACATAACATCAGTAACATAAATCCCACATAAGGATGATGATAATGCAAATAAGAATGAGAACTTACTAATGAACTAAGTGAAACCCTAAAATGGACCTAACTAGGGTTGATATGATGAGAACCTGATGATAGTATATGATCTTATCTTAATCAGGGTTTGACCTGGGATACATAGTTGACTCTTGGATATATGTGATGATTAAATTTATCTCTTGATCAAGGTACACCATTACCTCCTGCTTGGCTTATTATACATTATGCATGTGTTATATGGTAGTAAAGACTTAGCATATGGTATTGATTGAAATGATTGTTGATGTGAAATATTATCGCACTAACAAACTCACTTAGGGTTGAAATCCCTAAGTTTTTAACCAAAACAACGTGCAATAATACCACCCACAAACGGACGGGTCTTATCACAGTACAGTTGAGGATCGAATCCTAAGGGACAACATTTTTAAGAATCCTTCTCTAGTCGAATCTAGTTGAATCAAGACTAATGTTTAGAACAAGGTTGGTTGATTTGAGTTTAATTAAACTAATTGCAAGGAAACTAAAAGAGCAGGATTACAGGTTGATTAAAGATTAATGATGGAAATCGCTGGGATGGTCCCGGGTTTCACCACCACTACACATGCAATCACATCCAAACATCAAACGTCCAAGCAAGATATAACCATTCAAATAGAGCTATTGCAGAACCCCCCATATGGGTGTCAGGTTCACGTAAGCATCACCTTAGGTATCAGATGTCTCGTCACCATCCAGATCATCTACTTACGGATCCAAAGATACAGAAATCCAAATGAAGCTGTGGGCCCCCTATACAGGCGTTAGGCACACGGAAGCATCACCGTGGGATAGATGGCTCATCACCACACGGATCATACACTTACAACCTCAAGGAATCCCATTCTATTTCTATTTTGGGAGTCAACCGCATTAATTGACATTCAAAACCTACGCATTGAAGTTCTCACAACATAGGAAACGAACAAGATAAATGCAAGCATGTGATCAATCCACAAGCACACATCGACGATTAACAACGAAATGAAAGATTATATACATGACATTGAATGTTTAACATTTGAACATGAAAACATGGGAAGCGGGGCTAGTCCCCGCACCCCAGCGAAAGTAGACTACTCGCTCATGGTGAGAGAAACAAGAAAAACAAGAGAAAGAGAAGATTCCGCCATGAGCATGGTGAAGAAGATGATCGCAGCTTGATGGAGAAACGATCTTCTACACGAGGTCGGGGCAGATCTGGATGAGGAGGGAAGAACACCACGGCAGACGGGGCAGATCTTCTCTCTCCACCTTCTTCTTCTTGTTGTTGTCCTCGCTCGTAGAAGGAGGAGCAGCTCGTGGATGAGATAGCGGCGTAGACGTGGCATAGACGCAGCAGATCTAGATCTAGATCTAGATCCAGATATGGACGAGGTGGCTTGCAGATCTGAGTTTTCACTCCAGATCTGGGTGAACAGTGCACAAAACCACCACGGGGGCAGGTTCTCGGCTATGGAGGTTGTCTCCTTAGGCCCAAGACAAACCTACAGCCTAACGTCGTCTGGATATGATGCCCTGACTCACTGGGGTCGTGTCCTATTTATAGGCAGGCTGGGCACCGTCTTAAGGTCGCGGCCTTTGTCGTGGTCGCGGCACTTGTCGAGGTCGCGACACTTGTCGAGGTCGCGGCCTGTGTCGAGGTCGCAGCCTGTGTGAATGCCGCGGTCTGTAGTCCTCGCTTGGCCCCGATGCGAGCAGAGGCATGAGGGTGGCTGCTGAGATGAAGAAGGAGGTGAGGCTGCATGTGGAGAACCAACCGCGATGCAGGTCATGGGGTTGTGAGGGTAGACGTGCAGGTGACATAGACAAGCAGCAGGCAAAGGAGGACCTCGGAGGGAAGAAGGGAGTGATCGTGGTAGTTAGAAGGGTAGAGGAGACCGCAGGTCTGCTGCTATGGATTGGCGGTCGTGACCTGCAGCTGTTGGTGCAGGGTCGCAGATGGCATGGTGAGGATAATGCCTGCGGGCGTGGTTGGTGGTTGAAGAGGTCATCGGCCCGTCTGCTGCTATGACCTTGGTGAAGCGTCGGGTGGCTAGCAATTGATCGCGGCCTGCATAAGTCGGCTAGGGCAGGTCGCGGTAGATGAAACGACGACACTGATGCAGGTCTTCGTGACCTTGGAGAGACGCGGGCGGAGGGAGGCACAGCGGGTGGAGAAAGGAGGTGGCGATCACTGGAAGTGGGTCGCTGGGTTTGGAGAGTTTGCCGTGGTCAGGATGATGGGTCGCGGCCTGAGGTGTGGTCGCGGGTATTCGAAGGCAGGCCGCGGGTATAGCCGCGGGCGTAGTAGTTGCAGGTCGCTGCTCTGGAGAGACGCGGGCGAAGGGAGGGAGCCGGTCGTTACTAGCAGACCTGCGGTCGCGGGTATAGGATGCCGCGGTCGCGGGAGTCAGCATGGTCGCGGGGTTCATGTTGCCGCGGTAGCGGGGCGTTCCTGGCTCGGTTGCCTCAGCTGTAGGTCGAGATCGCGGTCAGGAGCAGGTGCCGTATTTAGTAGAGGTTAGTAGAGGTGATCGCGGGTGCGATGGAGGCGATCGCGGGAGTTAGGGTGGAAGCCGCGGTCGCGGGAGTTAGGGTAGAAGCCGCGGTCGCGGGAGTGGGGATGGAGGTGGGCCCAACGGGCTACTGAGAGGCGATGCCACGGTCGCGGGTATGTGTGGCAGGGGAAGACCGCGGTTAGGTTGGTTTGAGCCGCAACCTAAGAGAAGAAGCGGGCACTGTAGCCACGTAAAGAAAGAGAGGGGGCCGTTGATTTGCTTTGACCAGGCCCAAACCAAGGGCTAAAATAGAGGAAATGGACCTAAACTCGGGCCCAAAGCTTGATTTGACCTGCCAAAAATGATAAAAAAAATCCAATTAAATCCGTGATGATTCAATTAAGCTCAATTATTCACATACTATAAGGTATAGGTAATAAAAGCTCATAAAAGCAGCTTTGCCATGTCATTTCACATATTTAGAGAATAAAGCCAATAAAGGCGACTAATCAGGGCAAGACTGGGCCAAACGAGGCGATTAAACTCGGATGAATATGCATTCATCAAAACACCCCGAACTTAAACATTGCTCGTCCTTGAGTAACACAAAATCTAAAACACTCACCGGATGAATACTTTCAACTCGTGTGATTGCCTCATCTTCACATCACGATTATTTCTTTTCTGCTTGTTATGACTAAGTGTCTCAACATCCTGAGATCACATAACACATTTTACCATATCTTCGTTTCCGAGTTCGCTTCCCAATATCACTTCCTCTCTACTTTTTCCAAAATCAAGCATGTCAGAGAGTTTCGTAAGAGTCTTGAGATACCCGCAGAGCAACAAGTGTGCACCTGATCTGACACTGGTGTTTTTAGGATCAGGGAGGCATTCATTGTGCCAGTAGGTGGAAAAGGGAGTGAAGGGTGGTATGGAAGGAAGAAATAAATCTCTCCTCTATTCGACTCGAGATTTTTATTATATGATTGCAATTTCATTGATTGCATTTTTTTGTGCGAATCTCTCCTCTATTCGACTCAAGATTGCTTTTTCTTTTTGTGTGCGCTTAGGCATCTTTTCTTAGTGATATGCCCCTATTTCGTAGCGAGGGGTATGAAAGAAGCGTAAAGGGAGAGAGAGTGTGCCACCCCGAACTTAGGGTTTGGCACACTATTGGCTATTTTTGTTTGGTTTTGATGAACGAAGGGGTACGAAGATGATAGAAGAAGTGTAGAAGAGAGTTCAGATCAGAATGCAACTTGATTTACAATTCAGTGCATCGGGTTGTTCTCCTTATCATACTCTGCTCAAATAATGACTTGATGAGGATCCGGTAGAGATTCCATGCTATTGTTCCACTAGTTAGATAGGAAGCACAACGTGTTTGATCCCTTTTAGTTTGACAGATACTTGCCATATCTACTGATCATGATGTTAGGATTCATAAGCTTCACGCGGTGATTTCTAATCATTGGCTAGTTTCAGAAATTATTCTCCTTGAGGCTTCGCTTCGAATAAGGAGGGTATAATGATTCAAAACTGCATGGGGAAAAAGGGATAGCCGGCTAGGTAATGGCTTTGATTGAAACAAAAGCGTCAAAACATTATCAAGTTTCTATACAAACAGCTATGAAAACTTTTAAAAATTTTGAAAATTTTTGAAAAATTTGCTCAAAATTGTATCAAAATTTCAACGATGAAAAATTAAGTCAGAAACGGATAGGAGAGGGTGGAAAGTAAAGTACGTACCACCCACCCTCCACCCCAAACTTAGAATTTTGCTCGTCCCGAGAAAACTCTAAATTTGAGATGGAGGGGAAAACTCGTGCCGGTTGGTCCACCAGATGTGGTTGCATTCCTTTCGGCGACGCGTCCTCCATATGAAATCTCAAAAATGGAAAACTATCAGAACTTTAGACTGCATCTTGCGATGCATTGTCTACCAAGTGCAAAATTTTTTAAAAACAAAACTAAAAGTAAAAGATAAGTTAAAAATCGGGTTGCCTCCCGACAAGCACCTTTGTTTTATGTCGATGGCTCGACGTGATTTCTTTAGCTCTCTGGTAGGTGTGTCGGTTTGGACAAATTCATCAATTCTTCAGTGCTAGTATCAGCTGAGGTGAAATATCTCTTCAAGCGTTGTCCATTTGCCACAAAATCTCCTGACTTCTCACTCCATAAGGTAAATGCACCATGTGGATAGATGCTTTTGACAATGTATGGCCCCGACCATCGGGAACGAAGTTTTCCTGGGAATAACTTCAGTCTTGAATTGAACAATAGAACATGGTCTCCCACTTGAATGTCCTTCCTCTTCAGATGACCATCATGCCAAAGTTTCATGCGTTCCTTGTAGATTCGTGCATTCCCATAAGCTATCATTCGGACTCCATCCAACTCTTGAAGTTGTAGAATCCTGGCTTTGCCTGCTTTCTTCATGTCAAAATTCAACTGTTTGATTGCCCAACATACTTTATGTTCTAGTTCCACGGGAAGGTGACATGATTTTCCATAGATGAGTTTGAAGGGTGTTGTTCCAAGAGGAGTTTTGAACGCAGTTTGATAGGCCCACAAGGCATCATTGATTTTCACTGACCAATCCTTTCGGTTGCGTCCTACTGTCTTTTCCAGGATAGCCTTGAGTTGACGGTTTGAAACCTCTACCTGCCCACTTATTTGTGGGTGGTAGGGGGAAGCTACCTTGTGTGTTACACCATATCTTCTCAACAACGCTTCAAAGCTTCTTTCCAGAAAATGAGAACCTCCATCATAGATCATAGTGCGTGGAACTCCAAAACGGGGGAAAATGATATCTTTGAACATTTTAATGACGGGCTTTGAATCGCTAGTAACAGTTGGTATGGCCTCTACCCATTTAGAGACATAATCCACTGCAACTAGGATGTAGGAAAATCCATGTGAGGATGGGAACGGACCCATGTAATCCACTCCCCAAACATCAAAAATCTTGACTTCTTGCCATAGCTTAAGTGGCATCTCATCTCTTTTCGTAATGTTTCCTATTATTTGACACTTATCACATTACAAAATGAAATTGTAAGCATCTCTAGATATGGTTGGCCAAAAGAAACCACATTGCAAAATCTTCAAAGAAGTTTTCTTAGAACTCATATGGCCTCCGACTGGGCCTGAGTGGCATTGTTCTAAAATAAGTTGGGCTTCTTCTTCAGCGATACAACGTCTGTAGAGACCATCAGCACAGAGCTTGAAGAGGTACGGTTCATCCCAATGATATTGCCTCACATCATGCATGAATTTCTTTAGAGCATTGCCAGTACACTCAGGGTGGATGACACCAGCGGCAAGGTAGTTCACATAGTCCGAGTACCAAGGAGTAGCTTCTGAGACTTTCATAAGCTGGTCATCTAGAAGAGAGTCATTAATTGGTATCTTCTCAGTTTCCAAAGTGTGGATGCGACTTAAGTGGTATGCTACAACATTTTCTGTGCCTCTCTTATCTCTAATCTCGAGATCAAATTCTTGCAATAGGAGAATCCATCTTATTAGCCTTGGTTTTGCATCTTTCTTTTTTATAAGATAATGAATAGCAGTGTGATCGGTGTAGACAATAACCTTTGAACCAATGAGGTAGGATCTACACTTGTCAAAGGCGTATACGACTGCTAGGAGTTCCTTTTCAGTCGTTGCATAGTTCCTCTGAGCTTCGTCGAGGGTCTTTGATGCATAATAGATGATGTGATGTTTCTTTTCTATACATTGGCCCAGAACGGAACCCAGAGCGTAATCACTGGCATCATACATAATTTCGAATGGGTGATCCCAATCTGGGGCACGAATGATGGGTGTTGTTGTAAGGACATGCTTTAGGTTGTTGAAACTCTTGATACACTCTTCATCAAAATGAAAATCAGCATCCTTCAGCAACAAGTTTGTCATGGGCTTGGTTATCTTGGAGAAGTCCTTGATAAACCTTCAGTAGAAGCACGCATTACCAAGGAAAGCACGAACGTCTCTTACATTGGTTGGGATAGTGAGTTTAGAAATCACTTCGATCTTTGCTTTGTCAACTTTGATTCCTCAATTACTGACCCTGTGACCGAGGACAATACCTTCTTTTACCATAAAATGACATTTCTCTTAATTAAGCACTAGATGTGTTTCTTCGCATCGTTTGAGAACAAGGGAGAGGTGCCTTAGG
This sequence comes from Alisma plantago-aquatica, assembly GCA_963693085.1. Classification (NCBI taxonomy): domain Eukaryota; kingdom Viridiplantae; phylum Streptophyta; class Magnoliopsida; order Alismatales; family Alismataceae; genus Alisma; species Alisma plantago-aquatica. The sequence goes on along the minus strand of OY856410.1, from coordinate 1,312,734,445 downwards.
CATGAATCATATGAATCTCCATATACAGAGAAATCATCCATAAAAATTTCCATAATGGTTTCGGTTAAACCGGCAAATATGGCCGCCATGCAGCGTTGGAAGGTTGCAGGCGCATTACATAGTCCAAATGGCATCCTTCTAAAGGCGTATCTTCCAAAGGGGCAGGTAAACATGGTTTTCTCTTGGTCATCTGGATATATAGGGATTTGATAAAATCCAGAGTAACCATCAAGATAGCAGAAATATTCCTGGTGAGCCAATCGCTCTAGGACTTGATCTAGGAAAGGCATCGGAAAGTGATCCTTGTGTGTGGCTTTGTTCAATTTTCTGTAATCAATACACATCCTCCACCCGGTTACTGTTCGAGTGGGGATGAGTTCATTTTCTTCATTCCGTATCACAGTAGTGCCACCTTTCTTTGGAACGACATGCACAGGACTCACCCACGGTGAGTCAGATATCAGATAGATGATTCCGGTAGTGAGCAACTTGATAACTTCGCGACAAACTACTTCCTTCATATTAGGATTCAACTTCTGTTGATGCTCAACAGTCGGCTTGTGGTCTTCCACCATAGGGATTTTGTGCATGCAAAGCGCTTGACTGACCCCGGTGAGATCGCTCATCTTGTAGCCGATAGCTTTCTTTCTTTCCTTTAATTCTTTTAGGAGTTTATCTTCTTGTTCGGTCGTTAGATCAAAATTTATAATAACTGGACAAACCTTGAGATCATCCAAAAACACGTATTTAAGTCCCTCGGGCAGGGTCTTCATTTCGGGGGCTTCTGGCTTCTCACACGGCTCTTCAGTTACATTCACAGCTTTGAGTTCCTCGAACTTAGCTTCAGGATCTTCCTCTATAGAGTCGAGGTGAAGGACACAATCCTTAACTTATTTGTTGATGAAATTTTCAACAGATGGGTTTGTTAGAGCCACTTCTAAAGGATCGTCTTGTTCATATTCCTCTTGTGTGAGGAGAGACATTTGCTCGATGTAATCGATCATATAGACTTCTTCCTGCATGCTCGGTCTTCACATGCTTTCAAAAACTTTGAACTCGAGGGTTTCTTTCCCTAGTCTGAGCAACAAGGTCCCTGCTTCAACGTCAATCAAAGCTCTTGCAGTGGTGAGGAACGAACAACCAAAGATAAGAGGGTATCTGGCATCTTCCTTTATGTCCATGATGACAAAGTCACATGGGACATAAGAGTCTTTTCCAACCTTGACAGGGACATCTTTGATGATTCCCAAAGGAAGAGTCATAGAGTTATCTGCAAGTTGAATGGTCATTCCAGTTGGGAGTAATTCTGCAAACCCTAACCTCTTGCAAAGGCTAAGTGGCATTATAGAGATACTAGCACCGAGATCGGCCAATCCCTTCTTACATGAAGAGTCACCGATATGGCATGAAATCCCGAAGGATCCCAGGTCTTTCTGCCTTTTGGGCATCTTGCTCTGGATGATATAGGAAGTGGTTGTTGCTAGCTTAACAGTCTCGTATTCTTCAGTTATGTACTTCCTTGTGAGGAGAGACTTTAAGTACTTAGTCCAGGTTGGTATCTCGGCCAGCGCATCTAAGAAGGGTATATCTACATGAAGCTTCTTCATAGCTTCTTTAAACTTGTTGAATTGAGTATCGAGCTTTGTCTGCTTCAAACGAACTGGGAAGGGAGGACGGGGCTTGTATACTGGCACATCTGGCTCAGGTGTGTCTTCTCTCTCTACGGCCAATGGTTCCTCCAATCTTGCTTTGTCTGTCTTATCTGCGGTTGGTTGTTCCTTCGGTTGAGACTAAGGTATTGTAGAGTCTTGGACATTTGCAAAGTTATCATCGTTTGTTTCCACTATTGGTATCTTAGCAGGGGGGTCAGAATAGTCTTTTCCAGACTTGGTGGTGACAACCTTCAATTGCTCAGGATGTTTGGGATTGTTTTCGGGTTGTCCAGCAAAGACTCCAGCAGGTGGCTTCATACTAGCTGCAAGTTGAGCTAATTGAGATTCAATAGCCTTCTGATGGGCTTGCTGGTTAGCTATCATAGTCTGTTGCGACTGCAGCATCTTCTCAATAGCTGACAATTTGTCATCAGGAGGGATGTGACTGGCTTGTTGCCCTTATTATTGCGGTTGATAGGGGACTTGATTGGGATTCTGGAACTGAGAATTGTTCTGAAAATTGCTGTAGTTTCTATTCTGGAAGTTACCTCTGAAGCTCCCTTGATTCCCGAAATTTGGTTGTTGGTTATACTGGAATCCCGGCGGCCCTCGTTGTTGAGTATTTGAACCAAGCTGTCATGAGTTTTCTGCTCCAGAAGGATTTCCATATTGAAAACCTGGATGGTTCCTATTCTGATTCGGATTATAGTACCCTTGACCAGGGATGGTGTTGACAGCATTCAGATTTTCCATTTGACCACTATCTCCTTGGGCACATGTATTGCTCAAAACAACATCATAGAGAATGTTACAGGCTAGAGTAGAATGATCAGTTCCTTTGCATGCTTCACAGAAGAGTGAGGCTGACTTAACTTGCTCTTGTTGTCGAGGGGGTGAACGTCTTCTTTCATAAGCTGCGAGAGACGATTCTAGATGGTCTTGCTTGGCAACTAGGAGTTTGAGAGACTCAGCGATAGACTTGTACTCGGGTGTTGCTTCGGCCATAGCTACCTTCAGCACTCCTTTTCCAACAGGTCTACCCTAGTTGGCTTGGTTTTCATCTCCAAGGGTGACAACCTTCCATGTGCTATCATAACTCTGACGCATGAAGTTTCCTCCAGACGAGGAGTCCAAAAACCTCTTGATATCATCATCCATACCTCTATAAAATATTTCAATGAGTTGATTCTTTGGAATGCCGTGATGTGGACACTTGCGTAGAAGCTCTTTGTATCTTTCCCATGCTTCAGCTAGGGATTCTCCAGGGACCTGGGTGAATTGCGTTATTCGACCCCTGATTTCATAGGTGACAGAAGGTGGATAAATTTTTTCCAAGAATTTTTTTTGAAGTTGTTCCCAAGTGGTGATGGGTTCACATTGCAAAGAGTTATACCAACTCATGGCTCTATCGGTAAGAGAGTATTTGAAGAGACGGAGCCTGATGGCATCATCTGTGACTCCATTTTGCTTTGTCATGGCACATAGATCTATAAACCTCAGAAGATGTTCTTGACTATCTTCTCCTTGCTTACCATAGAAAGGACTGTTTTGCAGCAATGTAACCCAATGTGCTCTTATCTCAAAATTCAGAGCGTTGATGGGAGGAGGTTGCACTGGGTGATGAACGTCAGCAGCTTTAGGGATTGAGAACTCCCTAAGGTCTTTTTGTAACTCCACTTGCTGAGCGGCTGCTTGGGCTGCTTGGATTTCTTCTTGAACTACGGTTCGGGCTTCTTGCATAAGATGTTCTCTTTGTGCATTAAGGGCTTGAGCTACCCTACGAGTGATTTCCTCCTCTTGAGACATTCTTGCTTGGTTCTCCCTATACTGACGACGAAAGGTTCTGTCTATCTCAGGGTCAAAGCTAGTAGAGAGTCCGAGACTATCTGAACGGCACATACACTAGACTTTGTAGGTACCTAGGACGAAAAAAAATCCTTTGTTGGTGAGATGGATGGAGTAGAACCGAATTCAAGTATATATGATCGATAGTATCAAAAGTAAAAGAAAAACCTAAATTAGTATCAAAAGAACTAGATTTTACTAGATGATTCCGTTGTCCCCGACAATGGCGCCAGAATTTGACGTGAAATATTATCGCACTAACAAACTCACTTAGGGTTTCAATCCCTATGTTTTTAACCAAAACAACGTGCAATAATACCACCCGCAAATAGACAGGTCTTATCGTAGTACAGTTGAGGATCGAATCCCAAGGGACAACGTTTTAAATAATCCTACTCTAGTCGAATCTAGTTGAATCAAGACTAATGTTTAGAACAAGGTTGGTTGATTTGATTTTAATTAAACTAATTGCAAGGAAACTAAAAGAGTAGGATTAAAGATTAATGATGGAAATCGCTGGGATGGTCCCGGGTTTCACCACCACTACACATGCAATCACATCCAAACATCAAACGTCCAGGAAAGATATAACCATTCAAATAGAGCTGCTGCAGAACCCCCCATACGGGCGTCAGGTTCGCATAAGCATCACCTTAGGTATCAGATTTCTCGTCACCATCCACATCATCTACTTACGGCTCCGAAGATACAGAAATCCAAATGAAGCTGTGGGCCCCCTATACAGGCGTTAGGCACACAGAAGCGTCACTGTGGGATAGATGGCTCATCACCACACGGATCATACACTTATAACCTCAAGGAATCCCATTCTATTTCTAGTTTGAGAGTCAACCGCGTTAATCGACATTCAAAACCTACGCATTAAAGTTCTCACAACATAGGAAACGAACAAGATAAATGCAAGCAGGTGATCAATCCACAAGCACACATCGACGATTAACAACGAAATGAAAGATTATATACATGCCATGGAATGTTTAACATTTGAACATGAAAGCATGGGCAGCGGGGCTAGTCCCCGCACCCAAGCGAAAGTAGACTACTCGCTCATGGTGAGAGAAACAAGAAAAACAAGAGAAAGAGAAGATTCTGCCATGAGCATGGTGAAGAAGATGATCGCAGCTTGATGGAGAAACGATCTTCTACACGAGGTCGGGGCAGATCTGGATGAGGAGGGAAGAACACCACGGTAGATGGGGCAGATCTTCTCTCTCCACCTTCTTCTTCTTGTTGTTGTCCTCGCTCGCAGCAGGAGGAGCAGCTCGTGGATGAGATGGCGGCGTAGACGTGGCGTAGACGCAGGAGATCTAGATCTAGATCTAGATCTAGATCCGGATATGGATGAGGTGGCTTGCAGATCTGAGTCTTCACTCTAGATCTGGGTGAACAGCGCACAAAACCACCACGGGGGCAGGTTCTCGGCTATGGAGGTTGTCTCCTTAGGCCCAGGACAAATCTACAGCCTAACGGCGTCTGGAGATGATGCCCTGACTCACTGGGGTCGTGTCCTATTTATAGGCAGGCTGGGCATCGTCTTAAGGTCGCGGCCTTTGTCGTGGTCGTGGCACTCGTCGAGGTCGCGACACTTGTCGAGGTCGTGGTACTTGCCGAGGTCGCGGCCTGTGTCGAGGTCGCGGCCTGTGTGAATGTCGCAGTCTGTAGTCATCGCTTGGCCCCGATTCGAGCAGAGGCATGAGGGTGGCTGCTGAGATGAAGAAGGAGGTGAGGCTGCAGGTGGAGAACTGACCGCGATGCAGGTCATGGGGTTGTGAGGGTAGACGTGCAGGTGACATAGGCAAGCAACAGGCAAAGGAGGACCACGGAGGGAAGAAGGGAGTGATCGCGGTAGTTAGAAGGGTAGAGGAGACCGCAGGTCTGCTGCTATGGATCGACGGTCGTGACCTGCAGCGGTTGGTGCAGGGTCGCAGATGGCATGGTGAGGATAATGCCTGCGGGCGTGGTTGGTGGTTGAAGAGGTCATCGGCCCGTCTGCTGCTATGACCTTGGTGAAGCGTTGGGTGGCTAGCAATTGATCGCGAACTGCATAAGTCGGCTAGGGCAGGTCACGGTAGATGAAATGACGACACTGATGTAGGTCGTCGTGACCTTGGAGAGACGCGAGCGGAGGGAGGCACAACGGGTGGAGAAAGGAGGCGGCGATCACTGGAAGTAGGTCGCTGGGTTTGGAAAGTTTTCCGCGGTCGGGATGATGGGTCGCGGCCTGAGGTGTGGTCGCGGGTATTCGAAGGCAGGCCGCGGGTATTGCCGCAGGCGCGGTAGTTGCAGGTCGCTGCTCTGGAGAGACGTGGGAAGAGTGCATGGTCACGGGGTTCATGTTGCTGCGGTCGCGGGGCGTTCCTGGCTCGGTTGCCTCAGCTGCAGGTCACGATCGCGGTCAGGAGCAGGTGCCGTATTTAGTAGAGGTTAGTAGAGGTGATCGCGGCCGCGATGGAGGCGATCGCGGGAGTTAGGGTGGAAGCCGCGGTCGCGGGAGTTAGGGTGGAAGCCGCGGTCGCGGGAGTGGGGATGGAGGTGGGCCCAGCGGGCTGTTAAGAGGCGATGCCACGGTCGCGGGTATGTGTGGCAGGGGAAGACCGCGGTTAGGGTTGGTTTGAGCCGCAACCTAAGAGAAGAAGCGGGCACTGTAGCCGCATAAAGAAAGAGAGGGGTCCGTTGACTTGCTTTGACCAGGCCCAAATCAAGGGCTAAAATAGAGGAAATGGACCAAAACTCGGGCCCAAAGCTTTATTTGACCTGCCAAAAATGATAAAAAAAATCCAATTAAATCCGTGATGATTCAATTAAGCTCAATTACTCACATACTAGAAGGTATATGTAATAAAAGCTCGTAAAAGCAGCTTCGCCAAGTCATTTCGCATATTTAGAGGATAAAGCCAATAAAGGAGACTAATCAGGGCAAGACTGGGCCAAACGAGGCGATTAAACTCGGATGAATATGCATTCATCAATTGTCTTATATGATATGTTGCTTGAATTTCCATACTTATGGTTATGAACACCTGCAAACATAATATAGAAGTTCCATCATAAGATAGTTGATAAAACACTTGGTGGTAGAGCACATGTATAATGATCACAAACCACTTGGTGGTAGATCATATGATGTTTGTATAATGATCACCAACCACTTGGTGGTAGATCATAAGGCCTAAAAACATCAAAGCCCCTTGGGGGCAGATGTACGAGATTTATGATGGAAATGTGCTTAAAATATATGTGTTCTCTTTTGCTAATGAATATCTTTGTGCAAGTATATGCTCTTCTTATATTCTTCTATTTCTGCCAAGTATTAGTTTTATCTTATTACCAAGATATGATAAGTGGTATATAAAAGACACGTAGGCGTACTCAGTACAATATTCTTGAATATTGTGCTGACGTGTGCCACATGTACTCTTTTTGTTTTGGTTGTGTTTATGCTTTTGAAGATACATGATAGGTGAGAGTTGTGTGGTGAGTTGATGTACAGGTGGACTTGTTGTCTTAAGATCCTGTAGTCTAGTGGTAGTACATGTATATGTAGAAGTTTGTTGTTCAATATGTAATATCAAATGTTGTAACAATTCATGTTGTAATTATATGTTGAATGGTGAACCTGTGTATAGTTTTATTATTATTCATGTGCATGTGCTACTGATCGTTTCCTTCAGATTCCTTTGATTTTCTTCTTCTTAGCCTTGTGTGTGGTGTTTAAATTGGGATTCTCGCTGAGGTGAGGGTTTCAATTTGGACGTCTCACATCAGATTAAGTTTTAGAAAATCCGGAGATGTCACAGTTTTTCCTGGTACTACCACCTTGAAAGAACATTATAGAGTCACTAAAAATGATTAGGAGACCTATGAGATCATTCCAATAGTAGGGATGGTTTGAGTGCAATACAAGGAGTTCATCTCACTACTTTGGGCCAGTTGGCTCAGACTGCAGGGACTTTTGTTTGTTACATGAACCAATCTGATGCCACCTGGGGTCCTCAAAATTCATTAGTGTCTTTTACTTTTTGTTGCTTCTTAAGACCCCAATATGTTGGAGGCATGTTGTTCTTCATTGGTCAACATGAATACATGATAACAACCCTTTACTTGCCTCTATCACTTGCCTGATTACCTCTGTGATAATGTTTTAATGCTCAAACATTATGATTCAAGCCCCCATTAGTATTGACAAGTTGTCGCAAATTTTCTTGAACTTTCATGGACTCATTTTGATTTTGGCAGGTTTTGTTCTAATGGTTGGGGTTTTATTCTAAATATCATGAATTAGGAGAAATGTTGTTTAAAACTACATTTCTTAACCTTAACATATATCACCAAGCTTAGTTTCGATGTTATCTTTTTGTTCATTGAGCATGGTCTTGCTTGACGAAAAGCAAAGGTTAGGCCTTAGGTGGTTGATAACACCAAAATTTAGGCGTTTATGCTGATTATTTTATTATAGTTACAAGTTGTTATAGCCTCAATATGACAAAAATAGCTCTATATACTTATTTTTTCATAATGAAAGATTTTTGAGATAAAGTTGTTCAACTATCCAGTTTTGAGACTTGAAGGTACCAAATTTAAGAAAATATTGATCCTCCAGATCTACCTGAAGAATTCGGTCAGGTTCCCAAAAATTCGATAGTGCTTGTCCCCTAACTTTTTGCAGCAATGCACGTTAATGATCCATTAACACTTTTTCTTTGGCAGACAACCAAAGGACCTTCTTCTGATGGTTCCTTGTGATGGATCATCTTATAATGGTTCATATCAATGGTAACAAATGAAGACCATTAGTTAGTCACACAACCACTTACACAACAACCTTCTCGAGAAACCAACCCATTTGGTTTTGTTGACTTGAGAGTTATACATTGTCCATATTTTGATAATGACTTAACCATTCCATTGATATGTAGCTAATATGTTTGTTTAGGATTGATTTCAAGCTTTAGGTCCATGAAAAGATTCGATTTACACATGCCCTAGCTTGTCCAAGTTTAAGTCAAAAGAAATGCAAGTGTGCAATTTGGGAAATCACTCCAAATCACCTAAGATTAATTTTGTAATGATTTGCATTGATTGTATGACTTGTTACTAAGATGAGAAAAAATCAGGGGAACTTAATTCTGACATTTGGTCACTCAAAAATCATTTTGGAAAATTTGTCACAACAACTCTGTTGGTCAAGTTTGAATCTCATCGATCCAAAGATGGATTTTCTGAAATGATCAATCGGTCAAGTTGTACACTCACAAAACTTGACCGACCGACTCATAGATAAAAATTGATTTTGACTCATCGGTCATGTTTTCGAGAACATACTTGAATGACAGTATGAAAATTAACTTTTTCGATTACTGGATCGGTCGAGTTATCTTTATTGAAACTTGACTGAATGTACAATACAAAAAATGAAGAAAAGGTGATTCCAACTATTAGAGAGTTGTTAGAAACAATAATAGATCTGGTGCAAGTTGTAAAAAAGCTATTTTTTGTTCATAAATGATCCAACACTCAAAGGAACCCCCCAACTATAATTAGGACCTCTTGGAGTTCATTCCAAGGATGATCATTCATGCTATCCTTGGTCCATGCAATACTTGAGTGTGTTATAACCCTTTGAGCCCCTTTCTCTCTCTCATTTACAAAGTATTTTGTGATTATGAGTGAGTTAATCATGTTGTAAATGAGCTACAACCATGTTAACCTGTAAAAATCTTATTCCTTCCATCTTCCCAATCCCTATTCTCAAAGAATAAAGGTTGAAGTGAGCTTATCTAAGTGAAGGTGTAGGTGTTGGTCTTCTTCAAGGTTAAATAAGAGGTGAAGATCTACTTTTGGTGAAGGAGAAGGGCAAGGTGAAGATTCAAGAAGAGTGGGAATTCCTTCACGACCAAAGACTTTATGCATGTGTTGGTAAGTCCATGTTGAAGGCTGAATATATCTTGATCAAGTGGGTAAGTCCTTGTGTAGGTGAAAGACTCTTGTCTTGAATAGGTATGTCCTTGGATGTATGGTGGTCTCGTTGTTTCTCTTATGAAGGAATATATGTATACATGGGTTGCAAAGTCCTAGAGGTTGACCTCTCTAGGTAGTGGATTGACTATCTCCTAGTTTGGAGACTGAAACCACTCTAAACACCTTGTCTGAGTGTTTGTTTCAATCTCTCTCATCCATTATATGCTTTCTTAGATGGGACTTCAAATCATTCCTTAGATTTGGATTTCAATTAATATAATTTGAAGGTCTAACTTTTCTTGTGAGAATTCTGAAGATCTATTCACACCCCCTCCAGAGCCCTAAATCCAACAAGTGGTATTAACACTAGGATCTTCTCCAACACATCTCCCACAAGACAAGAAGATGTGTGAGAACCTACTTGGTTCATTCAACCTAGAGAGAGGCCTCTCTATACATTCCCCGATCTTCGATGGCACCAACTTCCTCTATTGAAAGAGACGTCTGTAGTTCTACATATAAGGGATGAACTTTGATTTGTGGAAGGTGATGAATACACCCTACAAGGAGACAATCAGAGCTATGTCAACATGGAATGAAGCTGCTCTAAAAGATGCCCAGCTCAATGCCAAAGAAATTAGCATATCTATGCATCCCTTACCCCAACAGAGTTCAACCACATCTCCTCACAAGATACAACCTATAAGATATGGGATAAGTTGTGCATCACCTATGAAAGCACAAAGCAAGTGAAAGAGGAAAAGATCTACATGTTGAACAACCTCCCAGAGAACTTCAAGATGGGGAAGAAATAAGGAGTTGTCGACACGTACTCTAGTCTCAAAATCATCATCAATGGCCTATCTGCTTTAGGACACACTTTGCATAGAGGAGCAATCAACTCAAAGATATTGAGGTCTCTGCCTAATAGATGGGAGTCAAAGGTGACCTCCATTGAATAAGTGACAAGACAAAGGTAACCTCCATTTAACAAGTGATAAATCTTACTGACATTCCAACCAAAGAGCTCATTGGCAATCTATAAGATCATGAGCCAAGACTATACAAGCAAGAGGAGGAAGCCAAGCAAGAAGACAAGGAAGCAAGGAAGATCAAAGATAGTTCCTTCAAAGCTCAAGTGGAAGTTGTCATCCTTCAACAACAACTTGCTTGTCGGATCTCTCCCTCCTCCTCTAGTGAAGATGATTGCCCTAGTGACCATGAAGCCAACTACTCTAAGGGAAAGAACTTCGAAGGAAAGCAGCTTTTCTTCTACTCCAAGGTGTTACAAGTGTGGTCACAAAGGACACTACAAGAGTGAATGTCCCAAGGAAAGAAAGTCACACCACAATATCAACTCCAAGAGGGAAGAATGGTACTAGAAAGATAGAAAATACAAGAGGAAGTACAAGAAGGAGAGGAGATAAAAAGATACAACTCATGCATCTTGGGAAGAATCATCCTCTAATGACTTAAGTTTCGGTGAAGATGGAGAGTGCCACCTTGTTCTCGTGGCCTCTACAAGTTAAGATATTTGTGAGGTATGTGAGGTATGTAAGGTAAGCTTGCATGAGTTATCTAAAGAAACTCATATTGATATGCTTGTTTGTACATGTTCTTATTATAAACATAAATCTAAGAAGAAGACGTTAGGGAAAATCATTGATGACTTGTATGCTAAACTTGAGATTCTTAAGCAAAATGAGAAAATCCATCTTGTGAGCATTGATAATTTGCAAGGAATCTTCTTGATCTTGAGCTCCAATACAAGGGAGTTGAGGTAGAGAATGGTGTCTATCTTAAGAACATTAAATCTCTTAAGGAAGATAACAAGAACTACCTAAATGAGCTTGAAATACTTAAAATTGAAAATGTTGAATTCAAACTTATTCTTGATGCTAGTAGATATGAGAGGGATGTTTATCTAAAGGAAATTCAATTGCTTAAATATGGAAATGGTAGGTTTCTTGGTTAAGTCAATGATTTATCTTCTAGAACTATTTTACTAAGTAATGATGTTGCTTCTATTTCACTTGAAAAAGATTCTTATTTGACTAAAGCCCTTCATTTAGAGGCTGAGATTGTTCATGCTAGAAATGATCTTGCTAGTTTATCTTCTTTTATTACATCTCTCAGTGTTGACAATCATAGTCATAGAGCCTCTCTGTAGAAATTTCAAAGGAAAAAACTCCCTAAATGAAATCCTTGACCATTCTACCATACAAAGTGGTACTAGTGGTTTGAGATTTGTAGGGGGAGCAACTAAGGTCAAGTACAAATGCAAAGGTAAGAAAAATAGTAACAAAAATATACTTTTTCATTGGATAGTCTTCTGGAACTAAGAACACTATGATTTTCTCTCATTGCAAAAGTGATGATCATTATTCTACTTATTGTCCTTACAAGCCTAAGGGGACCAACCCAAAGATGAAATGGGTATCCAAGCTAACTCTGAATCCTAGAGTTTGAGTTGGGAACTGAAATTATCCTTTCTTGTAGGAAAAAAGAAGATGGATTGGTGACAATGGCTGCACTAAATGCATGACAAGTGATATAAGTCATTTCAGCAACTTCACTAAGAAAAAAGGAGGTTTGGTTACTTTCGTGGATAACAAGAAAGGTATGGTGAAAGATGAAGGTGATATAGGTGAATCCTTGTGTATTAAGAATGTCCTTTTGGGGGATGGCCTACATCACAATTTAACAAGTGTAAGTCAATTATGTGATAATTGTTAACTTGTGTTATTTACTTCTTTTTAATGCTTGATTCTAGATTCCCTCACCTACTGAGTCATATATAAGGTAACTAGAAGTTGTAATATTTATTTAATTTTGCTTGACTCCATTAATCCTATTATTGGCAGAAGCGTAGTAGTCAATTTGAGTGATATTTCTCTTTGGCATCATCGGTATGGTCATGTAAATATGCATCAATTAAAGAAGTTGAGAAAAAAGGACTTGGTTAAGGGACTTCCCAAATTGGATTTTGAAAAGGATGATGACATAACAACCGTGTACCCAAGGAAAGAATGCAAAGTCCTCCTTCAAATCCAAAGGAGTCCTTAGTACCAAGAGAGATCTTGAACTTCTCCATATTGATCTATTTTGATCAATAAGAACTCGATCACTTTGTGGTTCCAAGTATTGTCTTGTTATTTTTGATGATTTGTCTAGATATACTTGGACTTTCTTTCTCGTTTCCAAGAGCGATATGCATGATGTTTTCTCTAGTTTTTGTAAATGAGTTGAGAACAAGCTTCTTTCTAGATTATTTCCATCCGTAGTGATCATGATGGAGAATTTCAAAATGATCTTTCTGTAAAAATTGTGCCATGAACATAACTTCTCTTCACCTCAAACACCTCAACAAAATGGGGTTGTTGAAAGGAAGAATAGGTCACTATAGGAAATGGCTAGGACCATGTTTTTAGAGCATGACACTAAAAAGAAGTTTTAGTGTGAATCTGTTAGTACCCCATGTTTGTGCAATACCAGGTTTTCACATATCCTTCTTTGCAGAAAACCCCCTATGAGGTATGACGTGGTAGGAATCCATGTATCAAGTACTTTCATATATTTGGATGTCCTTGCTTATTTTTGAACACGAAAGATTCTCTCGACAAGTTTGATCTGAAATCATATAAAGCTTTCATTCTTGGATGTAGCACTACTAGCAAGGCTTATAGAGTCTTTAATGTCGATCTAGCTAAAGTAGAAGAATCTATTAGTGTTAAGTTTACTTAGATTAACCCCTATATTCCCAAAGATATTGTTCTAAATGATGATGTTGCAGGTGAGGTGATTCCCATTCTAAAAGAACTCAATATCACCCAAAATGGAAAAGAGGTGGTCACTCAAGAAGAAGAGAAAGATGAATAGAAGAAGAATCCAACTCGCCACTTTGCAAAGAATCATCTAAAAGAGCTGATTTTAGGTGACTATTTTTGAAAGAGTGAAGACGTGGGTTGCCTTCAAGAAAGAAGAAGCCAACAACCCCTTCATCTCTAAACTTAAGCCAAAGAATGTCAAAGAACCTCTTGGGGATGATGAATGGATCTGAGCAATGCAAGGAGAATTGGAGAAATTTGAGAAGAACAAAGTGTGGACCCTAGTGCCAAGATCATGTGATAGAAAAATCATCATCCAAGTGAGTCAACTGCAAAAAACTCGACGAAAGTAGCAAGGTGGTAAGATACAAAGCAAGGTTTGTGGCTCAAGTCTATAGTCAACAGGAAGGTATAGATTTTGATGGAACATATGCACCTGTAGCTAGACTTGAGTCTTGTCCCAGAACCATTCTTACCCCAATCCCAATCCCACAACGTAGATAGTAGTAAACGAATTGAAGCCCCACCCCTGATTGGCCTGATAGGATCTCACACACTAGCATATACAATAAGAAATCATAACTCAAAAAAATGAGATTAAAAGAACAAACCAACCCAATTATGAGAGTTTTTAATTTTATCCTTGCCATTAGAGTACATCAAGTGATGAATCGATCTAGTCTATGTTCCATTTGTTTTGCCAAAAATCAAGAAAATCGTGACAAAATCATGCAATTGCACAATACACTATCAAAATTAAGTAAACAATTTATGGCAAAATAGTACACTTTGTAGGACTTATATTCAGCAAGTATAACAAGTGATTTTCCAAAATCAAGATTTATTCGACAAGATGTATATAATGCAATTTTTATTATGAGTTCCCATTATGCTATATTTGAGAAGCATTCTATTATATTTTGTGTGGCACCATCGCCCCAACAAGATGGGGAAGGTCAACATGCTCCTTCTCTCCATATGAGGTAGGGGGTCGATTGACCTGTACAAGATTCAGTATCATTCTATAACTACAAGTTCCACCCTTTGAATGAGGAGGTCACTTGTACTCAATATCAACATCATAAACATCAATATGCAGTCAATCATAATGGGCAATATCATTTATGTTTTCATGTTTTTCTCAAAATATAATATAGGAAAAATAGAAGACTAATCAGTAGGGAACAATAGCTCGACCACGTCTATATCCAAGTATACAATCAAGAGATACATAAAAGGTATTTTCAATACAACAAAGGAGGGGATATAATAGTGTACCTTTCACCAAATATTTTAGAATACATATCTTGTTAGGTCAACCCTTCGAGACAGGTCCTAAATCAACAATATTGGATCAATGGTCAAGATCATGATATTCAAAAGATCATGTTTCAATATTCAAGATTAGGGTTACACTTTCCTATGTCAACCTTAGGGTTAGTTCATCCACTTATAATTAACCAATATTTCAATATGTTCAACATTATTCAAGTGTCAAGAATATCTCAAGTGGGAATGAACTACATAGGCATTTTAGGAACATATGCTAACACTAATTTTATGATCATTAAGCAAGTCATATTTCAAGTTGTTTTATCATCATCAAGGAAATAAGTTCAAGGATCTAGATCAGGTATGTCACAAGATTTAATAAACATATATTCACCATTTGACGATTCTAGGGTTAGAATCAAGCTTAGTCATTACTTTATGGCATGAAATAATATTCAAGATTTGAATAAGTCAAAAGGCTATATCTAGATTCATTAATGAGTCAAGTATGCCTTTTGTGTCTCAAGATAATCATAAGAGTCAAATATCAGGGTTTCAAAATATTAATCTTTAAAGTAGAGTCATTTTACAAAATTAAAAAAATAAGAGATCAAGATTTAAATAGATAAGTGAGAATCATTTGGAATTAGTCTTCACAATTATTTCTAAACGATATATTGGATTTTGTTTTATCAAAATTGAGTATTTATTCATAATTTTTAGAGCTAGGAAACAATAGATATGCTTTTTGTAAGATAAAACAACTAATCTAAAATATTGGGTACAGGGGATGAGAATTACCAAGAAAAAGGGTGGAGAAAAAATATTGGACATTGATCCATAGCCAGTGTTTGATCACTACTACTGATCGATGCTGGAGGGACGATGGCCTCCTAGTCACGTGCATCAAGAGGAAGAAAGAGGGGGGGGGCGCAATATGTCATCTCCATTAGATCACGATCTCAGTCTGACTACGACCGTGATCTAACGATGGTAGTTGCTTGCCAAATCATGCATACGCCTGCAAGAAGAAAGGCAGCACCACAGTGTATGGGCGACTAGGAAAAAGAGGGAAATTTGTAAGTGGGTGAGGGAGAGAAGGGCAAGTGGTTGTTCATGATCGTGGTAGAAAAACAAAAGTGAGGGTGGGGATTTAATATGTGATCAGGGTTAGATTTAGTGTTTCGTATGGCCACAATGTCCATGACGGCGGCCATGAGATCAAGATCTCATTTATTCTTCAAACATGCTGATTTTAGTGGGATTAAGGGTTATCTGAATCCATATTGGTGGGGAATCCATATTGGCGGGGCAAGCATCCTTGTTCATTTGATTTTCAAATCGTTGTTGCAAGTGGTTGATTGTTCTTTCAGTCCCAAAACTCCTCCCCCACAATCAACGTGAGGTAGGAAATGGAACCAGAGACATTGGATGGGGATCCTAATTCCCAAGTATCATATATGAGGGTAGGGGTTGATCCCCCTCCCTTTGCAATGGATTAGTAATGTGGAAAAACCCATAAAGAGGGGTAATTAAAGGGATTTTCAATAATAAAAAATAGTAAGAATGTCCAAATGAAGTGAAATTTGTACCATTGGTTCACAAAAATTGGATAACATTTAGAAAAAGTTTGAGAAATAAAAAATGAAGTTTGATGGAAAAATTTACTTCAATTGACAAAGTAACAAATCAATCAAATATATGGTGTCACAAAGTGTATAAAAACTACATTGATCACCATATTTCGTATTTGAGTCTAACATTGATAATATAGCCAAGAAAAATATTTTGAGGCCAAGGGTGAACATTAGGAGTGAAAAATTGGAATTAATCCATAATTATGCAAAAATTCACTTTGTCACATCCTTCCCTCCTTAAAAAGGAATTTTGTTCCCAAAATTCAAAAAAATCAAATAAAATTGGACTATTTAATCCTAGTTATATCCTAAAAATTTGAACATTCTCAACTGTATAATCAAAATAATTTTCTCTAAATTCAAGTAGTCCAATAATTATAATTAGGATTCATTGTTCTATATTGCAAAAAACTTGTACCAAGATCATTTCATCATCGAGTAATTGAGTATCAATGTCAATGCATATATTGTTAAAAGTCAAAATATGAGTCAAAAATATGGAAATAATCATATTGATCATAAGTTTGGGGAGATAAAATTTTAGGTCAAACAAATAGAGTTCTTGAATCAATTGTACAAGGTGACTTTCAATCATAATATTTCAGGTTTTTAGCTTCCACATTGGCCAAGGTTGGGTTATACATTCATGATTTGAAATTTCATATTTCAACAATTGGAGACAACATCATACTTTCAATAGCATTATTTTGAGCTCCAAAATCAATGGGAGGTCCCATCCTAGTAATAATGTAAGATAAAACCTAAGCCATACATAGAGAGTGTCAAAATGGTCATCATTTCAAAAATTTCAACTATTCAGATTGTGAAAGTCACTATTTATATGTTAAGGGTGGTCTCGCATTCCAAATATCTTGAAAATAGGATTGGTATTATGATGCGGATTGATAATTGTAAATTTTTTTTTTATTAATCAAGAGTCAAGATTTTTGGACATCAAAAGCTAAAGGTCCAAGATTTTGAAGCTAGGGTTTGGATTCCCACTTTAGACCTTAGGGTGAAACGAACAGTATTCAAGCAATATTTTCAAGATTTATTTATCATGGTATACTAGGTTGATGAATGATCTAGAATTAGGTCTATCTAGGAAGAAACAACAAGCTATAGTCAGCATTGTCATATATCAAGGTCATTATTAAATGAATATTCAAGATTGAGTATCAATATAATTTTGGATTTATCCTATTAACCTTAGGCCAACGAATCCAAATTGGGTGAAAGGGGACACCTGTGATGACCTACTTTTTCTCTCTCTTTTGATTTATTTACATCTTGACTCATTAGATGCTTTGTTAAACTCAATAATGATCCTCACCCTCAATTTTATGACATTGACTCTCTTTTTGCTCAATGGATGGGTTGGATTTGGTTAAGTATCACCTTGTATTTATACATGCCCTTAACTGGGGTTTTGAGCTAAGTATCATGCACATTATGTATCATCCTCCAGCATGTAAAATTTTATCTTTTTAATGAACTTGTCTTTCTTTGATATTTATCTTATGTTGTAGAGAATTCAATTATCTTTCAAACGACACAAAATTTGCCTCAACTAGATCATCCTAGCACAAATTAGGGCCTTTCCAAGTTTAAATCTTATCCACTTGTTCTAATTGAGTTAATTCTTATTTGGGTGATTTTAAGGGCTCAGTCTAGCGAGTGGCACTCCCATGTTTTGGTCTTGTTTGCGTGCACCCTCAGCTATTGACCAGTCATGTGCCAAAGCTTTAGTGAGAAGCAAAAGTTGACCGTTGGATCCCTCACCCATTGATTAAAGCACTGATCTAACTGCTCCAGCCTCGTCTTTCTTCTCCATACATAGCTCGGCGCCCATGGCACTAATACCACATAACCCTCTTTTCTTCACCTAATCCCCTTCGTCCCCACCCCCTTTTCCAAAATTGATTCACAGATTTTCTTCCCCTTGATTCCCTCTTCGTATCCCCTCTCATTTCCATCCTTTTCAAACCCTCCTCTCCCGTTGTTTCTCTTCTTCTTCTCCTTCTGTTCTGACGGCGCCGCTGCCTAGGGCTACCTTGGGAGTTCTCCCTTTTCCTCTACCCCAGCCATGACCAAGCGGTATTCTAGCCTCGCCATGATTTTTTAGGTTTGGTCGGCATATTATTGAGGGAAATTGAGGCCTCCTGGTACAACAAAACCCACATAGATGAGCCCCTTCCCACCTTTGGGGTGCTGCATGTGCGAGTCTGCCGATGCGGCAGACTGTTATGGCCAACGACGACAAGACGTCAGCAAACGCACTTAGAGCGGCCATCGGTGACACGGTCTCACAAGGGGTGCTGACCAATCACATTCGGTTGGGGCCTGATCCAAGGAATGGGTGGGTCATGCATTACCACTGAATGAGAGGCCGAGGGCCTAGATTCACTTGAATATATACTATGCAAGGTAACATCCCCACCTCTTATTATCAAATTCAGGTTTGAACTTGTATGGATCCATATCATCATTCCTTGGGCCATTTTGGTCGTATAATATATGAATTTTCACCTAAAGAACCTGATCTTTTCAGTGGGACTAGTTTTATGACCTATTTCTGTTCGTTGAGCTACTAATTGTGCTAAAATGATAATATTTACTCTCTTTCTACATGTTTGACGACATCTATGCTTAAGCTTGCTCCTTTGTGCCTCAAAACCCTATGATATCCTAATATCAATATCTTTTACATCTTCATACAGAAAGATTCATACTTTATCCATCTTTGATGCCCTAACATGACTTAATGTTGCTTGAATACTCTTGAATGAACCTATATGCAAATGACCACTTCATTGATTTTATCATTATTTCAAATATTGTTAAAACCCATATGAATGTTCTAGATCAATAAATTTTACCCTCAAATACAAACATGATCCCCCCTGAACCCTAAAGATGAGCTTGTTACCCTTGGTGTGACTTAATATGGCTTTATGTGCATTCTTTTGATTAATGATAATTATTATGCTTTTATTGATCTTAAGTTACTCAAAGATGTTTGTTTGGCCTTGAAATAAGTAACTTATCATGTTTTGTATCCCCAAATCCCCTTGTGAATCATTAATGTTCCCTAATGGGTCTAATGCCTTAATATTAACTTAAATGTGATCTAGTATATATGTTGGCAACCAAGTTTCAAATCTTGTATTAATCTTTCTCTAATGATGATCTATGTTACTTTATGATTTGAAATTAGTATCATGATGTTGTTTATGAAACATAACTCAAGTAGACCTAGTCTATACTCTAATGATGACAATCTAGAATGATTATAACTCAACTTGACTGGTTTGCCAATGTTGATGCTTATGTTGACTAAGCTTGTTCAAATCTTATGAATGCTCTATTTAAAATCTTAGAATCTAATAATATATACCTGATCTGGTTTTTATGTGTCACTCTATGTTATAATGAACTCATGGTGTACTATGTCTCTTGACAATTGATATGCATGACCTAGTTAAGATATTGAAATCAATATGCATGATATGAAACCTAGGTCTAAGGGACACATCCTAGTACCATGACAAGGATTAATGAGACCTAATCTTGATGATGTTAATTCAATTGTACTCATTTTTATTGTCAAGATATCTATAAAGGTTCTTTTTCCTAGATCTAGCTTGCTTATGGTTTCTAATCCGTGCTTAATCTGGTACTCTACTTGCAAGGTATGCTTACTCTCTTAACCCTACTATGGTGTTGGCTTGTTTGTATGTATGCTCATATTAATGCTTGGCTAGTTAGTTTACTTTTATGATCTACTCATTCCCTATGATTAGTACATTTCTTTTTCTTAAAATATGTTGAACAAACTAGAACATAATTAAACTCATCCGTTATACACACCTTGTGAACTTTCCTATATTCTCAGGGTAAGGGCACCAATTTCGGCACCTTAATTGATATGTCAAGATAAAGCGGACCATATTGATAAAAAGGGTTGGAAAATATCGAGCACCCTTACGGACCCTTCCACTAGGAAGCTAGTCATTGGCCATCATGTGTTGTTGAGTATAATGGAAAATACACTTAAAATAAGTTTTGTACAAATGATCATTGTTAACTATTCACACCTTGTATATACTACTTGCTTATATGATGTTTCTAGACAAGAAAATTTTATAATGCTCTTCAACTGATTACTTACCCTTTCATAGCATACTTAATGCTTTAGCATTAATATATTTTGTTTATCAAATTTGTATTTGTCAAATGAAGATTCATTGCACTCAAGACTCAAAGATCTGAAGTGAAATAGAAATGGGTACTGGTAATATAGAAAAGGGTACATGTATCTTATCTCCATGTTTAAAATCTTGTTATCTCTTACCTTGTTCTTTTTTGTGGTTTTATCCATGAATATGTTCTGTGATCCATTCTAGGGACGGACGCCCTAGTCCACTCACATTACATTGTGTAGCCATTAGGAGTGTGGACTTAGGGTAACAAACAGTTGTGTGACAAATGGTATCAGAGAAATCAGATATCCTCTATCTAGGTTTAATAACCCAATTCCACATACCTTAGAGACTCTTTTAGCATCTTATCTCTTCTCTAAGGACAACCCTAAGCCTCCCATTAGATGATGTTTAGTTAGCTTCTCATCTCCTCATGTGATTCTTCAAATCATGACCATGAATCACATGATCTCTAGATTATGGGTAGCTTATGTATGGGGAAATACTAAAATTTGTATGAAATGGAAATTTTTTAGTAACACATGATGATTCCAAGATCTGACCTTAAATTCAAAACTCAGTTATGATTCATGAAAGTACTCTAGTAGTTAAGTACTCATGTATGACCCTTCAAATCATGAAACTCAACTTTGCCAAATCTAGACCACATGATTTTCATGTCTGAGGTAAAATGATAATGATGATTATATGATGAGATAAGAAAAATTTATATGTTATACCTCATGATTGATGAGGTCCCTATTTGACAGAATACATGGTGCCCTATTCTTGATTAAACCCCAAACATTATTAAATAATTTTTTTCCCTATTTGATGTGTATAGTGATTATGCCTTGGAATGACCATGCCTTTCAAACCCTAAAACATGTTGTGAGGACTTACTACAAGGGGAAAATCCTCCTATTGACTAGTATTCCTCTTTCTAGACTCAGTTTGAATGACATTTTGACTTAGATCTGAATCTTCCATTAGCATGCTCAAACCCTCGAGTTCTCAATTTGAATTCTCAATTTTCAAAATCTACCCTTACTGTGACTTTGAAAGGTAGAGAATGAAATTTGGCCTTGATCTTGCAAAATATTGATGTATGGTTGCCCTATTATGATCTTTATGTTTGACTCATGATCTTGTGAAATACGATTAGATAGTTAACACTCACCCTATTTGGGTATGCTTAATGACTCGTGATTAATATGGGGTAATGTGCTAGATTAGGGTTGTAGTTCACTTATGACTCCCCTAACTTAGGTCAAATCTTTGTTTTGACTACCTCTAAATTGTCACCTTATGGATTATTTAGAGTTGGAAAGGTTACTCCCTTTTTTACTATTTTGATTTCTTGACCTAAGCCCCTAATAGGTAAATCCCATGATAACTGTGATACTTGATCTTGAATATCGATTTAATGACAATCTTGAAATATGATATTGCTAACTACAATTAGTGGTTAGATTCCTAGAAAGACCTAGGCCTAGATTATTCATCATGTACCATGAGAATAAACATGATATTGATGCCATGGAATGTTGGATAATGCTTGAAATGTTGTTTCATTGTTGCTTGATTGATGTATATGGATGAATGATCACCCCTAGAAATGTGATTTAACTAATATATTTAAGAATTGAGATTACCATGAATGTCACCTAAAGTTTGTATGACTAAGTATATAAAGCACGAAGAGCTAATTTTGAGTATAATTCATTAAATCCAACTGTGCCATCTCTAAGGGACGTAAGGAAAAGTCACAGAGAAAGTGGTTGATAGCAGGTGACAAGCCCAAGAGGGAAGGTCAAGGAGAAGACCCAGCTTAGAAGGGAAGGTCACGAAGAGGCCAAGCCTAAGAGGGAAGGCCAACATGAAGACCATGCCCAGGAGGAAAGGTTGCCAAGAGATCAAGCCCTAGAGGGAAGGACAAAATGAAGACCAAGCCCCATCAGGAAGTTTGCCAAGAGTTCAAGCCCAGGAGGGAAGGCCAACATGAGGACCATGACTAGGAGGGAAGGTCTCCATGAGCCCGATGTGTTCACCCTAAGAAATGGAGAAAATTTGGGGTATAAACTGACACAAAAATTTATATGCTCAAATATCATAGAGAAATCCCAAGAAGTATGTGTATGGCATCTCAATAACAACCATAGGTGGGGTAGATCCCTAAGCCACCCTAAGGTATAAAGAGGGAACCTAAACTCTAGCATCAAAGTGCTTTGACCTACGACTTTGAGGTCCAATTTTTGACTCTTGATATTGATGTATGAAATCTTGACTCATGGTCATTGATCTTATTGTTGGCTTGACTGTTATGACCACAATATTTGGATCTTGAGATCACCCTCGATACATGACTAATGAATTTCACGTTCCCAAATCTCAAAATTTTGAAATTATGACTATGTTGATTTGCTCGATTTATGGCATAGGGTTGAGCTCCTTGTGGACTAGGGTGGGTCCTTCCATCAATTTTGAGCATGAAATCAAGTTTTTGAAATACAATGTTTGTATCAAATTGTTGAAATATGAAATCTCAATCATGGATCTATAACCCCACCTAAGCCAATGTAGAATTCAGAACCATAAACTTTGGAAATGAAAGATGTGCCTTACTTTTGAATTGTATCTGATTGACCTAAAATGTGACCTCTTCAAATTGTCTATCTATATGAAAATATTTCCAAAAATGTGACTTGTGTGATGATATTTCCCAATTCGATGATCCATGTGACTGTGTGTTGACTTTGATGCTCAATTTCTCAATTTTGGAATGAGTCCGGTTCAGTAAGTGGTGATGATGCCTTATGAGATAGTGTGATGATTTTGACATTGAACATGAAATCTCAAATATCAATTTATTACTTGATTCAATTTTGTGGACATAATTTTAGTTAAGGTAGGGAGGATGTGATGACCTAGTTTCTCTATCTCTCTCTCTCTCTTTGTATTTATGTAGATCTTGACTCATTAGATGCTCTGTTGAACTCAATAACCATCCTCACCCTCAATTTGATGACTTGGAGACTTTTTTTCTCTCAAATGATGGGTTGGATTTGGTAAAGTATCACCTTCTACTTATACATGACCTTAACTTGAGTTTTTACCTAAGTATCGTGCCCATTATGTATCATCCTCTTGCAAGTAAAATTGAATCCTTTTAATGAAATCTTCTTACTGTAATATGTATCTCATTTTTAGTGAATTCAATTATCTTTCAAAAAAGAAAAAAATTGTCTCAATTGATCATCCTATCCCAAGTTAGGGACATTCCAAGTTCGAATATTATCCACTTGATTTAATTGAGTTGATTATTTTTGAACCCTGGGTTGATCCTTATTGGGCCGATTATTAGGGTTCAACACAATGATTGGGTGTATCCCCTTGCATTGGTCTTGTCTATGATCTTTGCCCTCAACTATCGACCAAAAAAGTGCCAATGCTTTAGTGAGAAGAAAAAGTTGACCATTGGATCCCTCGCCCATAGATTCAAGCACTGATCCAACGACTCAAGTCTCATCTTTCTCCTCCATATGTAACTCGGCACCCATGGTGTTGATACCACCTAACCCACTTTACTTAGCCAATCCCCTTTGTCACCACCCTCTTTTGCAAAATCAATTCACACATTTGCTTCCCCTTGATTCCCTCTTCATTTCCCCTATCATTTCCATCCTTTTTGACACCCTCATTACCCCTTCTTTCTCTTCTTCTTCTCCTTTAGATCTGGACGCATCTCTGCTTAGGCATACCTCAAGTGTTTGCCCTTTTCCTTCTCCTCAGCCACGACCAATTAGCGTTCTAACCTCACCATGATCTTACAGGTTTGATTGGCCTGTTCTCGATGGTGATTGAGGCCTCCTGGTACAAGAAAACCCACACCAATGAGCCCCTTCCCACCGTAGGGGTGCTGCATGTGCTGGTTTGTCGATGCTATAAACCACTATGGCCCGCGTCCACCATATGCTAGCAAAAACACTGAGAGAGGACACCGGGGAAATGGTCGTGCAAGGGGCGCTCACCAGTCACAGTCGAATGGGGCCTGATCCAAGGTGGGGAAGGGTCATGCATTACCGATGGACGAGAGGCTGAGGGTCTAGATTCATTTGAATTTCTACTATGCAAGGAAACATCCCCCACTCTTTTTATTAAATCAAATCTTAAACTTGTATGGATCACATCTCATCATTCCTTGGACCATTTTGGTCATATAATGTATTAATGTTTATCTATAGAACTTAAAATTTACAATGGGACTAGTTTTATGGCCTATTTATGTCCATTGAGCTACTGATTATGCTAAAAATGATAATATTTGATCTCTTTCTACATGCTTGATGTTATATAATGCTTAAGCTTGCTCCTTTGTGCCTCAAAACCCTATGATATTTGAATATCAATACCTGGTACGTCTTCATACATAAAGATTCAAACTTTATCCATCTTTAATGCCCTAATATGACTTGATGTTGCTTGAATACTCTTAAATGAACATATATGCAAATGACAACTTCATTTATGTTATAATTTGTTCAAGTATGCCTAAAACCCCATATGAATGCTCCAGATCAGTAAATTTTACCCTCAAATACAAACATGATCCTCCTTGAACCCTAAGGATGAGCTTTGTTGCCATTGGTTTGACTTAATATGGCCTTATGTTAATGCTTTTGATGAATGATAAACATTATGCTTTTACTGATCTAAAGTTACTCAAAGATGTTTTTTTGGCCTTGAAATCAAAAACTTATCATAATTTGTATCCCCAAATCCCCTTGGGAATCATTCATGTGCCTAAATGGGTCTAAATGCCCTAGTCTTAACTTAAATGTGATCTAGCATACATGTTGACAACCAAGTCTCGAAGCTTTTATTAATCTTGCTCTAATGATTATCTATACTACTTTATGGTTTCAAATTAGTATCATGATGATTTTAATGAAACATAAGTCAACTAGACCCAATCTATACTCTAATTATGACAATCTGGCATGATTATAACTCACCTTGACTGGTTTGCCAATGTTGATGCTTATGTTGACTAAGATTTTTCAAGTATTATGATTTTTCTATGTAAGATCTTTGAACTCTAATGATATATTCATGATCTAGTTGTGATGTGTCACTCTATGTTCTAATGAACCCATGGTGTACAATGTTGCTTAGCAATGCCTATGCATGACCTAGTTCAGATATTGAAATCAATTCGGATGATATGATACCTTGATCTAGGGTACACAAAACATATATTGACTAGACCCAATTTATACTCTAATTATGACAATCTTACACGATTATGACTCAACTTGACCGGTTTGCCAATGTTGATGCTTATGTTGACTATGCTTGTTCAAATCTAATGATTGCTCTATTTATGATCTTAGAACTCTAACAATATATTCTTGATCTAGTTGTGATGTGTCACTCTAAGCTCTAATGAACCCATGGCATACTATGTTGCTTAACAATGCCTATGCATGGCCTAGTTGACATATTGAAATCAATATAGATGATATGATTCCTAGATATGGGGTACACATCCTAGTACCATGATTATGATTAATGAGACCTAATCTTGATGATGTTAATCCAATTGTACCCAATCAGAATGTCAGGATATCTACAAAGACTCTTTTTCCAAAATCCAACTTTCTTATGGTTTCTAATCAATGCTTAATCTTGTACTCTACTTGTAGGGTACACTTACTCTCTTGACCCTATTATGGTAATGGCTTGTTTGTATGTATGCTAGTATTAATGCTTGGCTAGTTAGTTTACTTGTTTGAGCTACTCATTCCCAAAGATTAGTGCATTTGTTTTTCTTGAAATATGTTGAGCAAACCTCAAACATAATTAAACTTGTCCATTATACACACCTTGTGCACCTACCTATATTCCCGGGGTAAGGGCACCATGTTGGGCGCCTTACTTGAGATGTCAAGCAAGACATACCATATCGATAAAAAGGGTTGGAAAATCTTGACCACCCCTACGATCCTTCCAGTGGGAAGCTAGTCAATGGCCATGATGTGTTGTTGAGTGTACTGGAAAATACACTTAAAACACGCTTTGTATAAAAGATTGTTGTTAAGTGTTCTTGACTTGTTTCTACTTCTTACTTATATGATATTTCTAGCCAAGAAACTTTTTTCCTACTCTTAAACTGTTTACTTACCCTTTCATAGCATACTTAATGCTTTAGCATTAATATAGTTTGTTTATCGAATTTGTAGTTTTCAAATGAAGATCCACTGGACTCAAGACTCTAAGATCTGAAGTGAAATAAAAATGGCTATTGGAAATATAGAAAAGGGTACATGTCTCTTATCTCCATTTTTAATATCTTGTTATCTCTTACCTTGTTCTTGTTTGTGGTTTTATTCATGCATATGTTATGTGATCCATTCTAGGGACAGATGCCCTGGTCCACTCGCCTTTGGATGTGTAGACATTAGGAGTGTGGACTTAGGGGAATAAATAGTTTTGTGACAAAGTGTATCACAACAATCACATATCATCTATGCATGTTTAATAACCCAATTACAAATACCTTAGAGAGTCTTCTATCATCTCATCTCTTCTCTAAGGATGAACCTAAGCCTCCCATTAGATGATATTTACTTAGATACTCATCTCCTCATGCAATTCTTCTAATCATGACAACCAATCACATGATCTCTCGATTATTGGTAGCTTATGTATGTGGAAATACTAAAATTTGAATTAAATGGTAAAATTTGAGTAACAGAATGATGATTCCATGATCTAACCTAAAATTGAAAACTCGAGTATGACTAATGAAAGTACTCTTGTAGTTAAGGACTTATGTATGACACTTCGGATCATGAAACTCAACTTTACCAAATCTAGACAAACTTCTTTTTATGCTTGAGGTAAAATGATAATGATAATGATAATGATAATGATATGATGAGATAAGGAAAATTTGTTTGTTATACCTCATGATTGATGAGGCCTTATTTGATAAAATGCATGGTGCCCTATTCTTAACCAAACCCCAAGCATGATTAAGCAAATTATTTTCCCTATTTGATGTGTATAGTGATTATGCCTTGGAATGACCATGCCTTTGGAACCCTTTTTCATGATGTGAGGACTTGTGACAATGGGAAAATCCCCCTATTGACTAGTACTCCTCTTTGTAGACTTGATTTGAATGGCATTTTAACATAGATCTGAATGTTGCTCTAGCTCAAGTTCTCAATTTGACTTCTCAATTTTCATAATCTACCCTTACCATGACCTTGAAAGGAAAGGAATGAAGTTTGAACTTGATCTTGCAAAATCTTGAAGTATGGTTGCCCTATTATGATCTTTATGTTTGACTCATGATCTTGTGAAATATGATTTTATAGTTGACACTTGCCCCAATTCAGTATGCTTAATGACTCATGATTAATATGGAGTAATGTGCTAGATTAAGGTTGTAGTTCACTTATGACTCCCCTAACCTACGTCAAATCTCTATTTTGTACTACTTCTAAATTCTCACATTTTGGATTATTTTGAGTTGGAAAGGTTTCCCACTTTCACACTATTTTCATTTCTTGACCTAAGCCCCTAATAGGTTAAACCCATGATGAATTTGATATTTGATCTTGAATCTCAATTTAATGGCGATCTTGAAATATGATATTGTTGACTACAATTAGTGGTTAATTTCTAGTAAAGACCTAGGCCTAGATCATTCATCATATACCATGAGAATAAACACGATATTGATGCCATGAAATGTTGAATAATGCTCCAAATGTTGATTGATTGATTTATATAGATGAATGATCACCCCTAGAAAAGTGAGTTAACTAATTGGTTTAAGAATTTAGGCAACCTTGAATGTCACCTAATTTTTATATGAGTAAGTATATAATGCTCAAAAGATCAAATACTGAGTATAATTTATTAAATCCAATTATGCCATCCCCAATGGATGTATGGAAAAGTCATTGAGAAAGTGGCTGACAGTAGGTGACAAGCCCAGGAGGGATGGTCACTGAGAAGACCAAGCCTAGTAGGGAAGGTCACCAAGAGGCCAATCCCAAGAGGGAAGGCCAACATGATGACCAAGCCCAAGCAGGAAGGTCGACAAGAGGCCAAGCCAGGAGGGAAGGCCAAAATGAAGACCAAGCCCAGGAGGGAAGGTCGCCAACAGTTCAAGCCCAAGAGGGAAGGCCAACATAAGGACCAAGTCTAGGAGGGAAGGTCTCCATGAGCCCAATGATGGGACATAAAGAAGAGATGTACACCATAAGTGATTGAGAAAATATGGGTTATATACTTACACCAAAATTTATATGCTCAAATATTATAGAGAAATCCCAAGTAGAATGTGTATGGCATCTCAGTAACAACCATAGGAGGGGTAGATATCTAAAGCACCCCTAAGGTCTAATGTGGGAACCTCAACCCTAGCATAAAAATGCTTTCACCTATGACTTTGGGGTCCAAATTTTGACTTTCAATATTGATGTATGTTGGCTTGACTCCTATGATCACCCAATTTGGATCTTGAGATCACCCTTGATATATGACTAATGAACTTCATTATCCCTAATCTTAAAACATTGAAATTATGACTATGTTTATTTACTTGATTTATGGCTGAGAGTTAAGCTCCATGTGGACTAGGGTGGGTCCGTCCATTGATTTTGAGCATGAAATCATGATGTTAAAATACAATTCTGTCTCAAATTTATGAAATCTGAAATCTCAATCATGGATTCATAACCCCACCTAGGCCATTGTAGAAGCTAGAACCCTAAATTTTGGGAATGAAAGTCGTGCCTTACTCTTTAACTCTATCCGATTGACCTAAAATGTGACCTCTCCAAATTATCTATTTAGATGAAAATCTTTTCTAGATATGTGACTTATGTGACGATATTCCCCAATTCTATGATGCATGTGACTATGTGTTGACTTTGATGCCCAATTTCTCGATTTTGGAATGAGACTATTTTGGTAAGTGGTGATGATATGTTAGGGTATAGTGTGATAATTTTGGCATTGAATATGAAATGTCAAATATAGATTTATTACTTGATTCAATTTTGGGGACAAATTGTTTTTATGGTGGGGAGGATGTGATGACCTGGTTTCACTCTCTCTTTTGATTTATGTACATCATGACTCATTAGATGCTCTATTTTACTCAATAACCTTCCTCACCCATAATTAGATGACTTGAAGCTTTTTTTGACTCAATGGATGGGTTAGATTAGGTAATGTATCACCTTATACTTTCACAAGACCTTAACTTCAGTTTTGAGCTAAGTATCATGCCCATTATGCATCATCTTCTTGCAAGTAAAATTTAATCCTATTATTAAACTCTTCTTTCTTTGATTTGTATTCATGTTGTAAAGAATTCAGTAATCTTTCCAACGACACAAAAATCACCTCAATTGGATCATCGTAGCCCAAGTTAGGGCTTTTCCAAGTTTGAATCTTATCCACTTGAGTTAATTGAGTTAATTCTTTTTGCAAGTTTGAATCTTATCCCCTTGAGTTAATTGAGTTAATTCTTTTGGAACCCTTATTGGACCCTTATTGGCCTGATTTTAAGGGCTTGACACAGTGAGTGGGTGCCTCACCTTGCTTTGGTCTTATCTGCAATCCAAACCCACACGTATTGACCAATCGCGTGCCGAAGCTTTAGTGTGCAACAAAAGTTGATTGTTGGATCCCTCACCCAAAGATTCAAGCACTAATCCAACGGCTCCAGCATTGTCTATCTCCTCTATACGTAGCTTGGTTCCCATGGTGCTAATACCACCTAACCCACTTTGCTTTAGCCAATCCCCTTCATCCCCACCCCCTTTTGTGAAATTGATTCACATATTTGCTTCCCCTTGATTCCCTCTTTGTTTCCCCTCTCATTTCCATCCTTTTCACACCCTCCTTCCCCCTTCTTTCTTTTCTTCTTGTCCTTCAGTTTCGACAGTGCCGCTGCATAGGGCTACCTTTGATGTTCACCCTTTTCCTCCTCCCTTGCCATGACCAAGAGGCGTTCTAGCCTCAATATGATCTTGTAGGTTTTGTTGGCCTATTCTTGAGGGTGACAAGGCCTCCTAGTACAAGAAAACCCACATTGGTGAGCCCCTTCCCATTAAAGTGGCACTGCATTTGCAGATCAACCGATGTAGTGGACCGCTATGGCCAGTGACCACCAGGCATCAACAAATCCACCGAGACCAGCCAACTGCAACACGGGCTCGTGAGGGGCGTTGATCAGTCATAGTCGGATGGGGCCTGATCCAAGGAGGGGGTGGGTCATGGGTTGTAATTGGATGAGAGGCCGAGGGCCTAGATTAACTCAAATTTCTATTGTGCAAGGAAAAATTCCTGCCACCTATTATTAAATCCAAGCTTGAACTTGGACGGATCACATCTCATCATTCCTTGGGCCATTTTGGTTATATAATATTAGAATTTTAATGGGACTAGTTTCATGACCTATTTCTGTTCCATGAGCTATTGATTGTGCTAAACATGATAATATTTCATCTCTTTCTAAATGTTTGATGACATCTAATGCTTAAGATTGCTCCTTTGTGCCTCAAAATCCTATGATATCCTAATATCAATACCTTTTACATATTCATACATAATGATTCAAACTTCATCCATCTTTGATGCCCTAATATGACTTAATGTTGCTTTAATACCCTTAAATGAACTTATATGCAAATGACCTCTTCATTGATGTTATAATTTGTTCAAGTATGCCTAAAACCCAAATGAATGCTCCGAATTAGTAAATTTTACCTCAAATACAAATATGATCCTCCTGGAACCCAAAAGATGATCTTGTTACCCTTGGTGTGATTTAATATGGCCTTAGGTGCATTTTTTTATGAATGAAAATATTATGCTTTTATTGATCTAAAGTTACTCAAATATGTTTGTTTGGCCTAAACATCATTAACGTATCATGTTTGTATCCCTAAAATCCCTTGTGAATCATTAGTATTCCCTAATGGGACTAAATGCCCTAATCTTAACTTAAGTATGATTTGGTATACATGTTGACAACCAAGTCTCAAATCTTGTATTACTCTTTATCTAATGAAGATCTGTGCTGATTTATGATTTAAAATTAGTATCTTAATGATTTTTATGAAACATAACTCGAGTAGACCCAATCTATACTCTAATTATGACAACTTTGCATGATTATAACTCAACTTTATTGGTTTTCAAATGTTGATGCTTATGCTAACTAAGCTTGTTAAAATCTTATGATTTCTCTATTTAAAGTCTTACAACTCTAATAATATGTCCATGATCTCATTGTGATGTGTGATTCTATGTTCTAATGAACCATGGCATACTATGTTGCTTGACAATGCCTATGCATGAACTAGTTGAGATATTGAAATAAATATGGATGATATGATACCTAGATCTAGGGGACACATCCTAGTGCCATGATAAATGATTAGCGAGACCTAATCTTGATGTTTTTAATCCAAATTTTCTCACTTTTATTGTCAAGATATCTATAAAGATTCTTTTTTTGAGATCTAGCTTGATTATGGTTTCTAATCAATGCTTAATATTGTACTCTACTTGCGAGGTACGCTTACTCTGTTGACCCTATTATGGTATTGGCTGGTTTGTATGTATGCTCATATGAATGCTTGGCTAGTTAGTTTACTTGTTTGAGCTACTCGATCCCTATGTTTAGTATGTTTGTTTTGCTTGAAATATGTTGAAAAAACCTCCAATGTAATTAAAATCCTCCATTATACACACCTTGTATACTTGCCTATATTCTCTGGGTAAGGGTAGTAGGTTGGGCACCTTACTTGGGATGTCAAGATAAGGAAGACCATATCGATAAAAAGGGTTGGAAAATCTTGAGAACCCTTACGGACCCTTCCAGTGGGAAGTTGGTCAATGGTCATGATGTGTTATTAAGTATATTGGAAAATACACTTAAAACACGCTTTGTATAAAAGATTGTTGTTAAATGTTCACGCCTTGTTTCTACTTATTGCTTATATGATGTTTCTAGCCAAGCAACTTTTCTTCTACTCTTAAACTATTTACTTGCCCTTTCATATTGTACTTAATACTTTAGCATAAATATTTTTGTTTATCTAATTTGTAGTTTTCAAATGAAGTTCCACTGCAGTCAAGACTCTATGATTTAAAGTGAAACATAAATGGGTACTGGTAATATAGAAAGGGTACATATCTCTTCTCCCCATGTTTAATATTTTTTTATCTCTTACCTTGTTCTTATTTGTGGTTTTATTCATGCATGTGTTATGTGATCCATTTTACAGACGGACACCCTGATCCTTTCGCCTTTGGTTGTGTAGCCATTAGGAGTGTGAGTTGAGGGTAACAAATAGTTCAGTGACAATACCTCTCCAAACTCTAAATAATTAACTAGGAGAAAAATTTAGGTAGTCATAATAGGGATGTGACTTAGGTTAGGGGTGTCATGTGTCAAATACCACCCTAATATAGCACATTAACTACATTAGTCATTATGCATTGAGCTTATTTGAATAGGTGAGTATAAATGATCAAATCATATTCTATAAGGTCATAAGATCAAAATTCAAGATTTTAGTAGGGTAATGATGTCAAAATTTTACAAATTCACTATAATATTTGTTTTCCTTTCCTTCCATGATCAAGGTAGTGATATATTTCGAAGAATGAGGATTTTAATTGTGCATTCGAAGAATCGTAGCATGATAGTGCAAGATCTAGGTCCACAATCATCATATCAAAATCAAGATTTACAAAAGGCATCAATAGTTAATAGGGAAACTACTTTTTGCGTCATAGTCTTACATCATGATTTTGTGAGTCTTAGGCTTAGTCACTTGATGGCATAGTCATGATGTATATTAAATAGGGAAAATGTTTTCTTAACTATGTTTTAGGTTTAAGCATAAATAGGGAAACTTGGACATTAATCAAGAAGGGACCCAATCAACAATGAGGTATAAGGTATAAATCCATCTTATTTCACCAAATCAAGATTTACCTTAACCATTAAAAACATGTACTCTAATCGAGTTTACATGAAATGAAGGAGTCATGCATGAATATTTGATTTCCAAATTTTCATTGATCAAAGTTGAGTTTTCAAACTAAGGTCAGATCATGGTATCAATTTCTTAATCAACTTTCACAATTTTATAGTTGTTTTAATTTTTCCCATATATAAGTTACCCATAATCGTGACATCATGCGGTAAAAGGTCAGGAAATAATGACCACACGTGGAGATGAGAAGACTACCTAATCATCATCTACTTGGGTGGCTTAGGGTAGTCCTTAAAGAAGAGACAAGATGCTAGAAGACTCTCTAGGGTTTTCAATAGAGAAAGGTCCAGTACTAGATCAATTAAGGCCAGGTATAGAGGGGAATCTTAGCCACCATGAAGGTAGATAGGAGAAATTATGTCAGAATCATGATCCTAGACACCTAAATTTTCACCGTTATGGACTTTTGAATTTTTGCAGTTCAAGAGACTTGATAAACTATTTGCTGAAAGAATATGGGAGTGTGTATGCTCTGATACCAACTATCATGGAACCATTTTTACCCCAATCCCAATCCCACTACCTAGACACTAGTAAAAGGGTTGAAGCACCCGTCCCTAAGTAGCCTGATAGGATCTCACACACTGGCATATACAATAAGAAATAATAACTCAAAAATAGGAGTTTAAAGAAGAAACTAACCCAATTATTAGATATTGCAGTTTGATCCTCGACATCAGAGTACATCGAGTGTGAAAGCAATCTAGTCTAAGTTCTATTTGTTTTTCATAAAATAAAGAAAAAAACAAAACATAATCATGCAATAAAATGATACACTACCAAAATCAACTAAAACAGTTTATGGCAAAATAGCACATTTGGCAAGACTTATATTCAAGAAGTGTAACAAGCAATTTTCCAAAAACCAATATTTATTCGAAAAGATGTTAATAATGCAATTTTTATTACTAGTTCCCATTATGTTGTATTTGAGAAGCATGCTTATATTTATTGTGTGGCTCCATCGCCCCAACAAGATGGGGGAGGTCACCATGATCCTTCTTTCCATGAGGTAGGAGGTTGATCAACATGTACAAGATTCAATATCATTTGACAGGCACAAGTTCCACGCTCAGAAAGAGGCCACTTGTACTCAATATCAACATTATCAACATCAATATACGGGAAGTCATAATGGGCAATATCATTTATCTTTTCATGTTTTTCATAAAATATAATATAGGGAAAGTGGAAGACTAATCAATAGGGAATAGTATCTCAACCAAGTATACAAAAAAAGTTTTCAATCAAGATATACATAAAAGGTATCTTCATACAACCAAGGAGGGGATATAACAACGTACCTTTCACTAAATATTTTAGAGTATAGATCTCAATAGGTGAACCCTTTGAGTTAGTTCCTATATCAACAATATTGGATCAAGGGTTAAGATCATGATATTCAGAAGATCATGTTTCAATATTTGAGATTAAGGTTACACTTTCCTATGTCAACCTTAGGGTTGGTTCATCTACTTATAATCAACCAATATTTCAATATGTCCAACATTATTCAAGTATCATGAATATCTCAAGTGAGAATGACCTACCTAGGTATTTGATGTGGTATATTGTCGCACTAACAAATTCACTCGGGGTTGAGATCCCCAAGCTTTTACCAAAACCTTGTGCATTAATACCACCCGCAAGCGGAGGGGTCTTATCGTAGTACACTTAAGGATCGAATCCCAAGAGACAACATTTTTAAGAATCTTTGTTGGTCGAATCTGATTCAAGTAAGACTAATGTTTAGAATGATTGGTTGATTTGAGTTTAATCAAACTAAGTGAAAGAAAGTAAAGAGAAGAATTAAAGTTTGATCTAGATTAATGATATGGAATCGCTTGGATGGTATCGGGTCTCACCACCACAGCACATGTAAACACATCCAAATACATAACATCCACGCAGGATGCAACTATCCAAATAGAGCTGCTGCGAACCCTACGCTAGGATAGGCTCACATAACAGTCAGCTTAGGCATCAGATTTCTCATCGCCCTCTAGATCACTCACTTACGGCTCTGAATATACAACATCCAACTGAGGCTGAGGGCCCCCCTTATGGGAGTTAGGCACATAGAAGCGTCACCAAGGGCTAGATGGCTCGTCCCCTCACGGATCATACCCTTATGACCTCAAGAAATCCTATCAGAAGTTCTCATCAAGGAGTCAACCGTGCTAACCAACAAGCTGGTAGGCGATTAGTCTACAAGCAAAAATAGACGATTAAAAATGAAGATATAGATATCCAACTAAAGTTGTGGGCCCCCCTTGCAGGCGTTAGGCACACAGAAGCATCACTGTAGGCTAGATGGCTTGTACCCTTATGGATCATACACTTACGACTCCAAGGAATGCCATTCTATTTCTAGTTTGGGAGTCAACCTCGTTAATCGACATCCTACCCTACATATAGAAGTTCTCATAAAATAGGGAAGAATAAGGTAAAAGCATGCAGGTAATCAATCTACAAACATTATCGATTAACAACGAAATGAAAAGTTATATACATTGCCTTGGAATGTTAAATGTAAAGACATGAAAGTATTGGCAGTGGGGCTAGTCCCCGCACCCCAGCAAAAAGGAACTACTCGCTCATGATGCGAGAAACAAGAAGAACAAGAGAGAAGGAAGATTCTGCCATGAGCACGATGAAGAAGGTAGTCACTGCTTTGTGAAGATGGTGCGGTCTTCTACGTTGTGTCAGGGCAGATCTAGATGAGGAGGAAGAACCACCAATGCAGACCGGGCAAACCTTCTTCTCCACCTTCTTTCTCTTCTTGACCTCCTTGTTCGCAGCAAGAGGAGTTGTGGGTGTCGTGAAAATGGTGTAAAGTTGGTTAAGCGGTGGCGGCGTGGAAGGTAGGATGTCAGTGTCCTTGGATCGATGATCAAGTGAGGACCATTTCCATTCTATTTATAGGAACTGGTTAGGTCCTCACATTTTTGCTGTGAGTTTGCTTCAAACGGTTTGGAGCAAATGGTTTGCTTGAACGGTTTGGAGCAAACGGTCTTGGAGACCATTTGACATCCAAACGGTCTTGGCTTCTATTGGTTTGCTTCATCCAAATGGTCTGGAGAGTATCCGTTGACCAAACAGTCTTGAAGACTAAAAAAATCCAAATGGTCTTGGGCAATCAGTCTATAGTCTATCGGTCTTTACTTCAAATGGTTTCTACTCCAACCGGTCTTGGATTCTTTTCTCTAACAGTCTTGTATCTGATTAGTTTTGCACCCCAACCAATCTTGCTCTGATCGATCTTGATTGTCCAACCGGTCTTGAGTCCGAACGGTTTGGAGATGTGAATGGTCTTGGAGACTGATGTGTTCCAATCGTCTTGACTCCAGTCGGTCTTGAGAATCGATGAGGCTTGCGGGTCTTATTGGTCCAAGCGGTCTTGGAGATCGATTGTCATCCAAATGGTTTTGGATCGTTCGAGTCCATACGGTCTGCAGATGTGCACTAAATGGTCTTTGCTTCATTGATGAGTCTTGACGCCTGAACGGTCTCGTGGGTGATTGGCCTATCGGTCTTGAGACTGTATGGCTTTAAATGGTCTTGAAATCGTATGCCGCCAAACAGTCTTGAAACCTTATGTCGTCAAACATTCTTGACACTGTATGGATGACTGGCTGAGTCCATTTGTGGTCGAGACCGCTTGGTCAAAACCGTTTGGTCAAGACCAAGGATGAGAGGATCTTGAGTGAATTCCATATGATGGTTGAACCTCATTGTGACCTGCAAAAAATCAATATAATCTAGTTAATGATCTTGATAATTGAATCATTTATGAAATCTTGCATTTTGTGAGATTTAGGAGATGAAATTGAAAGATTGAATCGAATTGGTCCCAAAAAGGTGACTGAAAATCATGATGAATATGCATTCATCAGTATTTTAGGAACATATGCTAACCCTAATTTTATGATAATTAACCAACTAATATTTCAAGTTTCTAGATCTTCATCAAGGAAATAAGTTCATGAGTCTAGATCAGGTATGTCACAAGATTTAGCACACATATTTTCAACATATGTCGACTCTAGGGTTAGAATCAAGATTAGTCATTACTTTATGCCATGCCATAATATTACAGATTTTAATAATTCTAAAGGTTAGACCTAGATTCACTTGTGAGTCAAGTATGCCTATTGTGTCTCAATATAACCATAAGAGTCAAATATTAGGATTTCAAAAGATAATAATTAAAATAGAGACATTTTAATAAATTAAATAAGTAAGAGATACGGATTTAAATATATCAATGAGAATCATTTAGAATTTGTCTTAAAAATTATTTTTAAATGATACAATGAATTTTTCTAATCAAAATTGACTATTTATTCATAATTTTTGGATCTCGTAAACAAGAGATATGTTTTTTGTAAGATAAATTAATTATTCTAAAAATATTGAGTAGAGAGGATGGGAATTATCGAGAAAAAGGGTGGTAGGGAAAAATGTAGGTCATTGATCCTTGGTCAGCATTTGACCACCACTGCTGATCGATGATGTCCTCATAGTCACGTGCGTCGAGAGGAAGAAATGGGGGGATGTGTCGTGTCCGTTGGATCACGATCTTGGTCAAACTACGACTGTGATCTAATGATCACAGTTGCTTGCCAAATCATGTGTATGCCTACAAGAAGCAATGCAACGCCATAGAGGAGGGCTGACCGGGAAAAAGAGGGAACGAGGAAGAGGTTGAGGGAGAGAAAGGTAAGTTGTTGTTCACGACCTTGGTAGCAAAATGAAAGTGATGGTGGGGTTTTTATAGGTGATTGGGGCTAGATTTAGGGTTTTGTATGGACACAATGTCCATGGAGGTGGTTATGGGAGAAAGCTCTCATTTTCTCTTAAAATAGGCTGATTCGAGGGGGATTAAGGGTTATCTAAATCCAGATTGGTGGGGTGAGCATCCTTGTTTGTTTGATTTTCAAATCGTGGTCGCAAGTGGTTGATTGTTCTTTCAGTCACAAAACTTCTCCCCTACAATCAACGAGAGGTAGGAGAACGACCAATGACCATTGGATTGCACCCCTGATCTACAAGTCTTAGATCTGAGGGTTGAGGTTCACCCCCTCACTTTGAAATGGATCGGTGACATGGAAAATCCCATTAAAAGGGTCAAATAAAGGTATTTTCAATACATTATCTTCAATAAATCATAGAAATAGTAGGAATGTCCAAATGAAGTAGAATTTGTACAATAGCTTCGCAAAAATGTGGAGAATATTTAGAAAAAGTTAGAGAACCAAAATATGAAGTTTGATAGACAAATTTAATTCATTGGACAAAGTAACAAATTAATCAAATATGTGGTGTCACAATGTTTATAAAAACTACATTGATCACCGTATTTCATATTTGAGTCTAAAGATTGATTATGTAGCCAAGAAAAATAATTTGAGTTCAAGGGGGAACATTAGGAGGGAAAAATTGGAATTAATCCATAATTACACAAAAATTCACTTTCTCACTAGTCCATTCATATGTTTCTTGGTCCATTATGTGAATGGTACCATTGAGGAGGAAGTGTATGTTGCACAACCCCCCATCTTTGATCATGATAGTTTACCTAATTATGTTTATTTGTTGCAAAAAGCTCTCTATGAAATCAAACAAGCACGTCAAGCTTGGTATGAGAAATTAAAGAACTTTTTGCTCGATCATGGGTATATAATGGGAAAAGTAGATTCTACCTTGTTTCTCAAACATACTTCTAACAAATTTCTCATAATTCAAATTTATGTTGATGATACCATTTTTGGCAGAACAAATCTTGATCCTTGCAAGGATTTTTGTGATTTATGCAGAGTGTGTTCAAGATAAGCATGATGGGTGAGCTTACATTATTCCTCGACTTTCAAATCAAGAATACTAAAGATGAGAACTTTGTCGACTAAGGCAAGTTCACAAGTGAGATACTAAAGTGCTTCGAGATGGAGATCACCAAGTTGATGGACACACCCATGACAAACACCGCCAAACTTGATAATGATGAAGAAGGTGAGAAAGTGGATGAGAATCTTTGTAGAGGTATTATTGGAAGTTTACTTTATTTAACTGCCTCTAGACCTAACATAATGTTTCGTGTTTTCTAATGTGCTCACTTTCAATCAAATCCCGAGAATAAATCACATCTTATAGTTGTTAAGAGGATTTTAAGAAACTTAACCAAAACTCCAAATTATAGACTATTGTATCCCAAGTCAAGGGACTTTACTCTTATGGATTATAGTGATGTGGATTACGTACGATGCTTGATTGATAGAAAGTGCATAAGTGGCACCTATTTCTTCTAGGACCATGATTGGTGGCTTATATTTTCAAAGAAGTAGAGCACAATGGCTTTATCAACTATCAAGGCTGAATACACTATAGTCGGGAGTTGTTGTTCCTAGGTCCTATGGATGAAGCAAATGCTCCAAGACTTTAACATTCATTTTGATGCTTCTATTTATTGTGATAATACTAGTGTAATCAATTACCTTACAATCCTATATTGCATAGTTGAGACAAGCATATAGAGGTTCGTCATCATTTTCTTTGTTATCACATTGCTAAAAAGGATATCTATAGCACACATATGGACACAGAAAATAAGTTGGTGCACATTTTCACAAAACCTTTAGCTAGAGAGTAATTTAATTTTATTAGATCTAAAGTTCTCATTACTTCTTTTGATTAATATGATATGCCCTCTAGCTAGTTGTTATCTATCCTATATGATTTTTTGTTGTCTTTATCACCCTTTCTTGCTAAACTGCAAAAGTTTTCATGTTCTTTTGCTTTATTTTTCACTTGTTTTGGATATTTTATCAGAAAATAGTACCCAATGAAGAGTGGCAGGTGCCTAAGTATGAAAATGGACTAGAAAAATAAATTTAATTGGCACTCGACATGATATAAATTAAAATTTATAATGATGTTTTAGGTTGACCGTCGGTCGAGTTGGCCACTCGATCGATCTGTGGTTAAGGGATTTTGAGAAATGACATTCGGTTGAGTTTTCTAGTCACAAAACTCGACTGATGGTCGGGATGGAGCAAACTTAACTATAGTTTGTTACACTTGTCTCCCTCTCAACTAGAGAAAAATCGACTGATTCACTCACCAACTCTGTCAAGCTCTCAACTCTAGCCCCAACCATCCTCTTCCTAGCCCTAGCCAGCACTTACTCAACCTTCCTAGACCTCTTGCACATCAACACTAGGTGTTTGGTCAGTTCTTAGTGGTGTTTCCTACGTTTTTGACCTCTCAATCCCCTTATCTTGCCTCCATGGGTTCATATAGGAGAAAAAGAGCCGCCCCCTCCAAAGCACCATCCACCTCCTCAAACTCATGTCTTATATCCTTCGATGATACATTCTTTGTCTCCAATGATGTTATAAATAGATGGATGGATACCATGATACTATCATTAATCTGTGGCTGAAACAGGACTGTGGTCCTCCTATGTATAGGTTCTTACAAAAGATGAAGCGTGATAAAAGGAGCTCACAAACTTGGAACTGGGAGAGTAAGGTGACCTTACATATTCAGTTGCAAATAAGGAAAAGAAAGATCTCGAAGCCCAAGCCAAATCAGATGAAGACCCAAGCAACTATCTTCTGTGGGAAATTGCCAAAAGTAGAAAAGATGAAGCAGTGGTTGCAAAGGCGATTGAGGAGTCTATGATGAGGCAGAAATCTAGAGTTTTCTGGCTCAAGAATGGGGATTGTAACAACCACTTCTTCTGTGCATCTTCGAAGACTAGGAGGAGTAGTAATCAAATTAAGGTTATTGAGCACAATGGAGGTCAGATCAGCAATGAAAATGACATAAAGGCTGCCTTTGATCAACACT
Organism: Alisma plantago-aquatica; assembly: GCA_963693085.1. Taxonomy (NCBI): domain Eukaryota; kingdom Viridiplantae; phylum Streptophyta; class Magnoliopsida; order Alismatales; family Alismataceae; genus Alisma; species Alisma plantago-aquatica. The sequence continues at coordinate 1,312,693,080 of OY856410.1, read as the reverse complement.
ATAAAGAGCTCTTCAATTCTAGCTGTGCTAAAACTAAGGCCAACTGGACAAACCTGCCCAAGCTCCAACCTAATCACCTTCATAGATTATGTGAGCTTGTGACTGACGAAGAGGTCCATAATGTAGTAAAGAACTCAAATGAAGATAAGTTCCCTGGACCGTATGACATGAATGCCAATTTCTACAAAGCATCCTGGGAGGTGATAAAAGATATTTTTTGTCTAGTCATGAAGGATTTCTTTGCAAAGGGTTGGCATTTGAAAGAGGTGAATAAGACTTTCATTGCCCTAATTCTGAAGGTGAAGCAACCAATGAAGATAGGGGACTGGAGGCCTATTTCTTTATGTAACTTTGCCTATAAAGTGATCTCTAAGACCATGGCTAATCGCCTAATAGATATCATGTTGTCTCTGATTGATATCAACTAGTGTGCGTTTCTAAAGGGAAGACGCATCTCAGATGGTATCCTCTTGGCAAATGAACTCATCCATGACTTCAAAAAACAAAATGATAAGAAGAAGTTGTGCTTAAAGGCTGATCTTAGCAAAGCATATGACTTGATCGATAGGGGGTACATCCTTGATATTATGAGAGTTATGCATTTCCCTTATTGTTAGCTACAGTGGGTTTGTGAATGCATGAACTCTACCTCCTTTCAAATTCTCATCAATGGTACACCTTCAGACATCTTTCAAGCTTCTAGGGGTATAAGGCACGCTGACCCCATGGCCCCCTATTTGTTTGTCATTGGTATGCAAGGACTCAGTGCCATTTTCAAAGAGGTTGTGGACCATGGCAATATCACTCTTCTTACTGCAGGTGATCTCGAAGTCTCACACCTCATTTTCACATATGACATCCTTGTGTTTTCTGAAGCAAATGATCACAATGCAGATGGCATTCTTTCTTGTATGAACAAGTTCAAAGATCTATCGGGTCTTCAAATGAATTCTGCCAAAAGTCAACTATTTCTTAGTAGCTCTCCTCTGAAATCTTTGTGTGGAAGGATGAACGTTGATGAATGTGACTTCCCAATTAGATACTTGTGTCTTCCTCTATTCGCATGTCGAATCACAAAGTCCATCTACTCTCCACTCATTGACAAGGTCAAAACTAAATTGGATTCTTGGAAGACGATGTACCTATCAATGGCGGGCAGATTGGAGTTGATCATTTCAACTCTTTCAACCTATCAATTATTCTGGTCAGGATTTTTTCTACTTCCTAAAGCTACCATGGAAGAGATCGAGAGACACTGTAGAAACTTTCTATGGGGAGATAAGGATGGCAGCAAGCATTTCCACACAAGCTCCTGGGAGGATATATGCAGGCCTAAGCGGGAAGGAGGTTTATCTATTCGCAAGGTGGAGGACTGGTCCAAAGCAGGACTACTCAGATTTCTTTGGGATATATCAAACAAAAAGAACACTTTATGGATCAAATGGATCCACAACAAATACCTCAAAGACACCTCGATCTGGTCCTATACCAGTAAACAAACTGATAGCTGGATGTGGAAGGCAGTTATTAAAGCTAGAGATGACGCTCTCCTCCTGATCAGATTCAGTATCTGCAATGGTAGGTCCACTTCCATGTGGCACGACCCGTGGGTCAAAGGGGTCTTTCTTGATGATGTTATATCAGACTCAAGACCACTGAAGTTGTGATCTAACTTGGGCAGTAACACTTATCTAAGCACCATTATCTCTAATGGCGAATGGAAGATTCTTGATTTTAGAGACTGTGAGGAGCTCTGTGCTTTTTGTGAGACTATCACCCTCCAAGTTGAAGATAAAATGTCATTTTGAAGGACTGGAGATGTTCTCCATGAAAGGGGCTTGGCAACTATGCAGAACCAAACATGCCCATTCAGATTGGGCTATCTGGCTATGGCGTTCTACTGCTCCAAATCAAATTAAGGTCTCCTGCTGGAAGATCATACATAAACATTTGGTTACTGAGGACCTCTTACAGAGAAAAGGTTTCTACCTAGCTACTAGGTGTAGTCTTTGCGCGAGACAAGTTGAGAACATCTCCCATGTCTTCTGGTCATGTAGTTTCACCTTGGAAATATGGGAAAGAGCTAAGAACAGAATGCCATGGCTGCCAAAATCCTTCGAAGACCTGCTACAATTTTTTGATAGAAACTCCAAGCTGCTAGGGATTCTAATTTTGTACCACATCTGGGTAGCTAGAAATCAAATCATTTTTGATAATGTAACTCCATCCAAAATTCATGTTTGGAGAAGAATAGATAGAGATTATAATGCCCTGCATAGATAGGTCATTTTTTTAGCTCAGCTCCCCATTTGTAAAGTTATTTGTACATGAATAGAAGGAGGCACACTTATTGATAAAAAAAATGATGCTATAAATAGGTACACGAATCTCCTTCCTAGGAACCCCTTTCCATTTCATGCCTTGTTTGAGCCATGCCCATGTAGACAAGAGGCCATTGATCAAGTTGTCGATCTATTATAAGACCACCATCTCTCTGCCCTGAGTGTCGAACGCGCATTCTATAACAATTCCATGACAAGCACCAAAGTCGTTCACAAATTCTATGCAAGCTTGTAATGGAATTACAACACTCTAGTACCCCCGCCAAATTCTCAATTATTTCTTACTTCCAAGATTGTCGGGAACAAATTCCAAGTCTCTGAGGATACCATGAATATCTTTTTCTCTGGTACTGAGGTGACTGACACATGGAGGAAGGATTATCTTGAGTATTTTGACCTTCTAGACTTTGAGGCCTTCTACACATTATATTATATCACTCTCACTAACATACATAAATTATTGAAGAAGCCTCAATTTCCCTATAGGAAGAAGTCTACTCTTCTCTCCTCTACCTTTAACCTAAAAAACCACATACTCACCTTGGTAGTCAACTGCAATATTCATCCAAAGAAAAACCAAAATGAATTACAAATAATACCACCGTGATTATATTCTATATCCTGAAGAACATCCGAGTAAAGTGGGCCAAATATGTTCTCCACCACGTGACAGGCGTTGATTATGGTAAGAACACCCGAGGAACCCACCCACCCTACCCAGACCTGATTTGTGGTCTTTTTCAGTCTGCCACTGGAAAAACAATTTTTCATGACTTTCATTACAAACCTACTCGAAAAGAAGTATGCATTAATGATCCCTCAATTTAGAAGAGTGTGCCTACCCCTTCTTCTACTGCACCTGGAGCCTCCACCTCAAACCAGGCACCTTCACCTTCTCAACCATCACGTCATGCCCATGCATGTTGTCATGTATCAAATAAAACCCTCATGGCTTACATGATGCATCAAACGATGTATAACCTTTAGGTTCAGGACCATATACATCAGGATCTCTGTGCTATCATGTTTACCATGAACCTATTTTGTGCTCATCCTTACCCTACCTACTAGCCCTACCCAGGAGGTGTTTATGCATCCTACGCATATAATGCTTTTTACCCAACCCCACCACCTACTGCTTCTGTTGATATATCCTCTATTGTTGGGGGATCTATGCCTAGATTGCTACCTCACCCTAATGGCCCTAATGCTACCTTGCTTGCAGGACTTGGCATCTCTGCTCCTACTTTTCCTCAAGCTCAAGAGTTACATGACCTTGGTATGTCTTGGGCTGAGCATAATGCTAAGTAGCCAAGTCGTGGCTTTGATCCTTCTATCGATGAGGAGATGCCAAATTAGGCTGATGAGGAAGCAGTTGTTGTTGATGAGGAGGCATCTGAGGATGATGGCGATGATGGTTTTGATGTCTCTACTTGTGTCTCAGGTGATGAAGGTGATGTTGATGCCTCTACTGCACCTTTAGATGATGACGAGAACTAGGATCTTGAAGCTTCTGATGATGATGTTGATGCAGATGATGGTGATCCTATGGACTTAGATAGCCTATACATTTAGATGTTTTAATTTTTAGTATGTCGATGCTAATCACATATATCTTTGTAGACTATTTTGTACTAAAAATATCTGGGCACATTCTCTGAGGTGTACTATTTCTATCATCATGGTATTTTCATTGTTTTGGCTTGTAGTTGTTTTTGGGGACATGCTTTCTTTGTTGAAATATTAATCATATGTACACTTAATCTTTGATTGACTATATCTCATGAGTTGATGCTATGTTACCCATATATTGATGATGATATACATTGCGTGTCTCCCCCTCTCATCTCTATTTGTTGTGTGCTTTGAGGTTGCATGTTTTATTTGTGGATGTATGTTTTGGTTGTACATGGAGAAAACCTATTCTTATGCTCTACTACCCCCCTTCCTTTTTTATAATGCCAAAAGGGGGAGAGAAGTTCAATGTTTTGAAGCTCAACCATATTTCTTTCATTTCCTATGTGAACCTTTTCTTGTCTTATCTATTTTTTATCATGTAACTTGCTAAAGGACCATATCGTGTGTGCATGTGTGTGTGTGTGTGTATATATATATATATATATATATATATATATATATATATATTATTACATACGTCTCTGTTCTTCTAAACCCAATCTCTTGTAGGTCTCCATCCTAAAACTATATATATATATATATATATATATATATATATATATATATATATATATATATATATATACATATATATATATATATAGGGAGTCGATCTTATATTGACTACAAAACTTACGGACAGTGGCGGGACCCATGTTTTTGTTATTGTGTTGTTCCTCGTATTGTGCGACACAGACTACCATTATCCTATTTATTCTAATTTCACGCTTCCCCGGCGTCAAATTTCTATTTCTGGGACTTAATTATATTGCTCATTTGCATCGTTGGCAGTGCTACGTCAAGGGAGGCAGAAAGGAAAAAGTAGCAGCAAAGCAAGTCTCTTCTCACATAGAATATCACTGCGGCACCTTAGGTCTGTGATAATATGGATGGAGTTGATAGGTAAATAGTTAATTTATCTTTGAAGTCAAACACATATTTCTTCTTATCGTCGTATTCAAGAACATATCTTTCTCTGACGACATAAAAATGGCCCATCCTCCATCTATTTTACTGTATTGTTAGTTCAGTAGACATCTTTGATTGAAGTATAAACAACAACACTACATTCCTGATAGTGTTAATGTATACAGATGCTAGAATTTTTCTAAGATATTAATATCTAGTACGAGTAAGTAGTTTTTGTGATTGAATGTTTATTCTTTGTACGAATAATCTTTACAAACTATTTGTAGTTCTAAAAATGACGACGCTGATCTAATCCATGTGGTTGGTGATGGGATTGTTGATGTTGAAGATAATGGGAGGCCACATGTTGACATGACTCCTAATCACGTTGATTCAATGAATGTTATTGACAATGAGATTCTTGAGGTCGAAGATAATGGGAGGCCACAAATTGGGAGGACTTTTGAGTCACTGCAACAAGGTAAATTTTTTTATTATGATTATGCTAATCAAATCGGCTTTGGCATGCATAAAAACACTACAAAATATCACGGCAAAGATAAAGAACTTTATTGGAAGGAGTATGTATGTTGCAAACAAGGTCAACAAAATGCTAAATACGCTAGTGGCAATATTGAAGGTCACATAAGTAAAGTGGGTAAAAGAAATAGAGGATTAACACGAGAAGGATTTCTTACTAAGTTGGTACTTCATAAAGATCATACTGGGAAATGGGTTGTGCATTAATTTGTTGAAAATCATAACCATGCCTTGTCTACTCCTCAGAAAACTTCATTTATAAGATCTCACAGATAGGTAAATCCAGCAATGAAGTGTCTCCATGACAACTTCCAAGAAGCAAATATTGGAACATCGAAGTTATTTATAGTTCTGGATATACAAAGTGGAGGCTACCATAATATTGGTTGTACTAAACGTGATCTTAGAAATTATGAAAGAGATAAAAGGCAAGAAATAAAGGAACAAGATGTGCAAGTTTTAACAAATCAATTCAGAGAAGAAAAGGAGATGAAACCATCATTTTATTATGCATATAATGTTGATGACGAGAATAGACTGAGTCATGTTTTTTGGGCAGATGGACTTTCAAGACAAGCATATTCAAAAAAATTTGATTTGACACAACATATGATACCAACCAATATTCTCTAGTATTTGCACCATTTACAAGGATTAACCACCATCGAGAGTCAACAAAATTTGGTTCTGGATTAATTAAGGATGAGAAGACTTCCTCTATCACTTGGTTGTTTGAAAAATTCCTAGAGGCAATCACTGCAAAGCCACCAGATGTTATTGTCACTGATCAAGATCCTGCAATGACGGCTGCCATTCGAAATACTTTTCCGAGTGCACATCATAACTATTGTATATGGCATATCCTCGATAAAGTTCCTGAAAAGTTGGGTGCTATATCCAAAAAGTCTTCATTTATGGATACCTTTAATTCATGCATTAGAAACTCTAAAGGTTCTGATGAATTTGAAAAGAGGTGGAAGGATATTATACAAAAAAATGATTTACAAGAGAATGTGTGGCTGCACTCTATATACAACCTAAGACATAAATGGGTGCCTATATATTCGAGAAACATTTTTACTGCATGTATGTTGCATTTTTCTTAATGTTAGTATGAGTTAAAATTTATCATATTCAATATTTTATATTTGATCTTAACTTTGTAGGTACAAAAAGTAGTCAACAAAGTGAGGGCATGAATTCATTTTTTAGTGGATATGTTGGAAACAAAATTTCATTGGAAAAGTTTTTTTGCCGCATTGGAAGGGCCATTAGGCATCGAAGACATAATGAGAAAAAAGTTGATCATGAAACAGAATATATGAAACCCAAGCCGTGAACAAAACTACAAGTTGAGGTTTAAATGGCGTCAATTTATACAAGAGTCGATTTTAGTAAATTTCAAGATGAACTGTTGGAGAGCCTTTATTATATTACTGAATCAGTCCAAAATGACGGCCATGAAAAATCAATGATTGTTCGAAATTGTCAACATTTGACGTCTAATAATGTTTGTTACAAGGCAACTGAGAAAATTGCTACTTGCATGTGTATGCTATTTGAATCAGACGGCATTCCATGTCGACATGTCCTTGCTGTTTTAAGAAATGAGTTGTTGATTGAGCTGCCTACCTACTACATTATGAAAAGATGGACCTCTGATGTTATGAAGGGGACAACATTTGATAAGTAAGGTGTTTCTCTTGAAATAAAAGAAAACCTCAAATCAGATTAGAAATGAAATGAGCTAGACGCATTGTTCTCAAAAGCATTAGAAAAATCATTTCTAAATAGTGAGACATATGAAACATCATTGGCATGCATAACCTAGCTTACTAAGGAACTAGATTCTATGCATTTGGGAGGAGGTGAGTACAATAAAAATAAGACAGGGCCAAGTATGATTGAGATTTACCCACCTGATCATTGCAAAATTAAAGGAAGTGGAAAAAAAAACTTAAAGGGGGAAAAGAAACAATAATGGAGAAATCACAAAGAGCTAAACGACTATGTAAAGGGTGCAATATACTAGTCAATCATGATATAAGAAACTGTCCAACAAATCCCAAAAAGAGGTACAAGTATTTGACACATCTCTTTTTATTAAATTTATACCCAATTTAGACAAGTTATATTTTTATTATGTCAGTTTAGCATGAACTTAGATGATGAGGTTGAACTTGGCACGCAAGCTTCCAACACTACCTTGTCAAGAGATGATACTTTAGCTTAATATTCGAGGCTATTTGATATGATTCTAAGTCTCATTTTGTATATTTTGTAGCTATTGTACTAGACTTATGGCATAAATGAGAGGTTCTAATTTGTCTTTTGGAGAACGCAGCAGTCACACACCAGAATCTTTTGTTATAAGGACTATATGTTTTTATTTGTTTTGCGGATGGTATCTTTCTTTGAAAGGTATCACTACAGAAAACTATGTTATTAACGATATAAAAAGTTTGTCATAGATAGGGAAGAGTTTGTCGTTATAACTATTAAAGATGGAAAAAAGTAGCCGTCGCATCTTTTCATTATTTGCTTAGCCATTAACAGAAATAGTGACAACTAATTTCATTCCATCGTTGCTGACAATGACGATGTCCAATATATTTTTCCGCTAGTGGTAACATCGACAACATAAATTCTTTGTTGTTAACTGTTACAACGACATGATTGTTCCATCTTAAATGTTGATCAACGATGGTAGTAGTAGTTCTCTGAAAAGGGCAACTGCGATGTCAACTTTCCATCGTATTCAGCTATAACGACAGAAAAATCTTAAAAAATTATTAAAATCAGTTTTGCTAAATCACTCAGATGGAACATTAATTTCATTTTTGCATACAATCCAAAGCACACATCCATCAAGTACAAGCAATAAACATCCACGAGTTCTAATTCATACTTTTATTTACTTGAAGAAATGTTGGCTTACATAAAGACATGAGCCATTGCCCCTTAAACGTATTATAAAATTAAGATCTTTTGACCAAATATATCATTTTTTACTCCCACTTGGCACGCAAACCAAATTTCACCGATGACAAATGTTAACTAGACGTCAACAAGATTGAAATAGAAAATGACCTTCCAAATTGAAATATCATTCCCCTTTTTTTCTTAAATTTCCATACAGACATATAAATCCTTGCTTGAAGATCCTATGCATTGGTGATGCTATTAGAAGTAGTAGATTTGGTAACATGTGTTGGTATGTATGCCCTGAGAGCTAATCATGAGATGATTGATGGGATACATTAAGATTGATTTGATAAATATCAAAGGCAAGCTTCCAATTCTTTCTGGTTCAGTCATTTGAGATAGTGATAGAATAGATTGAATGTCTAGAGAATGACAGTACTCAATGACGTATGCCTTCAGGTTCATGACCTGAACGATGAGATCATACGGATGCTAAGAGTTTGTACATTCTTGTTTTGTCCCTAGTCGGATGTCATTGTGGAAGGTAGATAGACAACAATGACACACAAGACTAGATTGTGGTGTTGGTTGATGATAGAATCTCATTAGTCATGATATAGAGATATCAAACCAAACACATAGGTACTTGTTAGAGAACAAGTGTACCGGACAGGCCCACCGTGAGTTTGACACATGGAACAATGAGATGGTAGTCACAGTCAGTACTCACAGTGATGGTGGTGAATGTGATTCTTTGACCTGAAATCACTACACTCACCACATGTGATTGGGTACACTTTGACATCATCAAACGCAGTCCTGAAACATGGGTTGTTATAAAGGTGATGATTGGGTGGCTTTGACACATGGGGCTTTTGAGGGGTGAGTGATAGATATGGGATTTGTCCCTCCTAAGGGAGCTTGATATCCATGGCCACTTGATGAGTAGGATTGAGAAAGGCGTGCACACATGTGTGAGTCAGTATGTGATACTGATGTCATAACATATCTCTTCCAATCTACTCTGAGATCAAGAAAGTGAATGAATGTTGACAGGATGACTGGTCCATGCCTCGAGTTCATTCAGGATATCAGTGACAAAGGAATGAAACATTCGCTGTAACACCATTCACGGATTGTAGGGTTGAAAGTTGTTCTCCAACTTTCTATTTCACTTGGGTAGCAATGATGTGTGACTAGGCACCGCTCATTGTTTGTGAAGTCATAACTATTATGGACTTTCACTGCAAATGTGAAAAAGGACCTACAAGGTAACACACATAGGATTTAACCTGGAAGAGGAGTTTTGTCCACAAAACATTATTTAGATTCATTACTAAAGGAGTTTCGTAGTTCAATTAAACACTCAATCAGTCGATAGCTCAATATCATATGGTTCAAGGTGTTGGACGCATTGATTGGAGTATCGGATTGATTGAAATTGCAATTGACTGATTTTGCCCAACCTGTACTCCCAACCGATCGGCTCATGTGATGAACCGGTCGGCTGGGGCAGCTGAACCGGTCGGCTCAAATGTTGAACCGATCGGCTCATGCCCAGGTTGAACCGACCGGTTCAAGGGATGAACCGATCGGCTCAACTGGCGCAACCGACCAATTGGGAAAATCATGTCGGTAAGAATTTTCCTTTGGTTTCAAATTTCCAATTCGATTGGGAATAATATTGGTATTCGATACCAATTGGGAATGAAACAAGGAAAGTCCTTTTTAGCCGGACTGGAACCATGAACCGATCAGTTCAGGGCACCAACCGATCGATTGGAGTGCCCCAACCGGTCGGCTCAGGCCCAGCCGATCGGCTCAAGGTCCGAACCGATCCGTTCAGCTGCTGAACCGATCGTTTCAGGTTGCGAACAGATTGCTTTTTGTGGAAAATCTTCGAACCCTTCTACTCCTGCTTTTAGTCCTGCATTGCCCGGGATAGAGAACCCTGTCCCATGACCCTCCTATATATATAGGGGTAGTGGGGGATTCTCGAAGAATAACTCAGTGCAACCAGTTGCTCTGCAAGTTGTCGTTCTCTCTGGTTTTGGTAACCAAGAGAGAGCCCGAGCAAGTGCTTCCTGAAAAAGGGAGGTGCAGCAAGGGAAGGACAACTGCAGTTGCAACTGGAAGTAGGAGATTGTGTGGGCGACTAGTACGCCTACAGAAGGGTTTGACTCCTTCCACTTCCTTGTGGGACAAGGAGTGTGGAGTTCCAGGTGGTCCGTGTGGACTACTACAGAGGCGGGAGGTTTCTTCCGCTCAGGAGGACAACTGTCAACCCGACAGTCCCGGTGCCAGGAGGAGTTGTGAGTCCCGATTTGACCAGGAGATGCACAGACACCGTCCAAGACCGGAGATGAAGACCGCACTAGCTGCGTGGTATTGTCGCCGAGTAAGCCTCGGGACAAGGTATGATTCCTCAAACTATCCTTCCTAATGTATAGACGTTGACGCGTTTCCTCAGTTCGGGTAATGGGGAGGAGAAAATTTTTTGTTTCCGCTGCCTGCTCTGCCTCCCCTAAAACCCAACAGTGGTATCAGAGCCACGTCAACTGCTCTATACTTTAGGATTATCGATATGATCAATTTTGGTTTGTTGCCTCTATTTATTTCATGCGATGCGAATAATAATGGCTTATGCATGTCCAATCCTAAATCCACAAATCTCAAATATTATATATATGATATGTAATATTAATGCACTTGATACGCGTCGCCCTTAAACGAGTTTTGTGGTGGATGTTGTGTGGTTATGGCCTATAAACCCTATCTGTGATTGGTTGTGTGTGGTTGCTTGCATCTCGGTCTACGCACCGATTCCCTCTCCTATTCCTGATGTAACTCGAAATAATTCGATATTGTTTCATATCTTTTCTCCCCCTGAATGAGACTCAGGGTTTCCCTTTTTAAAGCAATGTAATAATAGGATAGTTTTTTATTTCCTGTTATGTCGAAGACCGGTGGACCTCCAGACGACAGCTGAGACGATCGATTCAAGGAGTGAACCGATCGGTTGGCGTTTCAGATGGTCGGTTCAAGGAGTGAACCGATCGGGTAGATGCCCAGTTCGAGGAGCGAGACGAGCGGGTGGCGGCCATGGAGAGATGCACGATGACCAGGCGAACCGATCGGTTGGAGGAGCCAACTGATCGGCTGGTGGATCCCAGACGACCGGTCAGAGAGGACAGATCATTCATGTGTTGAGTTGATCAACTCAGATGGTTAAAGTACAGGGTTATCTTGTACAGGTTGCATATGATGTAGAACTAGATGACCGTGATTCCTCTTGGCTCGAGGAATCACATTAGGATGTCCATAATCATCGCTTTTATCATTTCACATATTTTGTGTGGGATATAGCATGTATATGATACGTACTATATATTGTGGTGATTGGATATGTATATGTATATAAACCAAATCCCTCATTAAATATTAAGTTTTAGATGCCTTCCAAATGCGACACACGTGAAAAGCTTGATCGACCAAGTGTGGGCACGCCCAAGCGTGGTGCACCGTCTATATCGTGGAAGCGTGAAGGATGAATATGTGGGTCTTCCCTAGCAGGGTGCATATTCATCGTGTTTGCTTTGGGTCAGACTTAACAAGGTGACCTAGATAGGATCTAGCGCCTTGAGGCATGGAGATGATCATTGCAAGGAGTTGTATATGACATCTTATCAAGAGTTGCATACGATGCAATTGGCAAGTGTTGCCTACCTGAGAGATCTATGTTGTGGGTGACAGCCCAAGCTGGTCCATAACTTAGAGGATTTCAGGATCTTGCCCACTAGAAGGTTGTACGCTGTAATCTTCCGAATTGATGGTGAGGGCTATCAATTTGAATTAAAATAGTGGGAGCGATAATTAATTAAAGGCCTAATTTTATCGTCAAACTTTTCAAATCAATAAAATAAGTCAAAAATGTGTTTTTGACTAAAATTGCATGTTTTCCTTTAGTACAAATGGAAAGAAACAACAACAACTTTTCTTTGCGATCGGTCCTTGACAAGGACAAACTAAATGGGACAAACTTCCATGACTGGTATCGGACATTGAGAATTGTTCTCACTCAAGAGAGAAAGCTCTATGTCCTGGATACTCCAATTCTAGAGGAACCCACTCCTAATGCACCAAGGGCAGAAAGGGATGCTTACAAGAAGCATTCTGATGATGCCATTGATGCAAAGTGCTTGATGCTATGTTCAATGAACCATGAGTTGCAGAGGCAACATGAGAACATGGGTGTCATTGAGATGATTCAACATCTCAGGAACATGTATGAAGATCAGGCACGGCAAGAGAGGTACAATGTTTCTAGGGCGATGTTCAAGTGCGTCATGATAGAAGGAGATCCAGTTGGTCCTCACACACTCAAGATGATTGGGTATGTGGAGAACCTGCAGAGACTGGGATTTCCACTGAGCCAAGAGTTGGCTACTGACGTGATTCTGCAATCATTGCCAGAGTCTTACAGTCAGTTTTTGATGAACTACAACATGAACAACTTTGATAGGCCACTGTCAGAGTTGTTGGGCATGTTGAGGACAGCTGAGTTACAGATGAAGATGGACAAGCCTAAGACTGTGATGGTGATCACGGGCAAGAAAGGCAAGTCCAAGCACAAGGGCAAGGGCAAAGCTAATAGGGTTCTAAAGCTAGCCAGGAGTCCAAGCCGTCTTCAGCTCTCAAGGCCAAGGGAGGCGTGACCAAGAAAGGAAATTGCCACCGTTGTAAGAAGCCTGGACATTGGAAAAGGAATTGTCCTCTCTATCTGGAAGAACAAAAGAAGAAGGAGGCGACTGAAGCCTCTACTTAAAGGTGTCAGGAAAGTAAACTTGTAACACTTTTTGAGGTATATGATACCAAGATGTAAAGTTTAAAGAACTCATAATTAGGGAAAGTGTTGCGTTCATAGATAAGAGTACTTTAGTTTATTTTCAGCCATAAAGGCATGTAATACAGTTATGAAATGCTATTTCATATTTGCCAATAGATAGAAACACTTTATTTTTGCATATTGTATGACAATAATGGCAATTAATAAAGTTGATGTTTCATTCTTTAAAAGATATGATCTTTGTGGCAATGCCTTGATTATCTTGTGGTATATGATACGCATAAGATAAAGTGATACCTAAAATGTTATTGATAACTCAAACAAACAGGTTAGCATCAATCATGAGAAATTCATTTCTAGTTTCCATATGATGGATAAATCTAGACTCTTTTGGTTAGAGAACCATTAAGAGACATGAATATCTTGAACATGATTAATCAATCTTCACTAGTAGTAGTGGGAGAATGATTATCCTATTAGGTATAATACATGTGATGTATTTACATACCTATTGGAATGAATGCTAATACTTCAAATGGTGTTTAGAGAAATACCAATATGAATATCTTGAAGTGTTCAAGAACATCATAGATGAAGTATGGATTTGGTAAAGTATTAATTATTGATGTGATCAATGAATGAAATACTTAGACCAAATGTTTGAGATCCTTGTGAGTGAATATGATAGTGTATCATAGTGAGCTCATGATTAAGGCATGGGGATGTCTAAATGTAGAAGGAGTCATACTCTAAGGAGTTAGAGAATGATTATCAAATAATTGAATTCTTCTTAAATAAAAGAATACCCCACACTAATAAAGGACATTAAGAATCACAAGGAGTTGTGAGTTCTTATATCCTTGACAGATACACCTCATTTATCTACGTGATAAGTTGGTCATGTGATGAGTCAACTATATAGATGAACATGAGGAATCGGATTTTGAGTTATGGTATATGACCATTACATCCTAAATGAATTCCATGTGAACCATAAGGTATGACCTTGATGGTAGCACCCATTGGATGGAAATCCATAAGTGCAAATAAGTCTTAAGTGTTAAGACACATGGATGACATTTTGAGAAGGATGATGCTTGTTGATTACAACTTAATGACTAAGACATTTGGCATATGGATACTAAAACTACATTCCTATGAGGAATAAAACAAGGATGTGTACGTGACACAACCTATAAGGTTTATGAATCCACTAATGCAAATGAAGTCTATAAGTTACAATGAACTAATCAATGTGATTGATTGAGTACAAGCAACTCAAAATTGGATCTTTACTTTGATGATATAGTCAAAGGGTTTGACTGATATGTCAAAGATAAAGAGAGATCTATGATTTAGTGGGAGTGTATTCACATTCCACATGTTGATGTGAAATGGAAATGTTCTAGAATGGAAATCCAAAGTGGAAATTATCTTTAGGGAAGATAGAGACGTTTCCTATGTGATAGGAATAGAGATCTATGAGATAGTTCTCAGAAATCTCTTGACCTGGAAAAGAGAGAACATACATTGGCAATCTATACTGAAGAGTTCAGTATGCACAGATTCAGTGGGAGAAAACTTGTCCATGTTACATGGAGTTAGTACCCCAAAGCCAAGTGTCCAATTCTTGTGAAGAATGTGAACACTAAGAATAGATATGGATCCATCATGTATGTGATCATCCCATTATCTTGCATGTATGACATGGCAAGAGTAAAAGGCACTCATCATCTGGTATGTGGGACATGACAATTTGATATGCTCATCCTGATAACTCGAATGTGGGACTACACGAGTGGATGTTTGTCTACTTCCAGTAAGTGTTACTGGAATACCATGAGAACTTGATAAGTACTTGTGAAGTACTAGTTCTATGGAGATGAGGAAGAGTTCGATGTAAATAGTTACATTGATGTGAACTTCCGAAAAGACAAAAAATTAATCGCAAAATATATATGGGATATATAAAAGTGAAAAGTTTGTTTGTAATTGGAAGTGTTCCAATAAAGCCATTTAAAAGGAAATGCCGAGTATCCGTGTGTTAGAGAACAACAGTGGATACTATATGGATCTAGAAGTTCATGAGATGAACTTATAGATATTCCGGTCATTGATGACAAGTTTGGAATCCTTGATCATGCAATGTGGCTAAAGGTTAGCAAAGGAATACTAGATCGCATATTATGGCATCTCTATCTCATACGTGTGACGTACAACGAAGAGATGTGAGACATGCAATTTATACTGACTTTGGCAAGGTGTTGCCTTCACTCACTATATTGGCACTTGAGCATAGTAACATGTAGGACATGTTTAAAGATCACTATGAATATGATTCAAAGGTGATTGGCTCACAGTGCAAGTGGGAGTCTGTTGGTATGTATGCCCTGAGAGCCAATCATGAGATTATTGATGGGATACATTAAGATTGATTTGATAAACATCAAAGGCAAGCTTCCAATTCTTTCTGGTTCAGTCATTTGAGATAGTGATAGAACATATTGAATGTCTAGAGAATGACAGTACTCAATGACGTATGCCTTCATGTTCATGACCTGAACGATGAGATCATACGGATGCTAAGAGTTTGTACATTCTTGTTTTTTCCCTAGTCGGATGTCATTGTGGAAGGTAGATAGACAGCAATGACACACAAGACTAGATTGTGGTGTTGGTTGATGACAGAATCTCATTAGTCATGATATAGAGATATCAAACCAAACACATAGGTACTTGTTAGAGAACAAGTGTACCGGACAGACCCACCGTGAGTTTGACACATGGAACCATGAGATGGTAGTCACAGTCAGTACTCACAGTGATGGTGGTGAATGTGATTCTTTGACCTAAAATCACTACACTCAACACATGTGATTGGGTACACTTTGACATCATCAACCGCAGTCCTGAAACATGGGTTGTTATAAAGGTGATGATTGGGTGGCTTTGACACATGGGGCTTTTGAGGGGTGAGTGATAGATATGGGATTTGTCCCTCCTAAGGGAGCTTGATATCCATGGCCACTTGATGAGTAGGATTGAGAAAGGTGTGCACGCATGTGTGAGTCAGTATGTGATACTGATGTCATAACATATCTCTTCCAATCTACTCTGAGATCAAGAAAGTGAATGAACGTTGACAGGATGACTGGTCAATGCCTCGAGTTCATTTGGGATATCAGTGACAACGGAATTATACATTCGCTGTAACACCATTCACGGATTGTAGGGTTGAAAGTTGTTCTCCAACTTTCTATTTCACTTGGGTAGCAATGATGTGTGACTAGGCACCGCTCATTGTTTGTGAAGTCATAAGTGTTATGGACTTTCATTGCCAACGTGAAAAAGGACCTGCTGGGTCACACACATAGGATTTAACCTGGAAGAGGAGTTTTGTCCACAAAGCATTGTTTAGATTGATTACTAAAGGAATTTAGTAGTTCAATCAAACACTCAATCAGTCGATATCTCAATATCATATGGTTCAAGGTGTTGGATGCATTGATTGGAGTATCGGATTGATTGAAATCACAATTGACTGATTTTGCCCAACCTGTGCTCCCAACCGATCGGCTCATGTGATGAACCGGTCGGCTTGGGCAGCTGAACCGGTCGGCTCAAATGTTGAACTGATCGGCTCATGCCCAGGTTGAACCGACCGGTTCAAGGGATGAATCGATCGGCTCAACTGGCACAACCGACCAGTTGGGAAAATCATGTCGGTAAGAATTTTCCTTTGGTTTCAAATTTCCAATTCGATTGGGAATAATATTGGTATTCAATACCAATTGGGAAAGAAACAAGGAAAGTCCTTTTGAGCCAGACTGGAACCGTGAACCGATCGGTTCAGGGCACCAACCAATCAGTTGGAGTGCCCCAACCGGTCGGCTCAGGCCCAGCCGATCGGCTCAAGGGATGAACTGATTGCTGAACCGATCGTTTCAGGTTGCGAACAAATTTCTTTTTGTGGAAAATCTTCGAACCCTTCTACTCCTGCTTTTAGTCCCACATTGCCCGGGATAGAGAACCCTGTCCCATGACCCTCCTATATATATAGGGGTAGTGGGGGCTTCTCGAAGAACAACTCAGTGCAACCAGTTGCTCTGCAAGTTGTCGTTCTCTCTGGTTTTGGTAACCAAGAGAGAGCCCGAGCAAGTGCTTCCCGAAAAAGGGAGGTGTAGCAAGGGAAGGACAACTGCGGTTGCAACTGGAAGCAGGAGAGTGTGTGGGTGACTAGTACGCCTGTAGAAGGGTTTGACTCCTTCCACTTCCTTGTGGGACAAGGAGTGTGGAGTTCCAGGTGGTCCGTGTGGACTACTACAGAGGTGGGAGGCTTCTGCCGCTCAGGAGGATAACTGTCAACCCGACAGTCCCGGTGCCAGGAGGAGTTGTGAGTCCCGGTTCGACCAGGAGCTGCACAGACACCTTCCAAGACCGGAGGTGAAGACCGCACTAGCTGCATGGTATTGTCGCCGAGCAAGCCTCGGGACAAGGTATGATTCCTCAAACCATCCTTCCTACTGTATAGACGTTGACACGTTTCTTCGGTTCGGGTAATGGGGAGGAGAAAATTTTTTGTTTCCGCTACATGCTCTGCCTCCCCTAAAACCCAACAACATGGTCCTCACCAGGCGTATTCACAATGAGCAGATTTGGGCATACGTTTATTCCATTTGATATCAGATGTTGTTGGATAATAACACTTCAAATAATCTGGTCACTGCAAGCCATTCCTGGAGGTCATCTTTCTTGGCACTTCCTCTATTGTTCTCTCTCTCATTCTCTGCAGGAGGATCATTTTCTGTGGAGGAACTACACTTGAAAAAAAATCAATATGAATAAAAGAAATTATTGAGAAAGTTCACAACGTGTTGAAAACTAAGATACATCACTTTCATTTTCAAAGAAATTTCAACAATAAAGGAGACCAAACTGGAAATCAATTGCATAGATGGATAAGTATATTCTATAGTAAACTTCGTGAAGTATATATTACAGGTATTATAAATAATATGATACTTATATCAACAAAAATAGGACATAACTTACATATAAATGCATGAATCTACATATTATTTTAATAGAAATCAGTAGGGCTCACATGCTGCCCACATTTAGGTAGTCAAACTCAAAAATCAAAATAAACTTCATAAAGAACATAAGCAATGTTATTAAAATAATAATTTTATTATGCAAGGCAGTAGTGAAAAGGTATGTTTAAGGAACAAACTAAAAAGTGTATGTATGCCACAACATAAAATCATATAGAGCTAGTTTGTATTACACAACAAACAAAACACAGCTTGTATAAAAGAAAATTTTTAGATGAAACAGAAGGTTGAAGAGGATAGTTGATAAGTCACCTTGTACAAGTCTAAGTTCAGCATATTCATTAGTTTTCTAGTGAATTCTATGAATATTTAATTCCTCATTTGAAACTACGGCTGTCGAAACACATCGTGAAGCTCTTTCAATAGGACAACTTAATCTAGGTCAATAGCCTAAGCTTTCAGGCTGTCATCCATTGCATTTGGAATCATTGAATGATGAATACATTGAACACAAAATGTGTGGCCAGATCTGTGTACCGGAAGATATGAATTGAGTTTCCTGTGAGAAAAAAGAGATAGAATCATGGAGAACGAAAATAACAAAGGCATAATAGATCAATAAAAGCATAGTGACTATTTTTTATAGTCAACAGTATGCACAAAAATTTGCAGTGAGATAAGGTGCCTACTGATCCACCCCCAAACAGGAACACAATTTACTGCACATTGATTATTGTATTCTACATATGTTGATACCCTACTTTATCTTGGAAGTTCTTTTCCTACATGGTAAACTATGCTATCAAAGGTAGGTTTGGAAGGTTTAAAATCAACAACATGCACAACCTAACCATACGATAAATTAGGTGTTGATTTATACGCTATTGAGTTTATTTATGTATATAGGCCAAAGCATGATTCACTAGTGTTTCAGTCCAACTTGTAAGTGTGCCTCTTCTCTATATATAGGAGTAGCGGGTTGTCCAATAAAATTATCTTATTGCTTCAGTCTTACTTTCCACATGCTATTAGAGCAATACTTTTTTGGAAAACAATAGTTTGCATGAAAAGAGAGACCTTGCTTGTGCCCATGTGACTGATCCCCCCTTTTTTGGGATCCCACATTCCTTTAATGACACTTATTGTTACCACCTTGCATATTTTGTAACCAAAAATCATCCACTAGAACAACCTCGCATACCCTCTTCTCCCTCTAGTAGTTGTTACCACCAAGACAGTCTGTAAGGGAGCTGCATCAATGCCCAACCATCTGTTGCAGCCGTAGGTCACGTGATGTTAGCAACCATGTGAAAGGCCAGAGTCCTCCAGTCCCAGGACCTCCATCCACCAGCCCCAACTGATAGCCATGTCCATCAACTTTCCACCAAACAATCGTCCACCCAAGTAGATGGTTGGTTTAGTAGCAGGGTGACCCCTAAAAATCGTTATTATTCAAGCAATAAATCATGAAAGCATTAATCCGAATTCAACAAGCACTTAATAAAGGATGTACATAAAAACACAATCATGCTTATAACTAGACAAGAAGAATAGTAAATAAGAGAATAATTATAGTATGATGAAGAAATTTTTGAGTATGCACATAAATCAAAACAAATATTTGCAGACATGTCATTGGATTCCAAAGGTTTGGGAATGACTAAAAAAATAAACCAATTATTGATGCTTGGAAATGGTTCAAAACATAATATCAATCTCATTCAATATGGTAACCTACAAGGACCTGATCCAGCCATGTGGAGGTTGCAAATGACTTTTGTTACTGCATGGAGCCACTAAACATGGAAGACTTGAGTATATATAATCCAGTGAATAATGTCTTTCTGGAGAGTAAGAAATGAGGCAATGATATTATTCTATTAAGCAAAATGCTTCTCTTATAAATAGGAGAGGGGACTAATGCAAGCATGAGCTCAAAACCAAATAAGCCAAACATACTTAGGCTGATATACATAATGAACTAAATAACCAATAATCCTAACAGTCCTTAATCGACTTGTATACCGTCTTGCCTCATACCATATCCTTCCATAATTCTGTTTTTTATTTCTTTTCTTAGAAACTACAACTTATCTTTCTGGGATATGTCATTTTGAGCATTGTCTTTGCTGATTGCAGATCACTGGGTGGTTTTGAACATTATCTGTTGTACATATAGCTTGTCCATGTAGAATAATGTACTCTTACATCTTGCTTAAAATTAAACATGTAGCAATTGGCATTTTTAGAAATTTATGTGTGGTGGGCTCTTCCTAAAATTTAAAATGGGATTATATCTTCGAGGAGAATTTAACCACAAAAGCATTTTAAGATATAGATGCTATACACATTTACTTTCTGAAATCTGTAACTGCTACACTAAATTGATGGTCACATTTCTTTCACATTGCATTATAATTTTTGAGATAATTATAAGTCCGAGCAGAGTCAGTTTTGGTCAATTTCAGACTTACATTTTTGTATCAATGCTAGTTATTCTGATTTTGACTAAGTAATATGTGTTTATATCAGGCCTCTAGCTC
Source organism: Alisma plantago-aquatica (assembly GCA_963693085.1). Lineage (NCBI taxonomy): Eukaryota > Viridiplantae > Streptophyta > Magnoliopsida > Alismatales > Alismataceae > Alisma > Alisma plantago-aquatica. The sequence continues at coordinate 1,312,672,244 of OY856410.1, read as the reverse complement.
GTTGCAAGATAAATATGTAGATGTTGAACTTGAAAGGATAGCTTAGACATTTATCTTTACACATTCCCTCTAGTATTAACATTTAGCTATAGTATTGAGCATCTCTATTAATTTCCTTTTGCATTTCATGTTCTTGTTTGCTTTTCTCTTCTTGAAGAAACTAACTCTACACTATGGTTATATGAATATTTTAGAGCATAAGATTTTGGTTGTTATGCTTCCTAAGAATGTCATTGATGCTGAACATTTTGAGTTATTTTCTAATTATGGAAGTATTAACGATCTTCAAATTTTAAGGGGTTTTTAGCAGACAAGCTTTATGTCAAGTGTTGAGACCAATGTACTTAAATATAGCATTTTGTTCTCAGGTATTGATGACATGTTATATACGTAGCAGGTTGTGCCTTCTTAAAATATGAAACTAAAGAACAAGCCCTTGCAGCCCTAGAAGCCGTGAATGGTAAGAATATAATTCATAGATTTGAGTTGTTTTACCTAGCATCATAATTCATAAGACAATGCAGTTATAGTCGCAAAGTTAAGGTTCATTTCTTCTTATCTAGGAGAGGAAATAGGAGAGGAAACTTTGTCTCCATTTTTTACTAACATTTTTCATTCTCCTAATGACACATGCTTTCTCCACTCACCACTATTTTTAGCACTATTTTACAGTTGATAATAACATAATGGAAGAAAAGAATTATCATTACACACCTCACGTTTCCCCTGGCATTGAGTAGTAAAACCTTAGAGGCAATCAACAAGCCTTGTTCGTGTCAGTTGGGATACCTTGAGTGGAAAAGTAGAGAAGAACGATACATGCATAGAACAACAGAAGACACTATCCCTTCATTAACCATCCTGCAAACTAATAAATCTAAAGTAAGACAATAACATTTAAAAATTCGAAACTTTAGCGGATGAGTTTATTATAAGGTAAACTGCTATCAAATGAGAACTAAACTTCCAACTCACGTGAGTCATGTATCTTGTGACAAATTCGTTCATTAATAGACGTGCAACCACCCTTTGGGAAAATCCCGTATCCAAGAGGGGAAGGATAGGCTCCATTATCAATAATCATTTGATGAACTGCTCTATCAATTTCATCAGTTGTGATACCTGGTTGTTCAACAAAAAATATAATGAGATGCCCATTGTTCAATTATTTAGAAGACAGTTCAGTTTGAGCTACCATACAATATGCATTAAGGTTAACACCTAAATATGAGGAACAATGACAAAGTCAATTATGGGAGAGAATGAGTTCATGAACCTATATGAGAGTATGACATTAATTTATGTGTGTAGTTGCATCAAACCTTGTACCACACTAGGCTCTATTTTGGAGTTGCTTCTCCACACTCGACAAAGATTTTTTACTGCTCCTGAACTCCAGCTAGTTCTTGCCTTGACACCACAACACATGTTTCGACATCCAAATTGTTTTTTCATCTTCTTTTCAACTTCAACTCATTTCATGTAACATGATCATGTTCAACCATTTTCCTACTAAATTTTGTGAATCAAAATTAATAAGATTTGAATATACAACCAATACAAAGCACATATATTACCATCAACATTAATGCTTTTAAAATAAATACATATAAGACTCTAAATTTTTGGCAGTACTAGTATATGCCATATGAAGCGATTCTTTATAACAAATGGTGTAGATTGTGGAATGTGGTGGGAGAAGAGAAAGGGAAAAACAAAGGCAAGGGGAACAATTTCTTACCATCCATTCTTCATCACTGATCTCCTTAGGAAGTATTAGAAAGGTTGAATACACCAGTGATTCCCAGACAGTGACCTAAGGAGAATGTGTGTTTGTCTGCTCACAACAAAATGAAATCCTTGTAAATGTTGCTTGGTTCTTGGGGTATCCTGAAACATTAATGTCAGCTTCAAATATAGGCCCTGATTTTCCTTCCAGCTAGAACATCCGAAAGTGTTATCTCTCTGACCCAACTAACTCCCATGAGCACTGTCTATACACTTGGGTCTCTCTGGCCCCAATAATGGAAGCATGTCATCTGCCACTCCCTACGTTATCATTTCCTATATAACCCAACGCGTTTGTTATTGGTTAGATAGTTGTGTAGATTGGGGGGTTACTACTCCCGTAACAAGCGGTGCTGCCTTTTCATGCAACCAAATATAGAAAAAATAATGGAAGGCAAAGCTTACCAATATAGTATTTACAGTTTAGGAACATGAGAGCTAGGGTGAAAATTAGGTTTAAGAGAATAACGAAGCCGAACAAGTGCACTGGAACCAATACAGTAGCAGTAGTTCTTAGGGAAAATGTTGAAGTTCTCTAATATAGCCACCCTTAGCCTTCGACCATCAAGAGACTACAATGTTACATATTTTTTTGTCAAAAAACAAAGAAAATAAACTTGCTTCCAACACCAACCTCTGACAAGGAAATTGTAGAGGGTGGATAAAGAGAGTAACTTACAAAGACCCAAAGCCACTCGGAGCGAACATCGAATTGACGGACAACACATAATGTCCATAGGTGAGATGGGAGACCCAAGATCCTCAGATCAACCACTTAGGAATCTAGTTTGTTAACACAAAAGGAAAGTATAGAAGAAGGTAGATATCTCATTTGTATTTGAAGTAGGCATAGATAAGTTGATATGTGACTATTATCTAATGTGACGAGAAATATACAATTCTAAGGAAAATAAAGCAATACATGTAGGTAGGATGAATCCACACAAAAAAAAGATGAGAGTAAGATCCCCTCCTGTGATAGCAACAATCGTGGACTTGCAGAAACTAGCAATAGTCGAGAAGAGCCTTGCAACTGTTTGTAGGACCAAGAAGATGACGACCAATTTCCTAAACAACTTGCAACAACAATCAAGCAAGGGCATTGCCAAACAATGCTCGAGCTTAATCAACATATTCCTATGTAGGAAATGTATATACATAATTACTATATCTTGCATGATCATGACCGAAAACACACAGCTACACTACCATTCCAAACTTCAACACTGCCAGCTACTCGCCCCCCAACTTACACTCCAATTTTTACAATCAATAATCCAATTTTGTGTCCAATTTGTCATACAAGTATCTGCTTGTAATGGAGTCCCACTTGCATTACGAGTGTCTACTTGTATTGGCCCACACACCATACTCCATTAAAATTGAAAAAACCTTGGACTGTAAATATTTAGTTCTATTCCCACACAGTAATCACACCAAGAAAGATATAAAGAGAAGAAGATAAAATCTAACCTTACCCAACAACAAAGAAGGCATAAACAAAAAAAAATATATTTTAGTGTATACAAATTTCTCTCTATCGGATACATCCAGTGACCATGAATGGGTCCACATAACATAGCCTCGTGTGCCAATTGAATAGGAAAACGTAACATCACATCAAAAAAGGATGGTGGAAGAATCTGCTCCAGCTTACAGAGAGTGATTGGAATCTGAATTTCAATTTGCTTCAAATCCACAATAGTCAAACACTTAGAACCCAACACCTTGAAAAAATGAGACAACTCCAGAATTGGTTCATAAACAACCTTAGGTAGAAGACCACACAATGTTATAGGAAGTATGTGATGTAACAAAATATGATGATCATGACTCGTCAATCCTGAAAGTTTATTCTCTTTTAGATTCACACATTATGAAATGTTTGAAGAAAATCCATCTGGTACTTTTAATTCCTTCAAAAATCTAAAGAATCTATGCTTACTCTCTCGAGACAATGTGAATGATGCATCAGGCAATATAACTTTGCCATCCTTTGTAATTGGGTGGATATCTTGTCTAGTATTCATTGCTTGTAAATCAAGACAGGATTTGTAATTGTCCTTTGTCTTATTCTTTACATTCAAAAGAGTTGCCAAAATACTATGAGATATGTTTTTCTCTATATGCATCACATCTAATGTATGTCGTATTAAAAGATCTTTCCAATATGGAAGTTTGAAGAAAATACTTTTCTTGTTCCAATTATCCCCCCCTACTCTTGTGAGATATCTTTTTCGAACATTTGCTCAAAACATTCTCTTCAAGATTCTGCACTTGAATAAGGATGTCATCACCCATTAATGGTGAGGGTGGTGTTCCCTTCTCAATAGTGCCATCAAATGAGGATTTATTCTTTCTCCATTGATGATTCAATGGTAAATAACGCTGATGACCCATAAGGCACTGCTTTCCACCATTAGATAGTATAATTGAAGAAGTTTCTTTATGGCAACAAGGATAGGCAAGTTTTCCCTTTGTACTCCAACCTAATAACATCCCATAAGCAGGAAAATCATTGATAGTACACAAAAGAGCTGCTCGAAGATTAAAATTTTGATGCGCAGTTGCATCAAATGTTTGTATACCAATATCCCAAAGATCTAACAATTCATCCATTAGAGGTTGCAAATAAATGTCAATAGCATCACCAGGGCCATCAGGACTAGGAATGAGCATAGAAAAAATAAAATTAGGTTGTTTCATGCACATCTAAGGTGGCAAATTATAGAGAATAAGAATAACAGGCCAAATGCTATATGATGATTTAGAATTATTGAATGGTTGGAAACCATCACTAGCTAGGCCTAGTCTGACATTTCTTGAATATGCAGAAAAAGTTTTATGAATTTCATTGAACTTATTCCATGCTAAAGAATCAGTCGGATGGTGCAAATTCCCATCATCATGCTTATTGTGATGCCATCTCATTAGTGTAGATGTTTTTGTGGACAACAATAGCTTTTGAAGATGAGGCTTTAGTGGGAAGTAATGCAATATCTTTATTGGAACTTTCTTACCATTTGCTTTTAGTTTCTCTTACCCACTACGCTTGTCACATTTCCACCTTGAAGTATTACAAAATTTGCATTCATCAAGAACATTATCTTCTTTCCAAAATAGCATACAGTCATTCACACATGCGTCAATCTTGTTATCTGAGCAACCAAGGTCTTTGATTGTTTTCTTTGCTTCATAGTAAGAGTTGGGTAAGGTTGAGTCATCTGGGAGTAATTCATCTTTCATTAATTCAAGTAGCATTGTGAAAGAATGATTACTCCATTTTCCAAGACTCTTTATGTGAAGTAACTTTACTAAGGCAGACAACTTTGAACCCTTTGAGCCCTTATACAGGGGCTGATTGGGGTCATCTAACAACCTAAAGATTTTTTTAGCTACATTGTTAGGTTCCTCTTCAATTCTATCATGGTTATGACATCCCATTTCTTCCATGTTTCTCTGAAAATTATGATGATTAGGGTGCATATCTTCAAGAAGGTCAACCATCTCATCATCAGTTTCATCATCTTGTTGATTGTCATTGTTTTAAGTATCTGAATCAGAGTTATGTCCTATTTCACCACGATGATACCATAGAGTATAACTCCTCATCATACCATAAACCATTAAGTGTGTTTTCACCAAATCACGAGGGATGGAAGAAGTATAAATGCAACGAACACATGGACACCTAATTTCATTTCCACCATTTTTTTTCACAAGCATATATTAGAAACTCTTCAACTCCAATTCCATATGTCGGGTTATCAAGACGATCGTCAACAACAGTAATCCATTTCTTATTTGGTACCATCTTCTACAGAAAAAAAAATCATAAGCTACAATTTTTTTTAATAATAGAAGCATCTCTAATTGTACTTAAAATTTAAATTTGTTACTTTTAGACGATTATCATTATCTAAATAATGGATAATTACATTTTTAAATAAATAATTAGTCTATTTCATAAGGGTAAATTTTTTAAGAAACTAATAGGGACAATATTTTATTTTTTATCCTTCAAGTGAATATTTAATTCATTTTGTAAGAGAAAGAATTCAGACTAGGCAGTATGAGTAGTCACGTAGGTGTTCAAGATGGATAGCCTAGGGCTCCTACTGCAACTGTGGTAAAATAGTAAGTCCTCATAGTGTTTCTTGTTACTATTTTCTACTTCCTCATGTCTCATATTCTTATTATTTTATCCTTTCTCCCACATTTCTAATTTTGATGTTGCTACTATTGTGTTTTATTTTTTGCGACATATTCCTCCTCCTATGCTCCAAAATCTACAACTACTATTTGCATTTTTTTAATTCCTTCCTCCCTAAATCTCCTCTCATGACTATTGTTGCTTTCCTGTTTCCATTTATTTTTTTGGACCTCTTCTTCCTGGATCTGTATTTTATATTTACGAACACCTAAAACTGTTGTTTACAGGTTTAGAATAAACTTAAATAGGGATAATCTACAACATATTAGAACAATTAAAACCCCACATTCATTTTACATTTTTTCTAGCTTTCTTGCTATAGTACTACACTGATATGCAATCTTTGTCTGTAATAATATAGAAACATATAATAAGATGCATCCAAAGAACTATCTGAGTAGTATAGAATGAAAACAAGAATATGACTACAAGGAATATCGATATAGTATAAGTTATCCAAGAACATCAGTATCAGTACTCTTATAATGACTTTAACGTATTAGTTTTTAGATTGTTGTAAAATGAATATAATACAAAATGAAATCATGATTAAAAATAAAAACAATTATAGCAAACAACCATAATAGTTATGTTAATTGCAACTACTTCAGAAGTGTGGGTAGCAACTAATTATTTAAGAGACAAAAATTACCATAGTTATCAATGAAATGACTGACAAGAAATCATTACTGATTAAGCAGAATTAAACATAAGCAACAGATCAATGAAAATAACTAAAAATTAAAACATTTTTTAAAGAGATCCAATCATAGGAAAACCCTTTCAACAAGAACCAATGTATTACATTTACATCTTGGTTCATAAGTACATTTCTTGTACCATCTCTTCTCGAGGGTTACAACATCAACTACCTTGTTAAAAGCTAAACACAAATAGTATAAGAACCCCGAGGCATCAAGCCAAAATCTCAAAACGATTCATTAAAGTACTAACTATTAACTCCAAGGACCTGAGAGTATAGAGACGACACATAGGACTTCTATCTACAATACACGACAGACAGTACACTCCACCTGGGCTGTCACTACTGTCCCTGATGTTGCTGATGTTCTTCCTCTGCAAGGTGTACTCAGTCTTCTCCGTGCTTGTCCACCTAAAAATGGTGGATTCCACGGGGGTGAGACAATTGAAAATTGCCCCAGCAAGAGATATAACTCTCCGCCAGAAACATTATTATTGTAGTTTATAATATAAATTTGAGCAGAGGATAAGCAGTTTAGATCATTCTCATCTTTAAGTATTGCAACTATCTATGATAGAGCATTAAATCATCTATTCTCTTTATAAGAAATAGGGAGAACATGTATATCATTTATTTATTGTATAATTCAACATGCCATGCTTTTCTCATGATACACATTACTCAGATATGTCACCCATGACTCTTTCTTGTTTCTATCTGTTGGCCTTATCTTCTAAATAGATAATTTAATTATACTGGACATGAGAGTATACATCATCATGTCTTGTTTAGGCATTGGTCTATACCAATCCTGTAAAAATATTCCAGACATTGGTTTATACCAATCCTGTACAACTAGTGCAAGCATTGGGCTTATTTTATTCATGTGTATTCATTCCAGGTATTAGACTATGATAAACATGTGCATCCATTCCATGTATTAGACTATGCTAAATCTGTGCAACTATTCCAGGTATTGAACTATGCCAATCCTATGCAGCTATTCCAGGTATTGAACTATGGAAATCCTGTGCAACTATTCCAGGTATTGAACTATGTCAATCATGTGCAACTATTCCAGGTATTGAACTATGTCAATCTTGTGCAACTATTCTAGGTATTGAACTATGTCAATCCTGTGCAACTATTCTAGGTATTGAACTATGTGAATCCTATGCAACTATTCCAGGTATTGAAATTTGTCAATCCTATGCAACTATTCTAGGTATGGGGTTATTACCAATCCTATGACATTATTCCAGGTATTGGGTTATTACCAATCCTGTGATATTATTCAAGGTATTTGGTTACTACCAATCCTGTGATATTATTTCAGGTATTTGGTTAGGACCAATCATGTGCAGTTATTCCAAGTATTGGGTTGTTTCCAATTCTGTGATATTATTCCAGGTATTGGGTTATTACCAATCTTGTGATATTATTCCAGGTATTGGGTTATGGCCGATCCTTTGATATTATTCCAGGTATTGAACTATGTCAATCATGTGACATTATTCCCGGTATTGGATTGTTACCAATCTTGTGATATTATTCCAGGTATTGAACTATGTCAATCAGGTGACATTATTCCAGGTATTGGGTTACTACCAATCCTGTGATATTATTCTAGGTATTGAACTATGTCAATCCTGTGACATTATTCTAGGTATTGGATTATTACCAATCTGGTGCATCTATCACATTTTTCCATATCTTGTCACCTCTCACTAGGCAACAACCATTTTCATGACTCATAAAGAACATTACATCTTGTCACCTTTCACTAGGTAAAAGCCATCCTCATGGCTCATAAAGAACATTACATCTTAATGTAATGATTGACACAACACACAAATGTGTCACACATCCAGACATATTAAATTTGAAGTGTACTAAGGTATATCAACTTTGAGGTGCGAAATATGATAATTATCATATCTTGAAGTATCACTTTCCTCATTTCATTTAACCTCTATAGGTTCATCAACTTATTATGTATTAGGGTATTTCCCATCCTAATAATTTATACACTAACCTATCATCTTTATCATTTAGTGCATAGGTCATAAAACACACATTAGAATTGTCCAACTATCTTCAAAGATATGGACCCATCTCAGGTTCGGGCATTGCTTTCTATAAGGTTACCTATAATTAATCATTTTAAGTATTTTCCTTATTAGTGTATTAATCATCATTCCATTATTAAGATTAGGGTCTCCCATACCATTACCCTTTATTAGGGTTAGAATTTCTCATAGGATCATTCTTAGGGTTAGGATTTGATATATCATCACCCTTCATTAGGGTTAGAATTTCACATACCATCACCCTCCATCAGGGTTAGGATTGCATATAGCATCTCCCTCAATTAGGGTTCCTCATGGAATCACTCTCAATTAGAGCTTCTAATGGAATCACACTCAATTAGGGTTTCTCATGGAATCACTCTCAACTAGAGTTTCTCATGGAATCACCCTCAATTAGGGTTTCTCATGCAATCACCCTCAATTAGGGTTTCTCATGGAATCACCATCAATTTGGGTTTCTCATGGAATCACCCTAAATTAGGGTTTACTATTCAACCAAATTAATGTTTTGCATTTCATTACCCTAAATTAGGGTTACTCATGTCATCACCCTTAATTAGGGTTACAATAATACCCTAGAATAGGGTTTTACACATAAGTGCCCTGAATTAGGGTTTGAGTTCATTAATAAACTCAATTAGGGTTTTATGATCTCTTTATGAAGGATCATGCCCTAATTGTATATCATATCATTTTGAATGTGTTTAGGATTGATTGCTACATGATTATTATTCATGTATGAATCCTTCTCTGTCATCCAACTCAGGATGTCCACTACTCAATTCTTGATTAGATTGAGCCTATTCTTTATTCAAATACATGCTTTTATGATTAGCATGATGAATTGAATTATTGCATCATCATAGATGAATGATCAATCCCACTAGGGGTATCAATCATCTAAATACATCAAGTCTCCAAATGGTTTAATAAGTTGATCCTTCAATTACATGAGGGATCCAATTGAATTGACTAATTGAACCTTCAATTACATTAGGTGATCAATTGGATTAACCAAGTGAATTTTCAATTGCTTAGGTATCCAATTTGATTGTCCATATTGGATCTTCAATTGCCTAAGGTATTCAACTGGTTTAACCATCTTGGTCCTCAATTTATTTTGATTACATAAACCTTAAACGGTCTTGGTTCCTCTGAAGTTTGAAACTGTTTGGGAAAATTGCCCTTGAAACCGATTGGACAAAGTGTGTTGAAACCGATTGGGTTTGGGTCTCCAAATGGTTTGAGACCGTTTGGTCCAAACCCTCTCAAAACTGAATGGACCAAAAAGTCTTTTCAACACTTACACACTTCATTATTTCTATGGATGAACCGATTATCAATTGAGACCTTGATTACTTTATCACTTGATTTAGTGAATCAACCTTCAATTAAAGCATCAATTAGGGTTTTAAATCAATTTGATCTAGGATGTCAACTTCAGGAACCTTCAATTAAGTCTTTGAATTGAGTAGCCATCAATGTTCAACATTGTGGAACTGATTCAAATGAAACTAATGAATCATCATAAAATTTTTGATATGACCTGACCCCAAACGGTCTTGAGGTCATTTGGATGACCTCCAAATGGTCTTGAGACCGTTTGCCCCATCCTACCCCTGAAATTTTTGAAATTCCATTAGGGTTTTGATCCATGGATTGATCATCAAATTAGCAATTGATTGCATTTCAATTTGGTATCTTTTGACCTCCAAATACTCAACCATATTCAACCCTAGACCTCCAAACGGTCTTGGTTGACCTCCAAATGGTCTTAAGACCGTTTGAGTGACCTCCAAATGGTCTTGAGACTGTTTGGGATAATCAAACCAAAAATCTTAACCAATCCAATTGAATTTCAGCACTTAACCCGATTAGAGTTTGCTAATTGATTAACCTTCAACTAATAATCCCTTTTGAGTTAATCAATAAAATTTTATAGGTCATCAATCACCACCATTAGAATCAAAATTCCCAAACTGAAAACCATGGTCAACTCTCCCAAACGGTTTAAAACCGTTTAGCTTCAAATAGTTTGATGAAACCGTTTACTTTCAAACGGTTTTGTTGAAACATAATGAGCAACTTGTTGTAACCGAATGGAATACAATTTCTTTGGGAGAAGTGTCCAAGATGATGTCATCATCATCTACCCTAGTCCCTATAGTTCTTAATACTTATGATTTCATGGAATAACCCATTGCAACAAGCAATTAATCAAGAATTAGAAGGAATCCTTATAATTGCAAGATTGCTAGTTGAATAATAATGAAAATGAGTTCAAGTTATATAACCCACCTCCAATTGGGCTTCAAAGCTCAACTATCACGTCAACAATGGTGTATGAAACTCCTTTCCATATCCCAAGGATTTTCCTCAAGCTTTGATTGAAAAGGAATGGTTAGAATTGAAGATGGGATCGAGATAAGAAGAAATCATGCATTTATTTTCAATTTCCACCATGGAATCAAGGTGAAAGGAGGTCAAGAAGCTTACCAAAAGGTTGGGGGTCGTCCTACTAGTCCTTCAAGCTCCCTTGGTCGTTTTTCAAGCAAAGGATGGAAGTGGGTTCGAAATTCCCTTTTTATTCTATGGATAAAGGAGCATATATGTGATTTTTTTTGAAAATTCAATTAAGAGAGAGAAAGTAGGAATTATCTCTTCCTTTTCCTTGCCACTTGCCCCCTTCCTTTCCTTAGGGACGAGGCTATCCTCTTTGCCTCTTATTCCTCTCAATTATCCATGTTTCAAATAAAAGCAAGTTAAGCACCTTAAATCATATTATAATAATATCCATGAGTGAGTGGATATTTCTTTTACCTTTTATAATGTGAGTGGAGTCTTCACCTCATTAAGATATTTTGTTACCTTTGCAATGCATAGGGACGTCCATACATAGAAAATTTCAACCATTTCAATTTTGGTTGAAGGCCCTTCAATTATTTTATTTATTTTTGCATTAAATTGAATTAGGGTTTCAATTATGCTTAAATCTTGATTATTTTAATATCAAGATTCTCTCTCCTTCAAAGTAGCTCAATTGAGATGTCCCTCTCATTTTCATGCCTCTAAAATATGTCAAGAATTATTAGTGACCTTATTGAAGTGGAAATTTGCATATTGAACCCTAGGTTTTGGGTAAATTGCTCATTACCCCAAAACTAGGTTTTAATGCACAAACATTACTTTATCAACTCTTTCTTGGTACTCAGGCCTTCAATGGCCATACCTTTGCATCATGTTTATTCTCATGATGCTTCAACATATGAGGAACATTTTATCTTGTAAATTTAAAATTAACCCCTCAACTTGCGTAAATTGCACTTTAGTCCAACACAAATAAATTATTATTTCAACATTGTTTAGAAAGGACTAAAATTATAATATAACTTCCAGTTGAGCCTTAATTACTTTTACAAAGATAAGAGCAAGCATCTAATCAACTTTATTTAAGAAAAACACTTAGGGTTAAAGCATAACCCAGGTCAGGGATGTGACAAATCATAAACCCCTAACAAGGATTTTGTCCCCGACCCAGATAAAGGAAAATAGATATTATTCATTCATCATATCATCAAGTCTTCTCATATCATCTCAATGTCATGTTTATGCCAAGCATAAACCCCTAACATATGATGTCCATGCTATATAATATAGTTAAACTGATTTCATAGTTAACCACTCCAGGTAGTCAACATAAATTATTTGATACCAGGATCCTTTACCTTGGTATCCATCACAGGTACTGGAAACACATCACAGATTCATCTTTGTTTCATCCTAGAACATTACTTGTTACACACACCTTTTTCTTGGAACCCAAGTGCAAGACAAACTGATACTTCTCTAAGTATCCATCAAATAAACATTTTTAATTGTGCACATCAAGTGTCCTAAGACTCACTTCATTGCCATGTCCCTAAGAGGGAAGAAACAAAGGATCATATTCTTCTTATCACCCCATTATTATCTAGGGTTGTCTATTCATGAAAAGAGATTATCATCTCCTCTGATTATTACATGAACTTTCTATGTTCATGAGTTATTTACTCTTATCTTATCCTTGGTTCCTTGCCATCAGCATAGGAATTATAAGGATGATTACATCTCATCATTCCTTAATCTCATTATCATCATGATCACTAGATGTGGGTATTCAAACCCTCAGTTTATCATTGTTACTGTTTCCTCTTATCAGGTAACTATTACATTTTGGTCTTTAGACCAGGGTATACATTGTACTAAACATATTCTTTTGTTTATAATTTGTTTTACAATTAAATCAAATTCCTTCATATATCAAATAAAATGTGGTATAAATATCCATGCCACATATCCTCCTTCATTAGGCTCCTTTAGATTGTTTCAGAATGATTACTTGATTAGAGTATTTAGAAAGATAACAATATAGTTATGTCATACTTACCTTGCTTTCAATGAATGAATACCTGGCCAGGGTATTCAAGAACTGAAATTAGGTAGTATATATTTGTTATATATTATGTTTCATATTTATAACATCTCTTTAAATTTCACTACTTGGTATCTCAAATTTTCTCTGAGTGTTTCTTTTACATCTTTTCCCTTTCTACATGAAAAGAGAAATTTTCAATCTTATAAGGGAATATTAAACTGAACATAAGTTCTCATCCTTCTTATTCCTTCCTCATATCCTTAAAGGATTATACAGATGAACTAAACAACAACTACCTTTCTTATAGTAGGGAACAAAAGATAATTCAAAATAGAAGATTCTATCTTGACAAGTCTACCTCTTACAAGTTATCTAGCATCTTATCAGACTCAAAACATGGAGTTAGTTGTTATCTATCATTGCCTTTTCCCTCTACTACCAGAATTAGATGGACCAAACTGTGACACTTGTCTCCATCCTCTACTATCTACTCCACTAGACTGAGGTCCTTGTGGGTTTTGTAGATTGTACCCTGACTGTTGGGTCACCTCATTATTTATTCTTGGTCATTGTTGGATAAAATGTCCTATCTGTCCACATTTATGACAAGCTCGACCTTGACTTGATGACCTCTACATTGGTGTACTATATTGAGGTTGAACTGGTGAAGATTTTGGTTGTTTAGTACCACTAATCATTGATCCTTGTGACTGTGTAGACTTTCTTTTGAGGGTTGTCTCCTATTTCTTTGTCACAGACCTTTCTATCCTCCGAATTGATTCCACAAATGTGGCAAACCTCTCTCTACTTTCTAGAACAGATGCTGGAATAGACATTTCAACATTCAGTCCTTTCTCAAAACGTCGAATCTTTTCCTCCTCAGTAGCATCCATCTGAGAACAAAACTGTAAAAGTTCCATGAACTTAACCTCATATTCACATGGCTCCCTATCAAATCTTCTCAAATTGTGAGATCTTTTCATCTAAATAAGTCCAGGGAAAATACTTATTGATGAAATCTCGACGAAATTCCTCTCATTCAACCTCTTCATCCTTCCTTTTTATTTCTTCTATAGCCCACCAGTGCCCAGCACTCCCCTTCAAAAGATACACCGCATGTTTAACTTTGTCAGCCTCTGGGATACTAAGGATATTAAAGGCTTTTTCTAACTCAGTGAGCCAGAGATAAGTATCTGCTGGGTCAGATGTTCCAGCATATTCTATGGCTCCTACACAACGTAATCGTTCAAAAGTCTTTCCAGATCCATATCCCTCATTGGGGGCTGGTTCCCTAGGTGATGGTGCTGGCATCCAGTCTGTTATATGCATCACTGTAGTCATGAACTGCCCAAAGAGAGTAAACAAATATGGGTTTCTCATCACGACTTCATTAACATGGGGATTCTCAGGCACTTTTCTTCTCATGCCTGATCCTTCGCACCTTCTACTGGTGCAGCAACGTGTCCCTCATGTTCTCCAGACATCTTAGAGTTATATATCTTCTTCTACATAAGAAGAAGGCACTATAAGATACACTGAGGTACACTTAGAACAAACTCTACACCTTAGTCCTATGTCTCCATAGACTCAGTGAACCTACAGCTCTGATTCCACAAATTGGAAACGACCGACAACAAATCATTACTGATTAAGCAGAATTAAACATAAGCAATGGATTACTGAAAATCACTAAAAATTAAACCTTTTTCAAAGAGATCCGATCATAGGAAAACTCTTTCAACAAGAACCAATGTATTACATTTACATCATGGTTCATAAGTAGATTTCTTATACCATCTCTTCTCGAGGGTTACAACATCAACTGCCTTGTTAAAAGCTAAATACAAACAATATAAGAACCTCGAGGCATCAAGCCAAAATCTCAAAACGAGTCATTAAAGTACTTAGTATTAACTCGAAGGACCTGATAATACAGAGACGACACATAGGACTTCTATCTGCAAGACACGACAGACAGTACACTCAACTTGAGTTGTCACTGCTATCCCTGATATTGTTGATGTTCTTCCTCTGCAAGGTGTACTCAGTCGCCTCCGTGCTTGTCCACCTAAAAATGTTGGATCCCACGGGGGTGAGACAATTGAAAATTGCCCCAGCGAGAGATATAACTCTCCACCAAAAACATTATTATTGCAGTTTATAATATAAATCTGAGTAGAGGATAAGCAGTTTAGATCATTCTCATCTTTAAGTATTGCAACTATCTATGATAGAGCATTAAAACATATATTCTCTTTATAAGAAATAGGGAGAACATTTATATCATTTATTTATTGTATAATTCAACATTCCATGCTTTTCTCATGATATGTCACCCATGACTCTTTCTTGTTTCTATCTGTTGGCCTTAGCCAATCTTATAAACAGATAATTGAATTATACTGGACATGAGAATGTACATCATCAAGTCTTGTTCTGGCATTGGTCTATACCAATCCTGCAAAAATATTCTAGGCATTGGTTTATACCAATCTTGTGCAACTAGTAGAAGCATTGGGCTTATATTATTCATGTGTATTCATTCCAGGTATTAGACTATGCTAAACTTGTGCATCCATTCCGAGTATTAGACTATGTTAAACCTGTGCAACTATTCCAGGTATTGAACTATGTCAATCATGTGCAGCTATTCTGGGTATTGAACTATGTCAATCATGTGCAACTATTCTAGGTATTGAACTATGTCAATCATGTGCAACTATTCCAGGTATTGAACTATGTCAATCCTGTATAACTATTCCATGTATTGAACTATGTCAATCCTATGCAACTATTCCAGGTATTGAACTATGTCAATCCTATGCAACTATTCCAGGTATTGAACTATGTCAATCCTATGCAACTATTCCAGGTATTGGGTTATTACCAATCATGTGACATTATTCCAGGTATTGGGTTATTACCAATCCTGTGATATTATTCCAGGCATTGGGTTATTACCAATCATGTGATATTATTCCAGGTATTGGGTTAGGACCAATCTTGTGCAGTTATTCTAGGTATTGGGTTGTTTCCAATCCTATGATATTATTCTAGGTATTGAGTTATTACCAATCCTATGATATTGTTCCAGGTATTGGGTTATGTCTGTTCCTGTGATATTATTGCAGGTATTGAACTATGTCAATCTTGTGACATTATTCCAGGTATTGGATTGTTACCAATCCTGTGATATTATTCCACGTATTGAACTATATGAATCTTGTGACATTATTCCAGGTATTGGGTTATTACCAATCCTGTGATATTATTCCATGTATTGAACTATGTCAATCTTGTGACATTTTTCCAGGTATTGGATTATTACCAATCCTGTACATCTATCACATTTTCCCATATCTTGTCACCTCTCACTAGGCAACAACCATTTTCATGACTCATAAAGAACATTACATCTTATCACCTTTCACTAGGTAAAAGCCATCCTCATGGCTCATAAATCACATTACATCTTAACGTAATGATTGACACAACACACACATGTGTCACACATCCATACATATTAAATTTGAAGTGTACTAAGGTATACCAACTTTGTGGTGCTAAATATGATAACTATCATATCTTGATGTATCACTTTCCTCATTTCATTTAACCTCTATAGGTTCATCAACTTATTCTGTATTAGGGTATTTCCCATCCTAATACTTTATACACTAACCTATCATCTTTATCATGTAGTGCATAGGTCATAAAACACACATTAGAATTGTCCAACTATCTTCAAAGATATGGACCTATCTTAGGTTAGGGCATTTCTTGCTATAAGGTTACCTATAATTAATCATTTTAAGTATTTTCCTAATCAGTGTATTAATCATCATTCCATTATTAAGATTAGGGTCTCCCATACCATTACCCTTTATTAGGGTTAGAATTTATCATAGCATCATTCTTAGGGTTAGGATTTCATATATCATCACCCGTCATTAGGGTTAGAATTTCACATACCATCACCCTCCATTAGGGTTAGGATTACATATAACATCTCCCTCCATTAGGATTCCTAATGGAATCACTCTCAATTAGGGTTTCTCATGGAATCACTCTCAATTAGAGTTTCTCATGGAATCACCCTCAATTAGGGTTACTCATGGAATCACCCTCAATTAGGGTTTCTCATGGAATCACCCTTAATTAGGGTTTCTCATGGAATCACCCTCAATTAGGGTTTCTCATGGAATCACCCTCAATTTGGATTTACTATTCAACCAAATTAAGGTTTTACATTTCATAACCCTAAATTAGGGTTACTCATGTCATCACCCTTAATTAGGGTTACATTGATACCCTAGAATAGGGTTTTACTCAGAATTGCCCTGAATTAGGGTTTGAGTTCATTAATCAACTCAATTAGGGTTTTATGATCTATTTATCAAGGATCATGCCCTAATTGTATATCATATCATTTTGAATGTGTTTATGCTTGATTTCTACATGATTATTATTCATGTATGAATCCTTTTCTCTCATCCAACTCAGGATGTCCACTACTCAATTCTTGATTAGATTGAGCCTATTCTTTATTCAAATACATGCTTTTATGATTAGCATGATGTATTGAATTATTGAATCATCATAGACCAATGATCAATCCCACTAGGGGTATCAATCATCTAAACACATCAGTATCCAAATGGTTTAATCAATTGATCCTTCAATTACATGAGGGATCCAATTGAATTCACCAATTGAACCTTCAATTACATTAGGTGATCAATTGGATTAACCAAGTGAATTCTCAATTGCTTAGGTATCAAATTGGATTGTCCATATTAGATATTCAATTTCCTAAGTTATTCATTTGGTTTAACCATCTTGGACCTCAATTGATTTTGATTACTTAAACCTTACATGGTCTTGGATCCTCAGAATTTTGAAACTGTTTGGGAAAATTGCCCTTGAAACCGATTGGACAAAGTGTGTTGAAGCCGATTGGGTTTGGGTCGCCAAATGGTTTGGTATTGAGACCATTTGGTCCAAATCCTCTCAAAACTGAATGGACAAAAAAGTCCTTTCAACACTTACACACTCTATTATTTCAATGGATGAACCGATTATCAATTGAGACCTTGATTACTTTATCGCATGATTTAGTGAATCAACCTTCAATTAAATCATCAATTAGGGTTTGAAACCCAATTGATCTAGGATTTCAACTCAAGGAACCTTCAATTAAGGCTTTGAATTGAGTAGCCATCAATGTTCAACATTGTGGAACCGATTCAATTGAAACTAATGAATCATAATCAAATTTTTCATATGACCTAACCCGAAACGGTCTTGAGGTCGTTTGGATGACCTCCAAATGGTCTTGAGACCGTTTTCCCCATCCTACCCTTGAAATTTGTGAAATTCCATTAGGGTTTTGATCCTTGGATTGATCATCAAATTAGCAATTGATTGCATTTCATCTTGGTATCTTTGGACCTCCAAATTCTCAACCATACTCAACCCTAGACCTCCAAATGGTCTTGAGACCGTTTGGGCTAATCAACCCAAAAATCTCAACCAATCAAATTCAATTTCAACACTTAACACAATTAGGGTTTGCTAATTGATTAACCTTCAACTAATGATCCCGTTTGAATTAATCAATCAAATTTGATAGGTCATCAACCACAACCATTAGCATCAAAATTCCCAAACGATCAACCGTGGTCAACTCTCCCAAATGGTTTGAAACCGTTTAGCGTCAAACGGTTTGATGAAACTGTTTGCTTTCAAACGATTTTGTTGAAACCGAATGAGCAACTTGTTGAAACCGAATCGAATACAATTTCTTTCAGAAAAGTGTCCAAAATGATGTCATCGTCATCTACCTTCATCCCAGTAGTTCCTAATACTTCTGATTTCATGGAATAACCCATTTCAATAAGCAATTAATCAAGAATTATGAGGAATCATTATAATTGCATGATTGCTAGTTGAATAATAATGAAAATGAGTTCAAGTTATATAACCCGCCTCCAATTGAGCTGCAAAGCTTCAAGATCACGTCAACAATGGTGTATGCAACTCCTTTCACTATCCCAAGGATTGTCCTGAAGATTTGAGTGAAAAGGAATGGTTAGAATTGAAGATGTGATTGAGATAAGAAGAAATCATGCATTTATTTTCAATTTCCACCATGGAATCAAGGTGAAAGGAGGTCAAGAAGCTTACCAACAGGTTGGGGGTCGTCCTCCTAGTTCTTCAAGCTCCCTTGGTCATTTTTCAAGAAAATGATGGAAGTGGGTTCGAAATTCCCTTTTTATTCTATGGATAAAGGAGCATATATGTGAATTTTATTGAAAATTCAATTAAGAGAGAGAAAGTAGGAATTATCTCTTCTGTTTCCTTGCCACTTGCCCCATTCCTTTCCTTAGGGATGAGGGTATCCTCTTTGCCTCTTATTCCTCTCAATTATCCATATTTTAAAGAAAACCAAATTAAGGACCTTAAATCATATTATAATAATATCCATAAGTGAGTGGATATTTCTTTTTCCTATTATAATGTGAGTGGAATCTTCACCTCCTTAAGACATTTAGTTGCCTTTGCAAGTAATAGGGACGTCCACACATACAAAAATTCAACCATTTCAATTTAGGTTGAAGTCCCTTCAGTTATTTTATTTATTTTGCATTAAATTGAATTAGGGTTTCAATTATGCTTAAATCTTGATTATTTTAATATCAAGATTCTCTCTCCTTCAAAGTATCTCAATTGAGATGTCCCTCTCATTTTATTGCCTCTACAAGATGTCAAGAATTATTAGCGACCTTATTGAAGTGGAAATTTTCATATTGAATCCTAGGTTTTGGGTAAATTGCTCATTACACCAAAACTAGGTTTTAATGCACAAACATTGCTTTATCAGCTCTTTCTTGGTACTCAGGCCTTCCCTGGCCATACCTTTGCATCATCTTTATTCTCATGATTCTTCAACATGAGGAACATTTTAGCATGCAACATCTGCAAATTAACCCCTCAACTTTGGTAAATTGTACTTTAGTCCAACACAAATAAATTATTATTTCAACATTGTTCAGAAAGGACTAAAATTGAAATATAAGTTCCACTTGAGCCTTAATTACTTTTCCAAAGATAAGAGCAAGCATCTATCAACTTTATTTAAGCAAAACACCTAGGGTTAAAGCATAACCCAGGTCAGGGATGTTACAATCAAGGTGTCTTCCTAGGTGCTCTTGATCACCCTATGCTCTGGGTAGGCCGCCTTAAACTAGGCACCCAGGCCCTCAAGTGACTTAAGTAAGTGTGTAAGAGCTTTTAGGCAGAAATTAAATCACTTCAAGGCCAAATTAGCATGTGTTGGTTCTAAATTTGGTCGAAGCAGATCAAGTAAAGCCATTTTAAGGTAAGAAACTTGGTCTGAACTAAGAAAAATCATGTTCAATTAGGCCAAATCAGGTCTAATTTTGAGAAAGAAGTTTTTGTTTGGGGAACTAGGTCTGGTTTTACTATATTTGGTTTCTTAAGTCAATAAAGGACAACTTAGGGGAATATAGGTCTACTTAGGCCAGGTTGTACCAAATTACGTCTGACTTAGGCCAAATTAGCGCAACCTAGGTGAAATTAGTTCTTATTTAGATCAAGTTACATCAAACTAGGACCAATTTGGTCTACTTTAGGTCATGTTAGGTGTTTTATAGGTCAAGTTATGATTGATTAGAATTAAATCTAACTAATAAAATGTACATATTAATGCATACATTTGTATTTAGCGATATCTACATATATAGCTATATCTACATATATAGCTATATATATGTGTCTAAATTTAACTATATATACATATTAAAAAGATAAAATTTAACAACATTCTTAGGATCACCCCTAGGGTCCTTAAGAACCCCTAAGTGGGAAGACCTGCCTAGCTGCCTTGACAAGAATGATAACTACAAATGTTTATTGGCCAAATGACAACTTGTTGTGTCATGGATGTGTCTCAGAAGTGTCCTAGTTGTGTCTGATTTCTGTCCATAATTTTTTTTCAACTTCAAAAAAGTTAGACATGGTGTAGCAGTCCACTATGTGCCCAGCCATGTCCAATCCAAGTCTATACTAGACATGTGTCCAGTACAACCACGACTACTCCATAGAAGTGCATGTGTTTTTGGGCCCAAAATCCATATTTTCATCAATAACTTTGAAGATATGAACAACTACTACTTATAAAATATTGGCATCACTAAGACATGAAAGAAAGCTCAACATGAAGAAATAATAAACTGGTGTATGATGAATTTTTTTTATATCGGTGACTTGTACATGTAGCCCCTTGGGTGCTAGAACTTGGGCACTTAGCCGAACTAGGCATTCATGCATCCTAGTTGTCTAGGGAATTGTGTTACGCAACTAGTGGGATGAATCTAGGCCTATTTTCTAACTGTCCCTCAACCATCCCACTCACATCCCCATTTCTAGCACACCCCCTACAAAACAAGCAACAAATGAGACCCACTCCTCATCTCAAGTTCTGAACTCCCCCCTCATCTCATTTCAATCATTTTTTGAATTGCTCCCCACTCTGTCAATGCAATGCTATTTTTTCACCATTTATTTCTAGGTGCATTTGTGGAGATACATGCAACACCAAATATGCAGCTCTTCATAATCGTCGTGACTCTACTATTACTACATCATGTTATGCCTTTCATGATGCCAAAGAAAAAACCATGAAGACCATCTACCTAGAATGACTAAAGATTCATAGTGACTAAGAGATTCAAATAGAAACAATTACTTAACAGGTGAAGGAGCTTGAAGAAAAGAAATTTCCATTGCCTACAAATTATCTTGATTGTTAATCATCGCTTGCATATCAGTGATGTAATGTAATAGCTTTGTTAAGTGTTGGTTTCATAGCATAAGGAGCGTCAAACATGAAAAATAATAATAGTAAAATTAAGTGTATTGAGTTAACACATTACGTAACTGCCAGCAGTAGTAATCTTTATAAGAATATATGGGTTTTTTAATGCTATAATGGATCATTTTCTAGATTAGTTAATATTTTTTTCCATATGTAGACACTTCATTATAACAAATCCAACAAATAAGATAGTTTTACATGACATGTGTTAAGCCATCTTATATAAATATGTGTTTGATGTAAAACCTATGGTAAGGCATGCTCCCATGTATACCGCCCTCCGTCACTAGACATTAGTAGTTAGATTTTGTCTGGAATTTATTTTCTTTGAACATTTTAGTGAGATATTCCATCAATTTTATAATCCAAATTTTATCTTGCCTCCCAAATTTAGAATAACAATGAGTCAGGTTAATATGTTGAAAATCCATTTTTAGTCATTGTAACTATTAAGTCTCCCATACGGTATACTACCAAAGAAGGTGGATCCCCAAACCAATATACCTTCTTCTTCAATATAAACATTAAATACAGAATTATATTATCATGTATGGGTTTTCCTCTCGTGTCTCCATTTAATTGCTTTTTTTTCAAATGGTTTCTCAAGAAATGTATTTCAACTACATATATTCTATATAAAATATTAAATTTATCCAAAAGAATTCTTCAAGGACTATAAACATTTATTAGATGCTGTTGTTATCATTATATATTCTTATTTTTGAGGTGAAATTACAAATTGAACAAATATGGAGTTTGATTTAATGTATATTTTGGTTATAAAACTTCCATGAAAACAAAACAAAAAACTGTCCTTACATGACCTATAATACCACATCCTGAATGATTTATGCGAACATCTAAAAATTTACTATTTTGATCAAAACTCCTTTTTGTGTTTCTTAACATGTGAATCCGTTTTATGGGTCTTGAAATTTCTTAACACTTGATTTGATTTGTTATTAATACTATAACGTAAACAAAGTATCTACCTCAATTGGTTTCATTTCATAGTTTTCACTAAACTATGAAATATTTTTCTTTCAGTGCATGTGTATGTGTGGATCACTAGTTTAAATAAAAGCACAGTTGCGATAGAGAAATTATTAGAAGGAGATCTAAATTTGACAGTAGAAAAATATGGTATCAGGGAACTCCTTTTTCTAGAAATGAAAGTTCAGTTCCAGGAAACAGAGCTCGGATGATTTGTTTGAACTTTGAAATTCTTTGAGAATATGAATTTCATGTTTGTTTTGTTGTACTCTGACCATCTGTTTAATATAGAAATGTTAAATAATTTACAATACATGAAATATTATTACACAAAAATCTTAGTTGTATGTGTACATTGGAAGACATAGATTATGCTAATCTGTGACAATGTAGGTTGAATCTAAATTGATCGTGTATAGTTAAATATAGTATCATTAGTTGTGTGTTCAAGAACAAATATAAATAAATAATTGATTGTATAGTGCATGCCATCCAGAGAAGTTACCTGAAGCCAAAAAAATATTGATAGTAGACAGTGTAGATTTGATCAATTTTATTTTTTTGGAGCGGGTAAAGTATTACTAAACCAAAAAAGTATGTATAGAGGCAAGCCTCATATACTGTACAAGTGGGTTAAACTACAAAATCCCACTGTCTCCGGATCATGAAGTTAACCCTCTCACCATCTTAGGCTTGGCTTTCATAACCCATGCTAGATGCGCAACATACTTGTCAAAAAGGGTATACCTATCAATTTCCCCTTTCCCGTGGCATCTTCTATTGTGCTCCTCCCAAATGAGGTAGCTCAGCCCCGTAAAGTAGATACCCACCAGAGGTTGGAGACCAGCATTATGTCGGGTGCGATCCCAAGCCGCATTGATCCCATCAGCAAACGTTCCAGGGGGTTCACCAACCCAACCCAGCTTAAGCCACAACCTGCACTACAAGTACTTAGTGTAGGGACAGCCAAAGAACATATGGTTGTGTGATTCATCACCCCCAATACATAAAGGACATCTCAGATCAGCATTGAGCCCCCACTTAAGCAACCGGTCTTTAGTAGGTAGTTTCTCCAAGATGGCCCTATAAGTACAACAACTCCATTTAGGAACATGACCCTTTCCCCATAGAAATTGGAACCAGGGAACCTACGGTGTGTGAGAGCGAGAAGCAGCCCAAGGAATAATCCTATCATCTCGGAGAGACCAGCAACCATCTATAAGAGTGTCATCCGCAGCAACATGGTGCCAGATCTTACACATACGTCGCCAAGTTCTGGATGGGTTGGAGTCGATTACGTCCAGGTCGTCGCCGTATCTACCGTGCATCCACCTACTCCAAATATTATTCGCTCTCAAGAACTTATCAATTCTTTTAGCTGTGGCAGCAAACGCCAAATCCCCAGGGTCATGGAGGTTTAGGCCCCCTTCCTCAAAATTTCTAGCCACCACCATCCACCGCACAACATGCATCTTGCCCCCCCAGACAAAAGAGGCAACAATGTTGCAGAACTTGTCCAGGATGTAAGGGGGGAGCTCTGCTTGCATGAGCCAGAACCAGATTGAGCCAGTCAAAATTGATCTGTGGAGTACGAGTCTGCCCACCATGGATAAATTAACCCCAATCCATCTGTTGACCTGATCTCTCAATCCGTCAACACATTCACTGAAGTCCCTATCTTTGGACCTGCCCCTGCACAGAGGGATACCCAAAATTCTCGTAGGGAGCGTCCCTTCCTCCAACCCAATAACCTATTTGAGATGGCCTCGGCGTGGGTCACAAGACTGAGAAAAGAAAACCTGAGACTCAATCTAGCTCATATACAACCCAGACAAATCCCCAAACCGGTTCATGAGGTGTCGGAAAAATCTAAGGTTCCTCACACTCCCCGATTAGAAGACTAAGACATCATCAACATATATCAAATGGGAGTTGATCTTGCAGCCACTTTGCTTAAAGCTCACCAGCTTCTTATTGCTTTGTGCGTCATCCATCTGGTATGATAAGCCTTCCATAGCAATGCAGAATAAGAACGGGGAGAGAGGGTCGCCTTGCCTCAGCCAATTGGAAGCTCTAAACAACCCAAACGGGTATCCATTCACCAGAATAGAGAAAGAGGTCGTCATTACACATTCTTTGATAAGGTTGATCCATCTGGCTGAGAAACACATGGACTCCATGATCATGCATATAGAGTCCCATTTGAGATTATCATATGCCTTTGCCAAGTCTAGCTTGACACACACCTTCCTAGAGTTATTCTTCACCCTAAACTCATGCAAAAACTCCGACGCTAGAAGTGCGCTATCAGAGATACTACGTCCCATAATGAAAGCCGACTGAGCAGGAGTAATCACTAAAGGAAGTATCTTCTTCAAACGACCATTAAGGATTTTGGAAATGATCTTATACATAACTGAACAGTAGGCGATAGGTCTAACATCTCCCATAGACTCAACCACAACTTTCTTCGGTACCAGCCTAAGGAAGGAGTGATTAATGCTTTTGAGAATTTTTCCACCCACCAAGAACCATCTGACAGTACGACATATGTCATCTTTAATAATCAGCCACATAGCTTGAAAGACACGACCATTGAACCCATCAGGTCCCGGGGCTTTGGAAGCCCCAATCCCAAACACCGCATTCTTGATCTCCTCCTCAGAAGCAGGACCAACCAGCTGTGCATTCATGGCACCATCAATACGGGAGCTTGGCAACAACAAATTCCCACTGCTATGGGCCTCCATCCTAGTATACAGGCTGCTGAAAAAACTTACTGCTTCCCCTCCCACCACGTCAGGTGAGTTTGCGGTAGTCCCATCCTCCCTAAGCAAGGAGTGTATAGCATCTTTCATGATGTTTCTTTTGACTGCGGCATGGTAAACCTTGTTGGGTTTTAGGGGAGGCAGAGAAGGCAGTGGAAACAAAAAAAATTTCTCCTCCCCAAACCCAAAACAAGGAAACATGTCAATGTCTATACTATAGGAAGGGATGGTTTGTGGAATCATACCTTGTCCCGATGCTTGCTCGACGACAATACCTCACAGCTAGCGCGGTCTTCACCTCCGATCTTGGACGGTGTCTGTGCAGCTCCTGGTCGCACCGGGACTGACGACTCCTGGTCTCACCGGGGCTGTCAGGATTGACAGCAGTTCTCCAAGCGGTAGAAATCTCCCGCCTCTGAAGTAGTCCACACGGACCACCTAGAACTCCAATCTCCTTGTCCCACAAGGAATTGGACGGAGTCACACCCTCCTGTCAGCGTACTGGTTGCCAACACACTCTCCTGCTACCAGTCACTTTCTGTAGTTGTCTTTCCCTTATTGTGCCTCCCTTATTAGGTAGCACTTGCTCGGGCTATCTCAGTTACCAAAACTAGAGAGAACGACAACCTACAGAGAAACTGGTTGCACTGAGTTGTATCCAGAGAAACCCCCAATACCCCTATATATATAAGAGGGTCCTGGGATAGGGTTCTCTATCCTGGGCAATGCGGGACTAAAGCAGGAGTAGAAGGGTTCGAGATTTTCCACAAAAACAACCAACTGCGTGACCTGAACCGATCGTTTCATTTCTGAAACGGTCAGTTGGGGAGTTGATCCGGTCGGTTGACACCTCAACCGATCGGTTGGGATACCTCAATCAGTCGGTTCATTTCTGATCTGATCGGTTCGTGGTTCTGATTAGTTCTTGATTGACTTTCCTTCTTTTGGTTCGAATCGGTATCAAATACTAATCCTTGTTCCAATCAAATTGGACAAGTGAAACGAAAAGAAATTTCTCACCAATCCTACTTTCCCAGCTTGCTCGATTGGACCAGTTGAGCCGATCGGTTCAACACTTGAACCGGTCATTTCACCCCGTCCATGAGCCGATCGACTCACCAGTTGAGCCAATCGATTCACCAAGCTCAGCCGATCAGTTCATCACATGAGCCGAACGGTTGGGAGTGCAGATTGTGCAGAAACAGTCAATTGCAGTTTCAATCAATCTGATACTCTAATCAATCGATCCAACACCTTGAATACTATGATTTTGAGCTATCGATCAATTGAGTGTTTAATTTAACTACTACACTCCTTTAGCAATCAATCTAAACATAGTTTGTGGACAAAACTCCTCTTCCTGGTTAAATCCTAGGTGTGTGACCCTGCAGGTCCTTTTCACGTTGGCAGTGAAAGTCCATAACATTTATGACTTCACAACCAAAGAGCGGTGCCTAGTCACACATCAGTGCTACCCAAGTCAAATAGAAAGTTGGAGAACAACTTTCAATCCTACAATCCATGAATGATGTTACAGTGAATGTATAATTCCTTTGTCACAGATATCCTGAATGAACTCGAGGCATGGACCAGTCATCCTGTCAACGTTCATTCACTTTCTTGATCTCAGAGTAGATTGAAGGAGATATGTATGACATCAATATCACAAACTGATTCACACATGCGTGCGCACACCTATCTCAATCGTACTCATCAAGTGGCCATGGATATGAAACTCCCTTAGGAGGGACAAATCCCATATCTATCACTCACCCCTCAAAAACCCCATGTGTCAAAGCCACCCAATCATCACCTTTATAACAACCCATGTTTTAGGACTGTGTTTGATGATGTCAAAGTGTTCCCAACGACATGTGTTGAGTGTAGTGATTTCAGGTCAAAGAATCACATTCACCACCATCACTGTGAGTACTGACTGTGACTACCATGTCATGGTTCCATGTGTCAAACTCACGGTGGGTCTATCCGGTAAACTTATTCTCTAACAAGTACCTATGTGTTTGGTTTGATATCTCTATATCATGACTAATGAGATTTTGTCATCAACCAACACCATAATCTAGTCTTGTGTTTCATTGTTGTCTATGTACCTTCCACAATGACATCCGACTAGGGACATAACAATAATGTACAAACTCTTAGCATCCGTATGATCTCATCGTTCAGGTCCTCAACCTGAAATCATACGTCATTGAGTACTGTCATTCTCTAGACATTCAATCTATTCTATCACTATCTCATATGACTGAACTATAAAGAATTGGAAGCTTGCCTTTGATGTTTATCAAATCAATCTTAATGTATCCCATCAATCATCCCATGATTGGCTCTCAGGGCATACATACCAATAGACTCCCACTTGCACTACGAGCCAATCACCTTTGAATCATATTCACAGTGATTTTCAAATGTGTCCCACATGTTATTGTGCCCTAGTGCGAACATAGTGAGTTATGGCAACACCTTGCCAAAGTCAGTGTCTATTGCATGTCTCAGATCTCTTCGTTGTACGTCACACGTATGAGATGGAGTTGGCGTAATATGCGATCCAGTATTCCTTTGCTAACCTTTAGCCACATTGCATGATCAAGGATTCCATACTCGTCATCAATGACCGGAATATCTATAAGTTCATCTCATTAACTTATAGATCCATATAGTATCCACTATTGTTCTCTAACACACGGATACTCGGCATTTCCTTTTAAACGGTTTCATTGGAACGTTTCCAATAATCAACAAGCTTTCACTTGTATATATATCCCATATACATTTTGCGATTAATTTTATGTCCTTTTCGAAAGTTCGCATCAATGTAACTCTTTACATCGAACTCTTCCTTATCTCCATAGAACTTGTACTTCTCAAGTACTTATCAAGTTCTCATGATTTCTAGTAACCCTTACTGGAACTAGACAGACATCCACTCGTCATGTCCCACATATGAGTTATCAGGATGAGCACATCATATTGCCATGTCCTACATACAAGATGATAAATGCATTTACTCTTGCCATGTCCATACATGCAAGGTAATGGGATGATCACATACATGATAGATCCATATCTAATATTAGTGTTTACATTCTTCATAAGAATTGGACACTTGGCCTTGGGATACTAACTTTATTAAGCATGGACAAGTTTTCTCCCACTAAATCTGTGCATACTGAACCCTTCAGTACAGATTGCCAATGTATGCTCTCTCTTTTCCAGGTTAAGAGGTTTTTGAGAACTATCTCTATAGATCTCTATTCCTATCATATAGAAAACATCTCTTTCATCCCTAAAGATAATTTCCACTTTGGAGTTCCATTCTAGAACATTTCCATTTCACATCAACATGTGGAATGTGAATACGCTCCCACTAAATCACATATCCCTTCTTTATCTTTGACATATCAGTCAAACCCTTTGACTATATTATCAAAGTAAAGATCCAATTCTGAGTTGCTTGTACTCAATCAATCACATTGATTAGTCCATTGTAACTTATAGACTTCATTTTCATTAGTGGATTCATAAACCTTATAGGTTGTGTCACATACACATCCTTGTTTTATTCCTCATAGGAATGCAGTTTTAGTATCCATACGCCAAATGTCTTAGTCATTAAGGTTCAATCAACAAGCATCATCTTTCTCAAATGTTATCCATGTGTCTTAACACTTAAGACTTATTTGCACTTTTGGATCTCCATCCAATTGGTGCTACCATCAAGGTCATACCTTATGGTTCACATGGAAGTCGTTTAGGATGTAATGGTCATATACCATAACTCAAAATCCGATTCCTCATATTCATCTAGATTGTTGATTCATCACATGACCAACTCATCACATAGATAATTGAGGTGTATCTGTCAAGGATATAAGAACTCACAACTCTTTGTGATTCTTAATGTCCTTTATTAGTGTGGGGTATTCTTCATTTAAGAAGAATTTAGTTATTTGATAATCATTCTCTAACTCCTTAGAGTATGATTCCTTCTTGATTTAGACATCACCCTGCCTTAATCATGAGTTCACTATGATACATTATCATAATCACTCATAAGGATCTCAAACATTTTGGTCTAAGTATTTCATTCAAGAATTAACACTTTACCAAATTCATACTTCATTTATGATATTCTTGAACACTTCAAGACATTCATATTGGTATTTCTCTAAACACCATCTGAAGTATTAGCATTTGCTCAAATAGGTATGTAAATACATCACATGTATTATACCTAATAGGATGATCATTCTCCCATTATCATTAGTGAAGATTGATTAATCATGTCCAAGATATTCATGTCTCTTACTGGTTCTCTAACCAAAAGAGTCTAGATTTATCCATCATATGGAAACTAGAAATGAATTTCTCATGATTGATGCTAATTTGATTGTTTGAGTTATCTATAACTTTTAGGTATCATTTTATCTTATGCATACCAAGTACCACAAGATAAACAAGGCATTGCCATAAAGATCATATCTTTGAAATTGAAACATCAACTATATTGATAGCCATCCTTGTCTCAACATGATGCAACAATAAATTGTTTCTATTGGCAAATTGAAATAGCAGTTCTCAACTCTATTTTGCGCTCTTTGGGCTGAAATAAACTGAAAGATACTCCTCTCTATGGCAGAAACACTTGCTCCAATGATGGGTACTCCTTTCTTGGCCCTTTCACAAAGGCCATCACTTCTTTGTGGATCTTGCATATCACATATGACATATCCATATCTTGGTATAATATACCTCAAATAAAGAAGCGGTTCATTTCATGATACCTTAGGTGGAGATTTCCATCCCCTCCTTCATCTTCTTTTGTTCTTCCAGATATAGAGAGCAATCCCTCATACACCCTTTCCCCATGTGCCTTGAGGCTGAAGATGGCTTGGGGTGTTGACTAGCATCAGAACACTTCTTTGCTTTGCCCTTGTCCTTGCCCTTAAGAATTACCTTTTCTTTGATCACATCAAAGATTATGGTTTGTCTTTCTTCATCTTTGCCTCTACTGTCCTCAACATGTCCAACAACTCTGTCAACGCTTTTCAAAGTTGTTCATGTTGTAGTTTATCATGAATTGTATGATTCTCGCAACATTTGCAGTATCATACCAATAGCCAATTCTTGGCTCAGAGGAAATTCGTCTTCATCAGGTTTTTCCATATACCTAATCATATTGAGTATGTGAATACCTTACTGGATCTCCTTCTGTCATGACATACTAGGACAGTGTCCTTGAGACATCATATGTCTCATATTGTCTCTGCAACTCATAGTTCAGAGAACACAACATTAAGCACTCCACATCAATGGCATCCTAGGTATGCTTCCATAAGCATACTTTCATCCATTGGTGTGGTGGGATCGAGTTCATCTGGTTATGGTATAACTAGGACTAGAGCTTTCGCTCTTTGATTGAGAACACTTCTCAACATCCTACCAGTCATGGAATTATTCCCATTAGTTTTTTGGTCTTAAAGACCGATCGCAAATAAAGTGATTATTGTTGATTAACCATTTATTTTAACAAAAGGAAATATATACAATTTTAGTCCAAAACTCGTTTTGACTTATTTGATTGATTTGAAAAGTTGACGATAAAAATCAGGCCTTTAATTAATTATCGCTCCCACTATTTTAGTTCAAATTGATAGCCCTCACCATCAATTCAGAAGATTGCAGCGTACAACCTTCTAGTGGGCAAGATCCATATTTCATCAAGTCATGAGTCAGCTTTGGCTGATCGCCCACAATCTTGACTATTTAGGTAGGCCAAAATGCCAATTGCATCATATGCAACTCTTAATGAATGAACATGTGCAACACCTTGCCATGAACATTCCTTGCCTCTGAGGTTAGATGCTCTAAGAATCACCAGTTAAGTCTAACCCAAAAGCCGACACGGTAAACATGCACCCTGCTTTGGCAGAACCTACATGTCTACCCTTCACACTTCCACAAGATAGACGACGCACCATGCTTTGGTGTAACCTATGCTTGGTCAATCGAGTTTTTCATGTGTGCCGCTAATGGAAGGCATATACGACTTAATATTTAGATGAAGGATTTGGTGTTATATACATATACATATCCAATCACCACAATATATAGTATGTATCATATACATGTTATATCCCACAGAAAACATGCGAAATGATAAAAACGATGATTATGGCCATCCTAATGTGATTCCTCGAGCCAAGAGGAATCACGGTCATCTAGGTCTACATCACATGCAACCTGTACAAGATGAACTTTGTGCTTTGCCTTTCTGGGTTTGATCAATTCATCACATGAATGATCGGCTCGCCATCAGACTGGTCGACTGGGTGCCACCAGCCAATCGGTTGGCTCCTCCAACCAATCGGTTCGCCTGGTCGTCGTGCATCTCCTTCTGGCTGCCACCCGCTCGTCTTGCTACTCAAACTGGGCATCAACCGATCGGTTCACTCCTTGAACCGATCGTCTGGAATGTCAACCGATCGGTTCACTCCTTGAACTGATCGTCTCAACTGTCATCAGGATGTCCTCCGTTCTTCGACATAACAGGAAATAAAATTCTATCCTATTTTACATTGTAAAAAGAGAAACCTCGAGTTACATTCGAGGGGAGAAAAGGTAGGAAAGAAATCTCGAATTATTTCGAGTTACATCATGAATAAGAGAAAGAAGATCGGTGTGAAGACCGAGATGCAAGCAACCACATACAACCATACACAGATAGGGTTTATTGGCCATAAACATGCTATACATCCACCACAAAACTCATTTAAGGGCGACGCGTATCGAGTGCATTAATATTACATATCATATATGTAGTTTGGGATTTGTGGATTTAAGATTGGACATGCATAAATCCAATTTTATTCGCATCATATGCAATAAATAAAGGCGACAAACCAAAATCGATCATATCGATAATCCTAAAGTATAGAGCAGTTGACGTGGCTCTGATACCACTGTTGGGTTTTAGGGAAGGTAGAGAAGGCAGCCGAAACAAAAAAAATTTCTCCTCCCCAAACCCAGAACAAGGAAATGCGTCAACATTTATACAATAGGAAGAGATGGTTTGTGGAATCATACCTTATCCCGAGGCTTGCTCGGTGACAATACCTCGCGGATAGCGCGGTCTTCACCTCCAGTCTTGGACGGTGTCTGTGCAGCTCCTGGTCGCACCGGGACTGACAACTTCTGGTCTCACCGGGACTGCCGGGATTGACAGTAGTTCTCCGAGTGGCAAAAATCTCCCGCCTCTGAAGTAGTCCACACAGACCACCTGGAACTCCAATCTCCTTGTCCCACAAGGAATTGGAAGGAGTCGCACCCTCCTATCGGCGTACTAGTCGCCAACACACTCTCCTGCTACCAGTCACTTTCTGCAGTTGTCTTTCCCTTGATGTGCCTCCCTTATCGAGTAGCACTTGTTCGGGCACTCTCGGTTACCAAAACCAGAATAAATCATATAGATGTCTAAGGCTACTATTTCCTAAAAGTATGCTATTTTGGACAACTCAAATCAGCTCAGGCCAGGCTGGTATCACATGGATTCGGAAGTTCTTCTAATCCAAGCTAGTGGTGCGAAGGAAAATCTTGCCAGCCCCTAAACCCTGATCCTTTCAAGACAACTTTTCTTTCAACTTCATGTCCTACTAGTTGCCTAAAGACCAAGCTAAACAACCTAAAGTTACTATGGTTACTTATGCATGTTTTAGTTGTAAGTATTTTATATATCTATTCATCATTATTATAATGTGAAACTATAGGATCCTAAATCAACCATTCATCACATATTGATCAACTCTAGGGAAAACATGTCACTTAAAGGTAAGGAAAGTATTCTAACTAAGAAGACAAAATTGAAATTGTCAGATTCCCACTACCATGGACTCTGATACCATGTTGTAAGGAGGTGGGATCACCCCCTTTCTAAAAAAATTGAAGAATAAAACATCCATTCCAAACACACTCAAAGGTGTGCTAAAATATGTGTAACATTTTGAAATTTCAATAAATCATATTCAAAACAACCAAAGGATAGCAGCAGAATAAAAATATTGACTATATTCAATTATCACAAAAGATTAAAAAAGTTCATCATAATATCCCATAAGGGTTTACATGTATGATACAACATAAGGATCTAAGTAGAGGGAAGTCTAAACTACTTCAAATCTATCTCCAAGCAACATCTCCAAGAGCTAGGTCCATGTTGGAAGCTATGTTCTCCTTGGTCATGTTGAACACCTCGATCTAAACCTAGGTAGTTGGGAAATCACTTAGAAAGAGAGATAAATACAATGTATATGTCAAATAATGAACAAGAACAAAAGATAAGGAAATAAAATGAAAGTAATGGCTAAGATTTCATCATAAGATGAACAGAACAAGAGAATGAGGCTATATTCAAAAGAAACTTTCCATTAACAATTATATTAAAAGGGATTTGCATCTAAGATAATTATGTATACCTAAGTAAGTAGGGTTGAGGCAGTAATCGGACCTCTAATCTATAGGTGAGGGGAGGATAAGACAGTCCCAGTCATGCACACAATTATATAGGGTAGAAAAAAAATATTCCCCAGGGCGATTAAATACATGCCCTCTGTGGGTGGTTGTACATAAGTACCACAACTTTAAATTAAATAGAACATAAATCTACATGCTAGAAAATTAGTCATGGAAAGAGTAGTCATAATATTCAATAAGCATGACAGTGGGGTATAAGACCCACACAAGAAGAAATTATAATCTGATTTGAGGCATGAACAACATTAGGATTCAAGAATATAATATTTAGGGTTCATTTAAGCCTCATTAGGGAAATATAGGATTTGGCTACAATTATCCCAATGTAGGGTATAATGAATGCACATACCTCTCTTACTCATATCAATTATTAATGTTCACCACTTTAATGGGGTCGAAGTTCCACTTTGCCTATATTCAATGTATTAATATGTATTAGAGTACATAGTGCACATTAATGTATAGAAACCCTAATTTTAGAACTTTTTAGCAAAACTCAGATTTAGATTTTGAAAATATCACCAATGAACTTATTAGGTTCTCCTGATGAAGAAAACATATTTTTATATTAGTTTTGGAGTTATGATGATTATGATGTAATTTTTATGGATTTTATGAATTAAATTCATTTTACAAAAACAACCTTCGTCAAACAATGAAATAATAGCATAAAAAATTCCAATTCCAAAACATTTTTATTTGTCAAATTTGGGTAAGCGGATTAGAAGATATGAATTTTTCATTACTGACCAATATGAAATTGCCACATCATCAAACTGATCGAGATAATTGAAGAGAGAGGGAGAGGGAGAAAACACCATTTGACCCAAGATCAGGTTTGAAGTTGCATAGGTAACCAAACTAGAGCTTCTAGAGAAGGTAAAACTGCAAGAATCCGAAACCCTAGAAGAACATGTTAAAAAGAGATGGAAATCATTGATTTTAAACATAGAAGCATGAGTTTTAAGCACGTACTAAGCAATATATGAGAAGGACGTTAACAAAACTTACCTGTAGGAGGGTAAGAAGGTCCAAACAGAAAGGATCCTAAGATTAGATGGTCTGGTTGGTCCAAGCCAAGCTCCTTTCTTGAGCAAAGATCACCTTCTCCACTTTATAGGTGCAAACCCTAGCAAAAGAGCATGGCGATGAGATGTTTTAGGATTCTGGGTGGAGTTTCATGGAAGGTCATGATTTCAACCTGGAAGAAGGTGGGAGGAATACTAACAACATGAAAATAGGAAACAAAAGGAGGATTCTTACTATTTTTGGTCAAAATCATCAAGGTGGAGCTTAACAAATACTAAACAGAGAAATTTGGAACCCTAGGAGCCTTCTTCACCAAGGTAAGGAAAGATGCTCTAATATATGGGAAAGAGAAGGATAGTATGGCTTCTTGGATTGGGAGCTGGGAAGGGGTAGGCATGGCTTTATAAAGAAGGGGGCAAGTATGAGGTGTCTATGGGACTTTCCATGTGTCCTTAGGCTAGGGCTTCATGGCCATGCAAGAGGACAGCTCATCGACCCTTCTTGTATATAAAAAGTCAATCCTAAGAGCCCCTAGAAACTTATATGACATCCCCACCGTCCTTCAAACAAAGAAATAATCCCATTGGTTGATAGCTTTTAAAGATAAGCTCATTTATAAAGAGGGTAATCCCTATAATGCCCTTGGAAAGTAACACCTTTAAACCAAAGTGAAACTAGGTCCCCCATGGTTCAAAAACTCGACAATGGTAAGGGAATATCTAAATATTATAATGCATGTGACAATTTACATCAAAAACCTTTGAATTGGGTAAATTGCATAAAAGTCCAAAATGTGCATATAATTACATAACTTGCACAAACGACATCCAAATTGGACCAAACTTGAACTTTAATCTTGTCTCATGATTTAAAAATTCCTCAAAACATTAGATTAAGGTTTACATTACTAAATTATGGTAGATAAGCTTGTTGAATACATTAAGTAAGGTTTGGGGTCTTAAACTTCTAACATGGATTTATTTACCATTGTTCCACTTAAGCGGTGATTGTACATTTTAGATCTTTAAATAAGATTTCCTTCAATTAGTTGTGCATAAACCCTTCCACTGGTATAATTATCAAACAAATGTTCACGAAACCACTATAAATTCCACAATTTAAGCATCAAGACCAAAAAGGATTGGAATGATAGGAAAATATTGGAAATGATCCAAAAAGAAAATACATAGAAGTTTTGGTATGTTACAACACTCCACCCCTTAAAGAGGATTTCATCCTCAAAATCTAAATCAAAGTGAGAAGGGTGAGTATGCAACATCTCACCACTAAACTGCCAGGTTGAATCCGTTAAACTTCAACCAAAACTTTTACTAACTTGAACTCCTTGTTTTTCAACTGATTAACTTGGGAGTTCAGAATCTTCTCAAGCAACTCCACATAAGATAGGTTCTCATGGATCACCTAAAGGTTCCACTTTTACAATTTCTTTTTAATTTTTTTGGCTTATTAGAATTATATTCATTAGGATATTACATTATTAGTATTATTCTTTTAATTGTGTCATATCATATTTACTTTCTTTCCAAAAGAGTTATATTTCATTAGTATTCGTAAACCCAATATATTTCTTATT
This sequence comes from Alisma plantago-aquatica, assembly GCA_963693085.1. Lineage (NCBI taxonomy): Eukaryota > Viridiplantae > Streptophyta > Magnoliopsida > Alismatales > Alismataceae > Alisma > Alisma plantago-aquatica. Next base: position 1,312,635,203 of record OY856410.1, on the reverse strand, counting down.
TATCTCATTTGGAATTTTAGCACAACTATAGTTATAATAAATTACCTAAATATGCATTATTATATCTGGCCATTATCTTTAATAATTAGATTTAGACTCCATTATCAATTGTATCAATTATTATGTATGGAACACGACACTTTATCCAATTTGTTACAATTAACCCAAATAATATCACATTAATTACTTATATGTATATTAGACATTGTTACTTTACTATTCTTGCTCACATTAATGTCATCATTAATCATTTTCTCATATTTATTCACTTCTTATTATTTATTATGAACATTTGTGTGAATCAATTACTTCTTATCCAAATTGAAGTCATTATATAAATTTAATGATCAAGGTGGGACATATTATATATTAATGATTTGATTCACATACTAAGTCATTAGGTGATTAATTAGGTGTGTATTAGAGAACAAGGTGATATGCATTTCATATTGAGGACCTGATAAATGTATGATTTATGAGTATTATAGTATGTTATCATATTATGACACCTAGTGACACCAATGTATATTGAATGTCATTAAGGATGTAAAGTTTAAGGTTAGATTATTACAAATTAGGGTTTAGGTTAACATGATCATTATTCTTCACCTATACCTTCTTAGGATGCATTAAGTCCTAGGTTAGACTAAAATTATCTTGCCCATCATATCATTAGGTTTATTGGTTTATGACTTGGTCAACACTGTGCTTATCCACTATTAATATTAAAAAGTGAGTCACTCTTATGATGTGCATTAGATATTCATTAGAGTTCAAACATATGAACTATTCATTAGATGATCATTATATGTTCTTTTGGATATCAAGAAGCATGTGGTTACGACTATAAATTGTTTGGTCAAAACTAAGGTTTCAAGCACACTAACTTCCAAATTAGGGAGTTAGGGTTTCCAAAGTCAGAGTAGCTAGATTTCAATATGTTACATGACTGCATCCCCTTGGAAAGGATTTCATCCTCAAAATCTAACTACCCAAACATCATCAAACCAACTACTCTCCACTCCTTAAAGGGTTTGGCCTACCAAGCCAAACTAATTTAGAGGTAAAAGGGTAAGTCTAACTAAACAATATACAAGATCTATCACCCTTCATTGCACACTCTGATTGCTTACTAATCACCAAACTTCAATGTCTAGGTTCTAGGGATAACTATCCAAACATGTGGTTTTATGAGTCATAAGGGAACTATATTGGGTATCCATCCTCAAATAGGTCATTATAATCTGAAAGACTAGTTCAACATATTAGGGTCCCTAAAGATAAATCATATAGATGTCTAAGGTTACAATTGCCTAAAAGCATGCTATTTCGGACAATTCAAATCAGCTCAGGCCAGGCCGATATCGTATGGAGTTGGGAGTTCTCGTAAACCAAGCTAGTGGTTCGGAGGAAAATCTTGCCAACCCCTGAACCCTGATCCTTTCTAGACAACTTTTCTTTCAACTTCATGTCCTAGTAGGTGCCTAAAAGCCAAGCTAAACAACCTAAAGTTACCATGGTTACTTATGCATCTTTTAGTTGTAAGTATTTTATATATCTACTCATCATTATTCTAATGTGAAACTATTGGATCCGAAACCAATCATTCATCATATATTGATCAACTCTAGGGCAAACATGTCACTTAAAGGTAAGGTAAGTATTCTAACTAGAGAGACAAAATTGAAATAGTTAGTTTCCAACTACCATGGGCTCTAATACCATGTTGCAAGGAGGCAACATCACCCCCTTACTAAATAATTTGAAGAATAAAACATCCATTCCAAACACACTCAAAGGTATGCTGAAATAGGTGTAACATTTTCAAATTTCAATAAATCATATTAAAAACAACCAAAGTATAGCAGCAGAAAAAAAATATTGACTATATTCAATTTTTACAAAAGATTAAGGAAATACATCATAATATCCCATAAGGGTTTACATGTATGATACAACATAAGGATCTAAGTAGAGGGGAGTCTAAACTACTTAAAATATATCTCCAAACAACATATACAAGAGCTAGGTCCATGTTGGAAGCTATGTTCTCCTTGGTCATGTTCAACACCTCGATCTAAACCTAGGTGGCTGGGAAATCACCCAACAAGAGAGAGAAATACAACGTATGTGTCAAATAATGAACAAGAACAAAATATTACATGAAAGTAATGGCTAAGATTTCATCATAAGATGAACAAAACAAGAGTATGAGGCTATATTCAAAAGAAACGTTCCATTAAAAATTATATTAAATGGTATTTGCATGTAAGATAATTATGTCTACCTAAATAAGTATGGTTGAGGAACCTACCGGACCTCTAACCTATAGGTGAGGGGAGAATAAGACATTCCCAGTCACCTACAAAATTATATTGGAGAGAATAAAAATGTTCCCCATGGCGATTAAATACATGCCCTCTGTGGGTGGTTGTGCATAAGTACCGCTACTTTAAATTAAATAGAACATAAATCTACATTCTAGAAAAGTAGCCATGGAAAGAGTAGTCGTAATATTCAATAAACATGGCAGTGGGATATAAGACCCAAACAAGAAGTAATTATAATCTGATTTGAGGCATGAACAACATTAGGATTTAAGAATAGAAGATTTAGGGTTCATTTAAGCCTTATTACAGAAATATTGGATTTGGCTACAATTATCCCAACATAGGGTGTAAGGAATGCACATACATGTTTTATATATGTCAATTACTAACATTTACCACTTTAATTTAGTCGAATTTCCACTTTACTTATTTTCAATGTATTAACATGAATTAGAGTACATAGTGCACATTAATGTAAACCCTAATATCAGAACTTTTTAAAAAACTCAAATTTAGATTTTGAAAATATCACCAATGAACTTAATAGGTTCTCTTGATGAAGTAAATATATATTTATGTTAATTTTGGAGTTATGATGATTAAGATGTAATTTTTATAGATTTTATGAATTAAATTCATTTTACAAAAATATCTCTTCGTCAAACCATGAAATCAAATAATAAAAATATTTTTACTAGATAGAGATTAATTTTCCAATTCCAAAATATATTTATTTATCAAATTGGATAAGCCCATTAGAAGATATGAAATTTTCAATAATGAGCAATAGGAAATTGCCACATCATCAAACCGATCGAGATAATTGAAGAGAGAGGGAGAGGGAGAAAACACCATTTGACCCAAGATCAGATTTGAAGTTGCATAGGCAACCAAATTAGAGCTTCTAGATAACGTAAAATAGCAAGAAACCAAAACCCTAGAAAAATATGGTAAAAAGAGATGGAAATCATCAATTTTAAACATAGAAGCATGAATTTTAAGCATGTACTAAGCAATATATGAGAAGGGGGTTAAAAAAAATTGCCTCTAGCAAGGTAATAAGGTCCAAAAAGAAAGGATCCCGATATTAGAAGGTCTAGTTTTTCCAAGCCAAGCTCCTTTCTTGAGCAAAGATCACCTTCTCCACTTTAGATGTGCAAACCCTAGCAAAAGAGCAAGGAGATGAGATGTTTTAGGGTTCTAGGTGGAGTTTTACCATGGAAAGTCATGGTTTCAACCTGGAAGAAGGTGGGAGGAATACTGACAACATGATAATAGGGAGAGAAAAGGGGATTCTTACTAGTTTTGGTCAAAATCACCAAGGAGGAGCTTAAGAAATCCTAAACAGAGAAATTTGGAAACCTATGAGCCTTCTTCCCCAAGGTAGGCACCCTCTTTTACCTTGGGACATCAACTTCATGGATAAACATAGATGGGACAATGATCTAGGATGTAGGAAAGAGAATGAGAGGATTGCTTCTTGGATTGGGAGGTGGGAAGGGGTTGGCATGGCTTTATAATGAAGGGGGCAAGTATCAGGTGTCTATGGGACTTTTCATGTGACCTTAGGCTAGGGCTTCATGGCCATGCAAGAGGACTGCTCATGGACTCCTCTTGTATATCAATGGTCGGTATGAAGAGCCCCTGGAGACTTCTCAGACATCCCCACCGTCCATCAAACAAAGAAATAAAACCATTGGTTGATAGCTTTTAAAGATAAGCTCATTTATAAAGAGGGTAATCCCTATAATGCCCTTGGAAAGTAACACCTTCAAACCAAGGTGCAACTAGGTGCCCCATGGTTCAAAAACTCAAAAATGGTAAGGAAATACCTAAATATTATAATGCATGTGACAATTTACAAAGAAAACCTTCGAATTGGTTAACTTGCATAAAAGTCCCAAATGTGCATATAATTGCATAACTTGAACAAATGACGTCCAAATTGGACCAAACTTGAAACTTTATCTTGCCTCATGATTTCAAAATACCTCAAAAGGTTAGATTAAGGTTTAGAGTACTTAATTATGTTAGTTAAGCTTGTTTAATACATTAAGTAAGGTTTGGGGTCTTGCACTTCTAACATGGATTTATTTACCATTGTTCCACTTAAGCAGTGATTTTACATTTTAGATCCTTAAATAGGATTTCACTGAGGTATTTGTGCATAAACCCTTCCATTGGTATAATTATGGAACAAATATTCACCCAACCACTATAAATTCCACAATTTAAGTGTCAAGACCAAAACGGATAGAAATGATAGGAAAATAATAGAAAAGAGCTAAAAAGAGAATATGCCGAAGTTTTGCTATGTTACACTAAGCCTAAGTGAGAGATATAAGTAACTTGATTAGGTGACTCTAGTGCAATTAGCATGGAGCCTTCTCAAGGCTAGAATGTGGGGGAATTGGGGTATAAAACCATAATTTCATCTCCCCATTACAACCATGCTCCCTAATTGCCCTAGGAATGTTTAATCTAGAAACCTAGGCATGTTTAGACTCTAATTGAATTGAACCTAATCCCTAACCCAATTGAGCCTCGCAAGGGTAGTGGGGAGTGTTAGGGACTAGTTCCCCTATACACCACCTAGCTTATCCATGGCCAGTTAATAGCTTATGTTTATTCATTCGACTCTAACTTGTTCTTTGGTTTTGATTATCTAAATGGAATCATAATTTTCAAATGTCATCCCCCAACATAATTGATAAGTGCATCCCCTAAACAGCCCATATCACCATTTACTGCTTAAAATCATAGTTTTGTGCTTTCTTAGCTTAATCAACTCCTTTCTTGCTTATCTAGCTTCTTAATTTGCTCTTTCCTTGTTGATGCTAATTTGGCTCTTTAATTGCTCTTTTGCTCTTCTTTCATGCCTTAGTGTAATTTTCCCTTTCATACCTAGCTTAATCCTTTCTTTCTTATTCAGTCTTAATCTAGTCTTGGGTTAACTCAGATTTCATTATTGCCTTTAATTTCTCATTTGTTCATAGTAGTTTAACAATCAAAACAACCTTCAAACCCTTAACACTAGTCTCCACAGTAGGAACCTAGAGAAACTTTACCTATATCTAGTTCCCCCTCTTCTCCATGTGGATCAACCCTATATTTTTCACCCTCCTATACTATGAGACGACCCGGTGCACTTGTCGGTGTAGTTGTTTTTGTAGAAGTTGGTGTGGTAGTTAGGTTTATAAATTTTGAAAGTGAATCCACCGTGTGTTCCAATCTCGTGGGGTGCATCTAGTCGAGTCTAATTGGCTAGTGTGTAGCACCTCAGGAAGAAGCATTATGCTTTCGGGTGTCGTTGCCGGGGAGAAAGGTGCTCAGCCTAGCTATTTAGTCTTGCTTTGACTTTTCCCACTATTGGTACATAATTATATGCCCATTGAGCCATCTCGAGCTATTACAAGGACTCTGATATTAATTAATCTATTCATGTGATTATTTGTTTAATTAATTAATTCCAAAATATTCTAATTAATCCATGAGCATTTTAATTAATGTAGTGTTTCTATTTAATGATGGGTTTACAAAATCCTACTTCCTTTCGTTTCCTATTTAAAGGGGCTTGACGGATGATATCTATATAAGATACTGAGAGAGGATTTTTAGTTTATGCTCACGTACGTAAACCCTAGCTGTCACTGTCCTCAGGAGAGAACGGAGAGCACCGTGACGCTACCACGCCACCGCACAGAGACAACTCCTTCCCACTAGCTTAGGAAGTGTGACATGGAGTTCCAGTCCATCTGTGTGGATGAAGTAGAGATGCAGAAATTGAGACACCTGCATTTTGAGGGCATCAATGACTATCTGTATGTGCTACGAGCGGCGCACATCATCACACGAAAGGAGCATTGTTGGATCTTACTATGACACACTCAATGAACGGGAGAGAAGTTCCATCCATATAGACCAGTAGTGTTGACACCATTGTGCAGCAGAACATCCCCAGACTTACTTCGTGATAAGGTATATCCCACAAACACTCTTTCTAAATACTCTATTGTCAATAAGATCCTATTTCAGGTTGTGTTGAATTTTTTTTGTTGCTTCCACTGCACGTGTTTTCTCCACAAAACCCAATAGTGGTATCATATTAGAGACGATCTATGGCGTATTTGGATTCATTTTAATATGATCAAATCAATTATACTATTTTATATGTTGCATACGATGCGAATTAAAACTACTAATATGCAAATCTAAACCTAATTCGACATACACCACATGCTTCTATTTTTGACGTTTCGAACGGGGTCGACTTTGGAAAATATTGATTTTCCTAAGTGTAGTGGAATCCTTGCACAGGGGCACTGCCCTTGTGTACCCCACATAGCCTATGTGGGAGTCAAAAATTTATTTAATGGGGAATGTCTCGTATTAGAAGTATTGCAATTTGTATATGTATATATGTATATGTAGATATACCTATGATATCATACATGTCACCATTAAAATTCTATTTTATGTGGTGAATGCATGCACGATTATGGCCTAATATCCCCTTTTGTGAATGTTGTGAATGAATGTGAACGTCAATCTTGTAGATTTGTTTGTTTGTGAATGTTATGGACGTATAATGGTTGTAAGTGGATTCTTTTTATAAAGTATTACTCTTGCATGTTGAGCCTCATATCTTATTTCAAAGTGTAATTAATTCTTTCCCGTTATATTTGTACTCATATGATGTAATAGAGATAGGATTAGTTTTAAGCTTTGTAAACTTGATGTAAGGAGGCCACTTGAAGATCCAACTCAAAAGAGCATCCATGGAGAAGCACTATGAAGATCCAATTCCATGAAGAAACTGAAGATCCAGCTATAAGGAGTATTTATGGGGAAACAACATTAATATTAAATTCCAAGTAGCATGTTGAAGTTCCAACCTCACAGAGCATCCATGAAGTTGTCCATTGTGATGTTGATCCTTACAGGTTGATTCACAGGTGTTGTTGCATGAGATGCATAAGACCATAGGTGGACTGTAATACTTTGTTTCTCTAAAGGATTATAATAGTATGGCCATAACTGATGTATTTGTGTTTTTTTTTTGAGTTTGACGGAGACTTCGTCTCCCCCCCCCCAAACAAGTGCCAGAGCCCGGATGACCCAAGGGATTGTAAATACAATGCGCAATAGGAGGTTTTGAACCTGGATCCCCCGTGGAGGATAGGTTGGACCAAACCATTTGCGCTACACTGGTCGGGTATGTATTTTTTTTTGTGATTGCATGTCTATCATTTGTGGTTGTGGATATTGTAATATATGATATGTACTATAAGTATGTGGTGTTTGGATATGTATATGTATTAATAAAACCCCTAAATTAATAATATTAAGTTTTAGTTTCCTTCCATAAAGAAACATACATGAAAAGCTTGATCGACTATGTGTGGGCATGCCTCCGCGTGGTACGCTGTCTATCTCGTGAAAGTTTGATGGTGGGTGTGTGGGTCTGTCTTCCTAGGTTGCACACTCATCGTGTTGGATTATGGGTTGGACTTAACTAGGGAACCTTGATAGGATCAAGTACCTAGAGGCACACAGATGCATCATGGTAAGGAATTGTGCATGATCATATATTCAAGAGTTGCATATGATGCAATTGGAAAAAGTTTCTTACCTTAGTATTTTTTCTTTGGCGCCGACATTGGCTGGGCATTGATCTAATTATTTTGGATCTTGGCTCACTAGAAGGTTGTACGTTGCAATCTTCTGAGTTGATAGTGAGGGCTATAAATTTGAATTAAAAAGTGGGAGCATAATTAATTAAAGATCAAATTAATATCATTTATCAAATCTTTACCAGTCAAATTTTTTTGGACTAGCCAAAGAGATGGCACCCAGATGGTAAAAGTATTGATGTAAGACTGAGAGGTCTCAGGTTCAAAACCCCCCGGCCACGGGATGAATGAATGGCCAATTTTTTTTTTTAAATTTTTTTGGACTAGATGCAAACTTTTTCTTTTGTAGCAATCAAATGGCAAACAATACTCAAACTTTCTCATTCTGATTGGTCCTTAAGAAGGACAAACTTATCACAACCTACTTTCAAAATTGGTTTAGGATGCTGAGAATTATTCTCACACATGAGCGTAAGCTCTATGTGCTTGAAACACCAGAGCCAGTAGAACCCGCCACAAATGCACCCAAGGCTGAAAAGGATGCTTACAAGAAGCACCTTGATGATGTCATGGATGTCAAGTGGCTGATGTTGTGCTCAATGAACTATGAGTTGCAAGAGTATCATGAGAACATGAATGTTATGGAGATGTAAAACATCTCAAGAATATGTATCAACATCAAGCATGACAGGAGAGATATGATGTCTCCAAGGCTTTGTTCAAGAGTAAGATGAAAGCAGGAGACTCAGTTGGCACCCATATACTCACTTTGATTGGGTACGTTGAAAGCCTATCCAAGCTGGGATTTCCCCTAGGTCAAGAGTTGGCCACCGATGTGATTGTCCAATTGTTTCCTGAATCATATAGTCATTTTGTCATGAACTACAACATGAACAATCTTGATAAGCTGTTGTCACAATTGTTGGGCATGTTGAGGACAGCTAAAGCATAGATGAAGAAAGACAAGCCAAAGTCTATGATGATGATTGACAAGACAAAGGGAAAGTCAAAAGTCAAAGGCAAGTCTAAGAAAGGTTCTAAGTCGGGTAGAAGCCAAAGTCATCCGTGCTCAAAGATAAAGGTGGGATCTCCAAAGAAGGAAGTTTTCACCATTGTCACCAGGCTGGACATGGGAAAAGAAACTGTCCTCTCTACCTGGAGGAAATGAGGAAGAAGAAGCAGGGGATAGAGATCTCCACTTTGGGTATATACGTTATTGACATAAACTTAAATACTTCTTCATCATGGATACTGGATATCAGATTTGGATCTCACATATGTTCAAATATGTAGGATCTGATAAGAAGTAAATGTGATGGAGTGGACTTTTAGAATCCTAAAATGTTCAATGATTTAAGTGAAAGCATACGGTTGAGTTAGATTGAGAGTTCCAAGCTTTTGACAAAGTAGGTGTGTTGATGTGAGGTTGATATCATGTTTAAGACGTCTCTTTTAATGCCTTTTTGAGGAATTTAATTGTTGGTCAAACAGTTGAATCTATATGCATATCGGTATATGATGGACCAATGTTTAACCTTTGATCTTGATGTCACGCTCATGTGTTATGTTTTGGCTGCATGCACAAGATCCGTAGCACATAGTCTTGATCCAATGGATAGAGTGTTGAGATGGAGATGCCACGGATCAGGCTTTTACAACCTTTGGATGTGCATGATCGAGCAACGGTCAGAGCAAGGTAGTGGGGATTTGGAATCGTGACCCAAGTTGCCGGTTGGTGACGATCGTGGCTCGTATGCAGTTTTAAGAGAACGGTTCCCTTAGATAGCCCCCTCGCAAGGACCTGTTCGTGGTCAGATCAAGGAGGAGCCACCACAGCAGAGGGTGAGAGAAGGCATGGATCTCTGGCCTTTCCAAGTCGACGTTCCCAGTGGTGGCATTCGCAAATGGAAACGGCACCTGAGAGGGGGAAGCACGACCATTTAGCTCTTTCACAGCACTCCAGGCGGCGCTGTAGACTGGAGACGATGTTCTCCGTGAGGAGGACAGTGCAAGGAGCTAGGCGGAAGCATGTACCAGGGGATATCGATGGTGAGGAACTTAGCAGCAAGCCACAAAGGAAAGGAGTCGGGGCGGCGGGGCTCCTAGCTGCGTGGCTGAAGCCGAAGACGACGCATTGGGCATCAAGCTTCGCGATCATGAGGAGAGCCACAATGATGGAGGTGCTCTTGAGCAGACGGTAGGTTCAGCCTTCTCACCTGGGTCTTGGTCCTGTCCATGGGACGGAGCTGCAAATGAACAGACACAACAGGACTCTCTCCCAAATGAACAGACACAGAACCACAAACGTGAGGAAGGAGATGTAAGGGAAACGACGGCCAGATGCACGCCGAAGATCATCGTCCCAGCAGTTGTGCTCGAGAGAACGCAGATGCAGGTGTCGGACGGTGGCACGCGTTGGTCGGAGATGCAGTAGGTGATCAACCGAGGTTCTTGGCCAAAGTAGTTCGTGGCCTGGAGTCACTAATGGAGTTAGATCTCGGTGGCGGCGCCTGTTCACGGAGGAACAGAGGCGTGATGGCGTGAAAAAGGAAGAAGACGGAGAACCCGTCTGGTTCGCATGAATTAGAGAAAGAAAAGGTCAGAACCGGGTTCAGGAGCTGAGAACCGGCTCTAGACCAAGCAAACCAGCGGCCCAAGCTTTGAGTTGTGCCAACCCTTATGCCACTTGGCGGCTCCCGGTTCGTCTAAAAAGGTAAAATGCTCAGATCTTCTTTAATTCACAGTAAATAGCCCGTTGGTCCGAAAAATACAAATAAGGTATCAAAATTCTCAGAAAAATGCGTAGAACAAACTGAAACCTTTAGATCAGTCTTTTGATGCTTAAATATCAGTGATATTATGTAATATGTGTAATGCTTAGTTCTTGAGTAATAAATACCAAACGATGTTCTAAAATTATGGAAAAATGTCAGTAAGTCCATAATAACGTTTATAATGCATGTGATGTCATATATGGCCATGGTGATGCACGAAAGCATGTAATTTGATTAATATGGCTAATTAGGGCTAATAACCCTAAATAAAATGTATTAAATGCATACATGCTCAATAAATGGTGGGATTTACAGAGTAATCCGATATCAGTATCTGGAACCTCAGAATTAAATAGGAGATCAGGATGATACCCAAAATTCATGTTATACAATGATGTTTGCTCTTAATGTGATATAAACCCTAATTTGAGTAATGCATGTAACCCAGGGTTAATGTGTGACATAATGTTAATATGTTAGATGATGAACTTTGATAATGAGAGGTACTCTGGAATATGACATCAGTAAGATAAATCTAAGACCAGAATACAATTAATGATGTGCATACCCTAATGAACTAAGCTAAACCCTAATGAGCATAGTTAGGGTTAAGATGAGATGCAAGATGATGAGAATCTGATGACAGTATATGATCTTGTCTTAATCAGGGATGAACAAGATATAGTTGACATGAGGGATAACTGATGATTAAGTTTATTCTTGATCAAGGTACGCCATTACCTCTTACTTGGCTTATTATATATTATGCTTGCGTTATATGATAGTACCAACTTGGCATATGATATTGATTGAAATGATTGTTCTTGTATGATATGTTGCATGATTTTTTATACTTATTGCTATGAACACATGAAACATAAGATATCTGGTCCATTATATGATAGCACTAAATCTCTTTGGTAGAATAGTGCATTGATGAAAGTACTAAATCTCTTTGGCAGAATAGTACATGTGAGCACTAAATCTCTTTGGCAGAATAGTGCATTTATGAAGTACTAAATCTCTTTGGTAGAATAGTACATGTGAGCACTAAATATCCTTGGTAGAATAGTGCATGTGGTTGATTGAGTTTACATATAATGGAAATGTGCCTAAAATATGTGTTCTCTTCTGGTAACAAATATCTTTGTACAATTATGCACCTTTTCTTATATTTTGTTTAATGCTGCCAAGTATATTAGCTTTATCTTTGCCAAGAGATGATGAGAGGTATATACAAGACACGTAGGCGTACTCAGTACAATATTCATGAAATATTGTGCTGACGTGTACCGCATGTAATCTTTTGTTTAGGTTGTGGTTATGCTTTTGAAGATCCAGGATAGTTGAGAGTTGTATGGCGAGCTGATGTACATGTGGACTTGTTGTCTTAAGATCCTGTTGTTTAGATGTAGCACATGTATATGTATAGTTTGTTGTTCAATATGTAATATCAAATGTTGTAACAATTCATGTTGTAATTATATGTTGAATAGTGAACATGTGTTGTATGGTTTGTTTATTGTTCATGTGCATGTGCTACTGTGTTTCCTTCTGACTCCCTTGAATTTCTTCTTCTTAGCCTAGTGTGGGATGTTTAAATTGGAATTCTCACTGAGGTGAGGGTTTCAATTTGGACGTCACACATCAGATTAAGTTTTAGAAAATCCGGGGACGTCACAGTAAACCTTTACAAAAGGGCCAAGTCGAGTTGTGGGTCACTAATTGAGAAAGAGTTACTGCCACCGCAGTCAGAGTTATTAGTTTATCTTTGCCTACGGGCCTTGTAATAGAATTAGAGTATTTCTATTATGTACCTGCCATTAATAGAAATATTATTTCTGTGTCTTGTATGGACAAGAGTGGATTTGAATTTCACATTAAGAATGGAATGATTTCTATTTCTAAGGATGAGATCTTTTATGGCAATGCCCCTATGTCTTATGGTATCTACTTGTTAGAACATGAGACTAGTATATACAACATAAATACTAAAAGGCTAAAACTTGACAACTCAAACAAAACATACTTATGGCATTGTTTTCTTGGGCACATAAACGAGAAATGCATATCTAGACACCATAAGTATGGTTATCTACACTCTTTTGATTTTGAATAATTAGAGACATGTGAGACATGTTATTGGGGAAGATGACCAAGAATCCTTTCACTGGACACAGTGAGATAGCTAGTGATCTACTAGGGCTCATACATACTGATGTATGTGGACCTTTCGGATCAAATGCTAGAGGAGGCTATAAATACTTCATTACCTTCACTGATGACCTCAGTAGTTATGGTTGTGTATATCTTATGAAACGCAAGTCTGAAACTCTAGAAATGTTCAAGACTTTCATGAATGAAGTCAAGAAGCAACTTGGTAAGAGTATTAAAGTACTCTATTCAGATCGAGGTGGTGAATACTTAAGCTAAGAGTTTGAGGACATTCTGAAGGACCGAGGTATTGTATCACAATGGACTCCACCTGGTACACCACAACATAATGTTGTGTTAGAAAGAAGGAACATACATTATTAGACATGGTATGATCAATGATGAGTTCCGACGAACTTCTGATATCGTTCTAGGGATATGCTCTTGAAACTGCCATGTTTACACTTAACCGCGTATGTAATGACCCCCGCCTCCAGGTAACCCCCAATTAAGGGAGACCCGAAGGTTGGAATCGTTAATCAATTTACAGGATCAAAGGTTCAGCATATAATCAACAATAATTATAAAATTCTACTAACTAAACTGGAATTGGGTACAAAAATTAAAACTTTTACTTACCTTTATAAAATTGGGAAATCTAGCTATCCACAGCTTGAAATACAATATTTAATCCTCCTTGCACTTTATTTCTTAATTTCACGATGTGCCACTTTTCTGTTCGTGATTTTCAGGATATTACCTAAAATGCCGACAAACAAAACATCGATCAGCAATTGCTGGTATGTGGAGGCAACCAAAATTTCGCAATTAGGTCTAACAATTTAAGTATTGCAATCAAGGTAATTAACAAGTCAATTTACATTTTTTTTCCATGTGACAATCCCCACCGCTTTTGCCCTAACCCTAGATTTGACTTAAGGCCACCTTCTCAATCCTGAGCTTGGTGCCTGGGAGTCACCTCTCATGGTGCTCCTTAGTCTTGCCTCATCAATCACCTTCTCATTCCCGAGCTTGGTGTTTAGGGTCACCTCTCATGGTGCCCATTGGTCTACCCTCCTGGGCCTGACCTTTATGGCATCTTCCATCAGGGTGGCATGTAGGTGCAGGATTTACACATTTATATTAAATGGTGATAGTCATAGTCACTTTATAATTGCAATATGAACATCCAAACAGTTTAGTTGCATTCAATGCGATTAAACATCCGGGAATCTCTCGGGAAACTAAGCGGTTATTCATAATTAACCACATACCTATTAATGAAGACTTGAATGCAGAAGTAACTTTAATCAATCAGGAAATCAAGCAAGTACACACACAAGCTCCTGAAAAGGCATTCAATTTCTCTATTATTAATCATGTCATCATGACCCATTAACTCTAAGGGTTTCCTAGATTATTTGCCCTTTTTAGGTTTTTGGACTATAATTAGGGTTTCACTTCCTTGTTTACCACTTTTATTTTTATCAAAATATTCCCTCAAACCCTAATTGTCTTATTTTATTTTCCATTAATATCTTAAAATCGTATTTGGATCACAAACCCAAAATTTTAGATTACTATATCCTTTCTTCCGTTTTTCCCTCACTTAGGGTTTTTAAAGGTTTTAATCAACATATTAGGTTTAAACACAATCCTTGCAATTACATCATCAAAATAGGTTACAATCCATTTTAATCATTAAACTAGTTAGTAATACTCGAATTAACTCCTTTGCAAGATTAAACCTATTATCAATCATCAATTAGAGTTAATGCTCATAATCTAATACCCTTTTCTATCCATATTAGATACTTTTGCAAAATAAAATGATTTAGGTTTCCAAACTATTTTTAATGCGTTCCTTGTACTTTTTTGATCATTTTTCATGATCAACTTTTCCCATCCGAGCTTCATAGCAGAAGTTATGATTTTTACAAAATAATTCATTTTTCATTGATTTAATTACCAATTTCAGAAAAATAACGACCATCCGATCCGTGGTCCGTTGGTCCCCCAGGATCCAACGATCACGGATCATGCGCACCTTGTGATCAAAAGAAACAAAATATGAAGATGCCCTTACTTTTTCTGAAGGCGCGAAGGGGCAAAAACGTAATTGCTCAGGTTGTCTTCAACCTCACGAGCTTCTTCTTCTCACGCAATCCAGGGGTCAACTGAGGAGTTGACTTCGAACTCCAGAACGCTTGCGCACGATCCAAAACCACTGGTCCCTCTGTATCGACCTCACGAACTTGATGGTCTCCTTGATTGGCCGTGGGTGCCCTTCCAACAGTCGCGGCTACTCCTTGGTCCACCAGCGGCGTCTGCTCCTAGGAGGAGGTGCAGGTCATGGCCTCAGCTTCAATTGGAGGCATGGAGGCGATCGTCGGCTCCGTCCAGTCACGCCAAAGTACTCGCTAGGGGTGCTGGTTCCGTAGATACTTACCCCCTATATATAGGGGAAACTACCTGTCCGCGATTTGGGAACTTTCCCGTTTGTGGATGAAACTGCCAACAAACCGGGATGGTTGGCTTCGGAAAAGACTCTCGAAGGTGATGGACTCATCACCAGATCTGCCTATTGCTCTCAATTCGAGCAATCATTGATCAAAGATTTCCCAGTCTTCTCTGTGTGACCTGTTCCTCGCGAGACTGGGACTCATCTCCAGCCGTAGGATCGCGAATCCACGGTTGCGCTTAACCCAAAAATCGGGATTTAATCCCTGATATATCGTGACATTAATATTTTCCTTTACACATTAGGAAAACTTCCAAAAATCGTATCTCTCAAACCGATCATGCGTTTGATCCCAAATTTTGAGGGAAAGTTCTTAATTACTTAATCTACCATCATGCAAAATTTGGTATCATTATCTTAAGAACTCGGTCCCCTTTATTTAGTTGCAACGTATTACTCAATTATGCATATTTCTCTTCCATTTTCTCTTTCCTTTGCCTTTAAATTATTATTCTAAGTTCCTTGTACCTCAAGGAAACTTAATGGCTCGAAATCCCATCTTGGGAATATCCCTTAGCCCCTTTTTTTGTCTTTTATCTATTTTCTCATTATCTTACTTATTTCCTTATTCTTTTTAATGATTTCTCTTTATCTCTCTTCTATTTTATTTATGGGAGTTCCTTTTAACTTTAGAAATCCTTGGGATACGAAATTCCACAAAGGATAACTTATTTCCCATGTTTTCTCATTATTTTCAATTTCTTTCTTGATAATAAAATATTTATTTGATCTTTTCTTTTCTTATTTTATTTTCTTTGCAACTTTGGACTCCTTGAAACCCAAGGAATCCAAGAGGCACGAAATCCTCTTTGGATTTGCCTTCTAGAGGTTTCCACACCTTTCTTATCTCAAATTCTCAATTATTCAATAATTAATGGAATATCCTTGTTATTGGGCCCAATAGCCAATAAAGCCCACAAAGCAATTATCAAGGCTATTGTAAACAAAATCCATTTATTCAAAATAGATTATATCATTTATTCATTCAAACATATGAGAAATTATATTTCTCAGCAAATGAACCCGAAATTGGGGTTGTAACATCCTTCCCCTCTTATAAGAATTTTGTCCTCAAAATTCCATCAAGCAAGCAAACAAACCGGATAAGTCTTTCTTATGTCCATCAGGGCTACCATGTGACTTCACCCTTCCCATGGTGCTTTCCAAGAACCTTCATCATCTCATACTCTTCCATCTGAGTTCTTTCTTACCTTGGTATATCGTACCCTCATAGGTGACTCAGGACATTTCAGCCTCTCAAAAGCTGAAAAGGTTCAGGGCTCAACACATGGCTTGGGTACCTCACATAGTGCTCTAGATCGGACTCATGCAACACATCATTTTATCCTGAGGGGTAAGGTTAAACACAACCATCACCACCAATCCATCTCAAATGGACCCATATATCGGGGACTCAGCTCTCTCAGCTGTAGCTTAGAGGGGTCGGGTTTTCACATTATATTCCTCCACAGTGAACTGCATGTCAGTCTGCTTTGCATCAGCTTGTGACTCATGTCACCATTGGGCTCTCTCTCAGCCATTGCACGATCAAAGCGACTTCATCTGCACACACCTGGGGTTCTTTTCTGACCTTCGCGAGGCCTCCTTGACCAACATCATCATAATGAAGTGGTGACCGACACAACCTCCCTATAGAACTTCTTGCATCCCGATAAAGGCTTTGGTGGTTAACATTACATTTTAAGAATTGTCTCTATGTATCACCCTAAATGAGCACACATGCTCTCATCAGACCCTCTAGTCCGGATCATACTGTCCATTAGTATGGGGTGATAAATTGTACAAACACTAAGCTTTTCATGTATCACATCAAAAACTTTTGAATTCACATCATGGTGTAGTTGAACCATCTCTTTTCATATGTAGTTCAACCAGATCTGTCCCTTGACAGAACTCTTCCTTTCTCATGTCATCTAGGTAAGGCGATCTACCATAACCCATATTGTATCTTGACCTTCTTGGTCTAGGAGAGACTCACAACATCCATAATGATGAACTCTCATTCCTTCTCGGGAACTCTTTATACTTTACATCCATGCACTGGGTTAATGGTGTTCGTCCTTCACCTCATGGCTTGCATGGCCACATGCTACATGCAACTTTGTTTTAAGCATCCATAATGCTACCATCACTTACTATCTTTGTAGTATCAAGGTGTATCATGATTTTCAAACCATGATCTTCTGTAAGTCATGATTCCTTGAGACCGATACCTCAGAAACCCTAACCTATTTTCATCAGGGTTTTATTACCTCCCTATCCAAAGAAGTGTATCTGAGGTCTTATTACCATCCTTTTACTATATCAAGGACTAATCTGGCTAACCAAACGACCATTAACTTGTTCAATCATATCAAAACACATCTTCTTTACAAACATAGGGTTAGCCAAACAACCTCCACTTCTTCTAGTTTCCAGCTAAACTAGGCAGCTATACTTCAACCAGAGTACTTATTACCACCTCTCATCCTTAAGTGTTAGGTAACATACACCTTCATGCATTATACTTTTCATCTCATCTTAAACTCTACGTCTAATTTTATTAAGAAGCTCTGAGCTCATACTCACTGTGATCGAACTCGACCTTGGTTATCGTGCAATTCCACATAGTTCTTGATAAAACATCCTCATAAGCTGACTACACTACCTCTCTTAGTGTTTGCGAACCATCCATGGATCATTCACTTCACCAAGGTATGGTATCACCTCAATCATCATACCTTTTAGCTACGTTCCAACTTACATCATCTTTATCCTTGGTGTAAGGCATGCATATTGTCCTATCTCTTACTCCCATAACAAGAAGAAATAAGCATTTGGCGGCCGTCCAAATACAGAGTTGTTCCCATTCCAGGAGTAGAGATGGTACATCCCACCTTGCCAGTACACCTTCAAATCCAAGTTGAAACGTGCAAATCATGTCTCCACATCACAAACATCATGATATCAAAAATTACTTCCATGGAAAACTGATCTGAAACCTACTTGGGTTACCACATAATCCTTGGTCATCTCCTCTAGGTCTATAGGGTGCCGGCACTTTTGGGGTCATCCCTCTTCCTTATGCATCCAAAGAGTGCCCTACTCATCTGCCCTTTGGGTCCCATGAGTTCATGAAGGTGATCAATCTCCTAACCCATGTCCCTCAGACAATGATAGCTGTTACCTCCCGACCCTATAGTCATGTGCAACTAGGGAATTAGGCAACTCCGTCTTTCATCGGTCTTATCCCTACCTGACCCTTGGATAGACTTAGGATTCTATTTTTGTACATGTCCAACATAGAACTTTACCCAATCCTTCATCATCTCTCTCTGCATTCATGACTGACTTTCATCCTTTCTCAGGGATCATGGTGACCTGCCTACCTTGGTCAGGCCCTATATTGGTTACCTTCATGGTAACACATCCATATGCACCTAGAGATGGTTATCTATGGGTTTACGGGTTCATTCTTGTACCACGTACTCTTCAATTAGCTTCTCAAGATCCTACGAAACCTTCTTAGGTTACCTCAAAACCAACCAAACTGGTAAACTCCCTACCAAAGGGCCGCTCTAGCAGGATGGGAGGAAACTACACCTTGATAACAAAGGTCACAAGCATCCTTAGGGTTTACATCCATATGAGCATGCTTAAACCAACAACTACTAAGGCACAAGCGTACCTACAAAACCATGCTAGGTTGCACCTGTTCTCATCCTCAACATTACATCAACTTAGTTGTGAGGGGTTCATCAAACATACCCTTAACGTAAGGCATTTCCTTTACCTCTACACATGAGGAGTACCATGCTCGAAACTATAGAGACTCAAATCTCATCCAGTAGGTAACCACTTATACCATGGGTACTAGAAGAATCATCCTCTCTCTAGGGTTTGGTTGCTCTAAAGGCTACCAAGATATCATCAGTCTCCAGGAATCAAGCATAAGGTAACCACTATCATCTACATAGGTCGCATCATCCTCAACTCCCCACTATTCCTCAAGTTTCAGGGTTTTAGACTTCCAACCTCCTTGTTGGGGTCCTGCTTCCTCTCTCTAGAGCTAAAACCACCTCCAACCATACCTACTAGAGGTCCCTTCTCCATGAAGGCTCATGCTCTCAAGCAAACCCCTATGTGATTGAAGCCTATGCTCCACTCATGTTTGGCTCAAGATTATTCATATCTCTTTATGCTTATCTCATAAGCCATCCATCATGCCCTTCTGGCCAGGGTTTTAACCTACTATCGTACCACTGACGTACTCTGGGTGCATGCTATACCCTACTTGCATAAGCCCATAGGGTAACTATAGGTTCTCCTATGACCTCATCCTTGAAGGAGCTATCCTTCCCTATGGCATGCACGACCCTCTCCAGGGTTGGGTCACCAAGGTGCTAGGTCACCTATCCTCCCATGGCTCGTGTGGAAAACTAAAGGTATATCTATCCAAACACCCATTCTACCATGACATGTAACTCATCATGTCATCTCTCTCTCTAAACTTCACTTATGGTTAGGGTTAACATCATCCTCAAATGATGTGCTAGGTCTCTACTTTTAATGGAGGTCTCTACCTCCAAGACTAATCCTCTCTACTCATCCTCCAGACAAGGAGGTCTATCCTCAGGTCTCTCCTGAGAGCAAAGACAACTCGTGTCATACGACCTAAGCATGTATCTATTCTTTAGTTTGCGCTTAATCTATTAAGCTTATGTCCATGACATCTTATTTACATGCTTTTTATTAATTTGGTGGAAGATTCCTTAGACCTTATTAACTTTTCCCATACCTCCAGAGAGTGAGGAGAAGAGAGAAAACCCTAATCCTTAAGGTCCTTAATAGAATTTGAGTTGAGAAGGGAAGAACAAGATGAGAGAGTCCTAAAGGTATCTTATTTCGAGTCATACCCTAAGACATCGGCCAGGCAGTCACACAATCCGGGAGTCCTCGTATTCCGACTAGCGGTGCGGAGGAAAATCTTGCCAGCCCCCAGAAGTGATCCTTTTCTAGACACCTCAGTCCTTCAGACACTCCTCTAATAACTCCCTCGGTTCTATGGAATTTGTAAAATTTAATAATTATTGATGAATAGATAGAGAACCTATGCTCTGATACCAATTGTAACGACCCCCGCCTCCCGGTAACCCCCAATTAAGGGAGACCCGAAGGTTGGAATCGTTAATCAATTTACATGATCAAAGGTTCAACATATAATCAACAATAATTATAAAATTCTACTAACTAAACTAGAATTGGGTACAAAAATTAAAACTTTTACTTACCTTTATAAAACTGGGAAATCTAGCTATCCACAGCTTGAAATACTCTATTTAATCCTCCTTGCACTTTATTTCTTAATTTCACGATGTGCCACTTTTCTGTTCGTGATTTTCAGGATATTACCTAAAACGCCGACAAACAAAACATCGATCAGCAATTGCTGGTATGTGGAGGCAACCAAAATTTCGCAATTAGGTCTAACAATTTAAGTATTGCAATCAAGGTAATTAACAAGTCAATTTACATTTTTTTTCCATGTGACAATCCCCACCGCTTTTTCCCTAGCCCTGGATTTGACTTAAGGCTACCTTCTCAATCTCGAGCTTGGTGCCTCGGAGTCACCTCTCATGGTGCTCCTTAGTCTTGCCTCATCAATCACCTTCTCATTCCCGAGCTTGGTGTTTAGGGTCACCTCTCATGGTGCCCATTGGTCTACCCTCTTGGGCCTGACCTTTATGGCATCTTCCATCAGGGTGGCATGTAGGTGCAGGATTTACACATTTATATTAAATGGTGATAGTCATAGTCACTTTATAATTGCAATATGAACATCCAAACAGTTTAGTTGCATTCAATGCGATTAAACATCCGAGAATCTCTCGGGAAACTAAGCGGTTATTCATAATTAACCACATACCTGTTAATGAAGACTTGAATGCAGAAGTAACTTTAATCAATCAGGAAATCAAGTAAGTACACACACAAGCTCCTGAAAAGGCATTCAATTTCTCTATTATTAATCATGTCATCATGACCCATTAACTCTAAGGGTTTCCTAGGTTATTTGCCCTTTTTAGGTTTTTGGACTATAATTACGGTTTCACTTCCTTGTTTACCACTTTTATTTTTATCAAAATATTCCCTCAAACCCTAATTGTCTTATTTTATTTTCCATTAATATCTTAAAATCGTATTTGGATCACAAACCCAAAATTTTAGATTACTATATCCTTTCTTCCGTTTTTCCCTCACTTAGGGTTTTTAAAGGTTTTAATCAACATATTAGGTTTAAAAACCCAATCCTTGCAATTACATCATCAAAATAGGTTACAATCCATTTTAATCATTAAACTAGTTAGTAATACTCGAATTAACTCCTTTGCAAGATTAAACCTATTATCAATCATCAATTAGAGTTAATGCTCATAATCTAATACCCTTTTCTATCCATATTAGATGCTTTTGCAAAATAAAATGATTTAGGTTTCCAAACTATTTTTAATGCGTTCCTTGTACTTTTTTGATC
The DNA here is from genome assembly GCA_963693085.1 of Alisma plantago-aquatica. Taxonomy (NCBI): domain Eukaryota; kingdom Viridiplantae; phylum Streptophyta; class Magnoliopsida; order Alismatales; family Alismataceae; genus Alisma; species Alisma plantago-aquatica. Next base: position 1,312,613,256 of record OY856410.1, on the reverse strand, counting down.
ATTTTTCATGTATCAACTTTTCCCATCCGAGCTTCATAGAAGAAGTTATGATTTTTACAAAATAATTCATTTTTCATTGATTTAATTACCAATTTCAGAAAAACAACGACCATCCGATCCATGGTCCGTTGGTCCCCCAGGATCCAACGATCACGGATCATGCGCGCCTTGTGATCAAAAGAAACAAAATACGAAGATGCCCTTACTTTGTCTGAAGGCGCGAAGGGGCAAAAACGTAATTGCTCAGTTTGTCTTCAACCTCGCGAGCTTCTTCTTCTCACGCGATCCAGGGGTCAACTGAGGAGTTGACTTTGAACTCCAGAATGCTTGCGCACGATCCAAAACCACTGGTCCCTCCGTATCGACCTCACGAACTTGATGGTCTCCTTGATTGGTCGTGGGTGCCCTTCCAACGGTCGCGGCTACTCCTTGGTCCACCGGCGGCGTCTGCTCCTAGGAGGAGGTGCAGGTCATGGCCTCAACTTCAATTGGAGGCATGGAGGCGATCGTTGGCTCCGTCCAGTCACGCCAAATTACTCGCTAGGGGTGCTGGTTCTGTAGATACTTACCCCCTATATATAGTGGCAACTACCTATCCGTGATTTGGGAACTTTCCCGTTTGTGGATGAAACTGCCAACAAAGCGGGATGGTTGTCTTCGGAAAAGACTCTCGAAGGTGATGGACTCATCACCAGATGTGCCTATTGCTCTCAATTCGAGCAATCATTAATCAAAGATTTCCCAGTCTGCTCTGTGTGACCTGTTCCTCGCGACACTGGGACTCATCCCCAGCCGTAGGATCGCCAATCCACGGTTGCGCTTAACCCGAAAATCGGGATTTAATCCCTGATATATCGTGACATTAATATTTTCCTTTACACATTAGGAAAACTTCCAAAAATCGTATCTCTCAAACCGCTCATGCGTTTGATCCCAAATTTTGAGGGAAAGTTCTTAATTACTTAATCTACCATCATGCAAAATTTTGTATCATTATCTTAAGAACTCGGTCCCCTTTATTTAGTTGCAACGTATTACTCAATTATGCATATTTCTCTTCCATTTTCTCTTTCCTTTGCCTTTAAATTATTATTCTAAGTTCCTTGTACCTCAAAGAAACTTAATGGCTCGAAATCCCATCTTGGGAATATCCCTTAGACCCTTTTTTTTTCTTTTATCTATTTTCTCATTATCTTACTTATTTCCTTATTCTTTTTAATGATTTCTCTTTATCTCTCTTCTATTTTCTTTATGGGAGTTTCTTTTAACATTAGGAATCCTTGGGATACGAAATTCCACAAAGGATAAATTATTTCCCATGATTTCTCATTATTTTCAATTTCTTTCTTGATAATAAAATATTTATTTGATCTTTTCTTTTCTTATTTTATTTTCTTTGCAACTTTGGACTCCTTGAAACCCAAGGAATCCAAGAGGCATGAAATCCTCTTTGGACTTGCCTTCTAGAGGTTTCCACACCTTTCTTATCTCAAATTCTCAATTATTCAATAATTAATGGAATATCCTTGTTATTGGGCCCAATAGCCAATAAAGCCCACAAAGAAATTATCAAGGCTATTGTAAACAAAATCCATTTATTCAAAATAGATTATATCATTTATTTGTTCAAACATATGAGAAATTATATTTCTCAGCAAATGAACCCGAAATTGGGGTTGTAACAGCGTACCTACCAAATTAGTTCAAAAGATACCATATGAGATATGAAATGGGAATCATCCCAATCTGTCTATGTTAATGATTTGGGGATGTAAAGCTTATGTTAGGAAACAATTTCCTGAAAAGCTTGGACCCAAATATGAAAAATGCTATTTTGTTAGATATTCCAAGGAAACTTGGGGATACTACTTCTACACACCTACTGACAACAAAGTCTATGTTGCTAGTACTACTATATTTCTTGAACAAAAATTTATTTCCAAAGGAATCAGTGGGAGGAATGTAGATCTCAAAGAAGTTTGAGACCAACAAGAAAGCAGAGAACCTGAGGAGGTACATAAGGAACATGAAGACTCATAAACTGTTGTGGAATTTCAAGTTCCAAATGTAACACAGGAACCTCATAGGTCTAGTAGGACACGACTTGAGCCTGAGAGATTTGAATTTCTCGTGACTCAAGAGAGTGATGAATTGGGCATAGTAGATGAGCCAACTTCCTATCACGAAGCTACTAAGGGACCAGAATTTGAGAAATGGCTCAAAACCATGAGATCAGAGATGAAATCCATGTACACCAACAAGGTGTGGACCTTTGTGGATCCAACTGAAGGGGTAAAAACAATAGGGTTCAAGTGGGTCTTCAAGAAGAAGACTGACATGGATGGAAATGTTCAAACCTATAAAGGTCGATTGGTTGTTAAAGGATTCTGACAAATTCAAGGTGTTGATTATGATGAGACCTTCTCACCAGTTGTCATGGTTAAATCCATCAGGATCATGATTTCCATAGAAGCTTATTATGACTATGAGATTTGGCAAATGCATGTTAAAACAACATTCCTTAATGGGAATTTACTCAAGGATGTGTACATGAAACAATCTGACGGTTTTATTGATTCATAGGAAGCCAATAAAGTTTGTAATCTACAAAGGTCAATCTATGGATTGAAGCAAGCATCTCGAAGATGGAATCTACATTTTGACAAAGTAGTCAAAAAGTTTGGCTTTAGTCAAAATGAAGATGATCCTTATGTTTACAAAAGGGTTAGTGGGAGCACAATCATATTTCTCATATTGTATGTGGATGCCATATCATTGATGGGAAATGACATCCCTACTCTTTAGACAGTAAAAGGTTGGCTATATAAGACTTTCTCTATGAAGGATTTAGGTGAAGTATCCTATATATTAGGGATCAAGATCTATAGAGATAGATCGATAAGGCTTCTAGGCCTAATCCAGAGCATATACATTGACAAGGTGCTAAAGAGGTTTAGCATGGAGGGTTCTTAGAGAGGTAGCTTTCCCATGTCCCATGGGGTTATGATCTCTAAAGCCCAATGTCCTAGTTCATGTGATGAATGGGCAAGCATGAGTAAGATTCCATATGCATCAGCAATTGGATCTATCATGTATGTGATGTTATGTACTCGTCCTGATGTGTCATATGCTTTGAGCATGAGGAGCCTGTATCAGTTAGATCCAGGTGAATGTCACTGGATAACCATAAAGAACATCCTAAAGTAATTGAAAAGGACTAAGGATCAATTCTTGGTATACGGTGGTGAGGAAGAGATTGTGGTAAAGGATTACACTGATGCAAGCTTCCAAATTGACAAGCATGAATATAGATCGCAATCTAGATTTGTGTTTTGTCTATCCAACAGAGTTGTCAGCTGGAAGAGTTCCAAGTAAGAGACAGTTGTGGATTCTACAACAGAGGCCGAATATATTGCCGCATGTAATGCTATAAAGGAAGCTGTGTGGATCAAGATGTTCATTTTGGAACCTGGAGTGGTTCCAAGTGCTAGTGATGCAATTGAATTGTTTTGCAACAACAGTGGAGCAATTGCACAGGCTAAAGAACCAAGATCACACCAACGTTCCAAACATATTCTACAATTGTTCCATTTCATATGAGAGATTGTATAGCGAGGAGATGTGAAGATTTGTAGAGTACCTCTAGAAAGCAATGTGGCTAACCCGCTCACAAAAGCACTTTCATAGCAGAAACATGACAGACATGTTTGATCACTTGGATTGAGATTCATGAATGATTGGGTATAACTACAATTGGGAATCTATTGGTTTGTATGCCCATAGAGACTGTCATTTGATGATTGTAATGGGATACTATGTAAATGTTTTATAATACTACATTGATCATATGAATAAAGGCAAGTTTCCAATCTATATATTTGTGTTTTATATTGTGAGATGACCACAAAACTTATAGATGTCTATAGAATAATATACTCAATGACATATGTCTTCGGGTTGATGACCTGAATAGTGAGATCATATGTATTAGCATGGAGCTTTCTCAAGGCCAGAATTTGGGGGACTTGGGGTCTAAAACCCTAATTTCACCTCCCCATTACTACCCTTGACCCCTAATTGCCCTAGGAATGTCTAATCTAGAAACCTAGACTTGTTGAGACTCAAATTTAACCTAATCCCTAACTCAATTGATCATCACAAGTGTAGTAGGGAGTGTCAGGCACTAGTTCCTGTATACACCACCTAGCATATCGATTGCCAATTAGTAGCTTAGGTTAATTCATTAGAATCTAATTTGTTGTTTGGTTTGGACAATCTAAATGGAATCATAATGTTCATATGTCACCCCCAACTTAGTTGATAAGTGCAACCCCTAAACAACCCACATCTCCATTTACTGCATAAAACCTTTGTTTTGTGCTTCCTTAAATTACTTAGCTCCTTTCTTGCTTAGATACTTCTTTCTTTTCTCTTGCCTTGCTCAGGCTAATTTAGCTCTTTAATTTCTATTTTTCTCTTCTTTCATGCCTTAGTATAATTTTCCCTTTCATACCTAGCTTAATCCTTTCTTGCTTATTTATTTTTATTCTAGTCTATCGTTAACTTAGATTTCATTCTTGACTTTAATTACTTATTTGCTCATAGTAGTTTAATAATCAAAACAACCTTCAAACCCTTAAACCTAGTCTCCGTAGTAGGACCTAGAAAACCTAAACCTAGATTTAGTGCCCCCTCTTCTCCCTATGGATCGACCCTATACTTGTTTCCCTCCTATACTACGATAAGACCTCGGGCACTTGCTGGTGTAATTGTTTTAGTAGAAGTAGGTGTGTTAGTTAGGATTATAAATTTTAAAATGAATCCACTATGTGTTATGATCTCATGGGGCACATCTAGTCGAGTCTAATCGTCTTGTGTGTAGAACCTTTGGCGGAAGAACTAGTTCCCAATCTATGTGGGAATAGAAAGGACTTGAATATCACAAAATTTGCAACCTACAAGCGGAGAACCAATTGGTTCCCCAGGAGAACTAGTCAGTTCAAATGGGATTCGATCAGTTCACTGAGCTAACCGATCATTTTTCCAAGTTTCCCAATCACACATGAATTGACAATTCAAATCAAATTAATGCACAACATGATGTCAGCACTAATCCTTGACGTAATCAAATTTCTCCATGAATCAAGTGTCTCTCTCAACCAACTGGTTGGTTGGTGACCTGATTCGATTGGCTCACTATGTGAACCAATTGATTTGCTCCCCAGTTTAGGTAGAACTCAGCAAATTCAATTTACAATCAACTTGACACTACAACTGGTTATTTTATCACATTAGGTGATGGATTGGGAGTCAAGTTAGCTGATTTAATGCTCAAATTGAATAGCTAAACACTTTAGAAATCAATTCAATTATCATTCATGAATAAACTCCTATTCTAGGTGAACTCCAAAGTGTGTGATCCCATAGGTTCCATGTTATGTTGGAAGTGAATGTCCGTAACTGATTTATGACCTCACAAGAAAAGAGTAGATTCTATTCAGACATCATTGTTGCCCAAATAATAAGAAAAGTTGGAGACTAAATTCAACCTATGATCTGTGTAAGGTGTTACAGTGATTGTTAAATTAATTTTTCTAATATCTAGAATGAACTCGAGGCATGGAGTCATCATCCTCTAAATGTTCAATTCAAGTTCTTTGAACCAGAGAAAATTGTATGAGATATATGTGTTCTCAATATTACATATTAATTCACACATGCATGCACATTCTTTTCTCAATTTCATTTATCAAGTGTCCATGATATCATACTCTAGTTGGAGGGACAAATATCATGTACATCACTAACAATCATTCTCACGTGTCATAGTTCATCTGATCATAACCTTAAGTTATTTAGGATCACAGTGGATGCTTTCAAATTACACTGAATGACATGTGATGAGTGTAGTGACTTCCGGTTTAAGAACCAAAGTCATCACCTTCACTAGTAGGGATTAATGTGACCCCCAAGTATGGTTTCCATGTGTCACTATAAGGCGAGTTTGTGCGATACACTATTTTTTAACAAGTATCTATGTGCTTGGTCTGATACTACATATCATGACTAACACTAGTACATAATCGACCTTTAGTGTCAGTTATTTAAGGCCTTTAGCATCGATTTCAAAGTGACATGAAAGTGGGAACCGCTAAAATTCAAAACCTTCAGGGTCAGTTTTAACACCGATGCCATAACCCTTCCCGCGCCACCAAAAACGCGCCAGCATGGGCTCTATAGGCGTCAGTTATTTAATAAAAATTGAAACTATATCCAAGTCAAAGTTGTCACAAAAAATGACATCATAACCCTTCCTGTCACCAATAAAATGTGCCAGCAAGGGCACCATCAGCGTCTGTTTTTATATATAACCAACACTATAAATCATTGTTGTTGGTTTTTACAAATAACCGACGCCTATGTTTTGATTTTTTTTTCTTATCAGTTTGCAGGCCTATTGTATGGCTGGTCAGCAGGATGCAAAACTTGCAGTTCAGTTCTAAATTATAGGTTTACAACATCCATTGATATCAGTCAACAACAGGCCACAAACCTACAAAATTAACAAGATGGTCAATAGTATATATGGATCATGTGATTCACACACATGTGTAAGTACATTTAATTCATATTATTTTTCATCACACACATGTAGAAACCATTAGTTCCATTTCAAATTTCCTCCATTTTCACACACATTTAGCAACCTACAGTTCCATTCAGTTCATCTCTTTTTACATTCAGACACATGTAGAAACATTCACGTATTGATCATCTTCACATTCACACATATGAAAATTCAGAAAAATTCATCCAAATTCATACAAAAATAATTACGGGAACAAAGTTTAGAAATACCATTCTTTATTCATCATTGTCATTATCGCCATCACTATCCCAACAATATTTAAAAATTCCCACTACTTGTAGGGATTTTTCCCATTGTTCTCTTACATCATTTAAGTCTTCCATCGTATAGGGAAATTGTACATATAATAACTTTTGACCTTTAGTAAAGTCAATTTTAAACACCTCCAAAGAGAATGATCCATATATATAATTAAAAATATATAATAAGATTGATATATTTCATATTATCTTATGAGACTATATATAATACCTGATGTATGCTATCGATTTCCATTGTGGCATGTTCGATAATTAGGCTCATAAATCGCATCACATAGTATGCACATGCCCAACCGTTGTCTTGTGTAACGCACTATAAATTGAAACATGCAAAATATTCAAAAATACAAATAAACACAGTTCACATACATAATATATACATTGGAATCGGGAAATTACTTTCACATTCTCCCAAATTAGTGGATGGTTCTTTTTCTTAGGGACGTTTCCTCCAGCTCTTTTGTTCTCATGTGAAGCCCTACATGTTATTGTAACACATTAAATTGCATAATTAAATAGTAATGTAATAACATATGTTAACGGATATAAAATTATAAAATATTTCTCACGGGAATAATGACCTTTCCATCGTGTGTCCATATAATGTATTCAATTCCTTCCCCGCGGGATATAGATAATAGATAGTGAACATCTTGGGGACAATAACTAGTAACTCCTAATGCCTACTATTAGAGGTAACAAAGTTAAAAATTAATAACTCAAAATCCACAATAAAAATGTAATTTTCTTAAGTCCAAATTATAAGCAAAGTAAACTTATTCGACATTGAATGGAGCTATTATCACCATCTTCTTGTTTTTACCAAAATATTGAAAAGTAGCACAACAGTATGAAGTAACTGATGAAGGGTCTTTATCTACAAGACTAATCAAATATGGAACCAAAACTCCCACATGGAAAAATGAAAAATCTGTACATATCGTGTGTAAGTGACTGCAAAACATGTATTACATATGCATTAATATATAAGAAACCAGATCACCGTATGTAAAACAAGGTATATGCATGTATAAACAAGTTCTCAACATATCCATAGCTCTGTCATAGATGTATTCAGACAATCATAACGAAACAACTCCAAAATATCTTGTATAAATAAATTGTTATCGTATGATTGACCGACAGCATCCTTCGGAATAGGAACATTTATAAGGCAATTTGGATCATGTTTTCCTATCCATACTGCCATACCCCTACAATTAGGACCTAACGAGGCGTGTAGGTCCCTTAGAAGCTAACTTGTTATTTTAAGAGGTGGAGGTGGAGGCTGAGATGTAGCGGGTGTCTTCCTTTTGACATGTATATATAATTTCAGGTCAATTGAATCATATATACACACTAACAAATTAACGAAATGTAAATTTACCATAAAATATTAGTATAGGTGACATCTGCTTTGGGCCACAATATCCCTCCGCCTTCTGCCTCACCAAGCATTTCAAAATCTGGGTTGCATATGGCAATGGAAGATCCCCCCAATTTGGGAGTACATGTATCGGGCTCACACAAACCACACCATCTGGTACTGGAGTCCCATGAAAAATTTCCCCTAGAAGGGGTGGGTAAGCCGAAGCCTCTGCAATGACATATTCTTGAATTTTTAGAAGGCATGGCTTCAACCCCTACAAATTTACGTAAAGAATGTTATATACATATATACATAAACATATCATCTTGAAAAGACTAGCTACTATGTCATAAAAATACTTACATTGGACGTGCTAGGTGGTGGGTTTACATGATTACTCCCAACCTATACAGTAGGATAAGAGTGGCCCATCACTGGTATTGTTTGATGGCAGTTTGAGATGCCAGCCAATTCACCATTTCTTCTTTGATTCTCCTATCAATTAACTTATCTACCTATACATGGATAAAATAAATGATAGCTTCTGATTATTAAATTCCCTTTCACAATAACATTCTAAAAAAAAAATACATTACCTCATCTTGTGAAAGTGTTGCTTTTGGGATAAGATTGCACTGGGATGGCCTAAAGAATGCTTTGATGCCCACACTAGCGCCTGCACCCCTAACACATCTAGGATGCTCTAGGTTACCCAGAGCAACTATCAATTCATCCCTTGTGCCCTCAAGGATGAACTTGACTTCCTTACTCTATTTGTATAGCTCCCACTAATCACCATCAATAGAAATTGGTAAGTAAACATAACAATAATCAATATTGATCAATTGCTCTAAGAGTTGAATTTTACCACTTTTGCAGCTGCCTCAACAGTTGTGGGCTTCATTATAGCTCCCTTACCCACCTACAATTGAGCTCCAAAGCTCCGTGTCCATGGAAACAATGGTGGATGCAACTCCTTTCACCATTCCAAGGCTCGTCCTCAAGGTTTGAGTGAAAGGAATGGTTAGAATTGAAGAGGGGATCGAAATAGGAAGAAATCCATAATTTATTTTTGATTTCCACCATGAATTCAAGGTGAACAAGGGTCAAGAAGCTTACCAATAGGTTGGGGCTCATCCTTCTATTGCTCCTAAGTCCCTTGAGCTCATCCAAAGTAAAGGAAGAAGAAAGGGCCTAAAAAGCCTTTCAATTGATTTGGAAAAGGCACTTTTATAAGGAAATTGATGAGAGAGAAAATGCCTTTCAAAAATCCAATTAATCCAAATAATGTGGCCGCCTCTTTCCCCTCAACTTCCTTGGGTACGAGGCATCTTCCTTTGCCTTTTATTCCTCTCAATTATCCATTATTTAAAGAAAAGCAAGTTAAGCACCTTAATGCTTATTATATTAATATCCCATATGTGAGTGGAAATTACTTTTCCTTTTAATAAGGTGAGTGGAATTTCACCTCCTTGAGATATATTTGTTCTTTATCTTGGCAAAATAACGTCCATCCTTATTCAAAATCAAAAAATAACATTTTGGTTGAAGGCCCTTCAATTATTTTTATTCATTTTTGCCCTAAATCGAATTAGGGTTTCAATTAGGCATTAATCTTGATTATTTTAATATCAAGATTCTCTCTCCTCCAACTTGATTCAAATGAGGAGTCCCTCTCATATTATTTGCTCTAAATGATGCCAAGAAACATTAGGGACCTTGTTGAAGTGGTAATTTGCATATTTAACCCTAGATTTTGGGTAAATTGCACTTTACTCCAAAACTAGGTTTTAATGCACAACATTGTCCAACAAGCTCTATCTTGGTATCCAGGCTTGTAGAAACCATACCACTACATCATATTCATTCTTATGATGTCTCAACATCATAGGAACATCTTATCATGCAACATTTGCAATTTAACCCCTCAACTTGGGTAATTTGCACTTTGGTCCAAAATAAGCAAACATTGCTTCAACATTGTTCAAACTGGGCCAAAATTGAAACATAAGTTTTTCATGAGCCCTAATTACTTTTCCCAAAATAAGATTAAGAATCTACTCAACTTTATTAGGCAAAACATCTAGGGTTAGCTCATAACCCAGGTCAGGGATGTTACAAGTAAGAACCCTAAGATATGAAATAAATGAGTTGCGGTTCACTCCAGCTGGATTTCCTACCTGATCAAAATCCACATCCAGTTTGGATCCATTGCCCCTTTGTTTTAGTAACTTGCTCATCATAGTGATGCCCCTCACTTTTACATTTTTTTTGCTTCTCATCAAGTGCCCCAAGTTCTTTAGGGTTTACATCATCGACCTAAATTTGACAAAACAAACACACTTATATGTTATAACTATAAATGGACATATAGATAGAAATATCGGATATGTTTTTAAAACTTACATAGTTAGGTTGTGCATTGATATCTTCACCCTCACGGTAATCATCATCACAATCATCATGCTCATTCTCAGGCCTCTAATATTGTGATCTTTTATCAATTAACAATCCTTCATTGTGATCTCCGCACACATACAAGTCATCATTAGCTTCAATATTTGGTGGTGTTGGCAACCCAACTGAGAATGGACTGGAGTCATCATACTTATCATATACTCTTCTTCATCTATAGGATCTTCAATGAACTATCTTTTACGATGAAGAAGAACCGTCCATTTATCATTTGCAGGATCATTGATATAAAATATTTGTTTCGCCTACGATGCCAATATGAATGGTTCACTCTTCTCACCAATCTTTTCAAAGTTCACTAATGTTGAACCCAATTTATCCACTATAACTCCTTTGGTGTTATCAACCCAATTACATTTAAATAGAGGAATTATGAAATCTATGCAGTCAAACTCCCATATGTCTTCAATGACGCCGTAATATGACATTTTACCGTCACGTGGATTCTTATCCTTTGCACTTGAAAAAAATAATGAAGACACTTGAAGGTTAACCCCATTGTTTTGGATGACACTCTTACATATTGACGCTTTGTGTAATATGAGAATCCATTTATGTCAAACCCTTCATAAGGCATAAAATTCAATTTTAGTTTAAAGGTGAGGCATTTGATAGTTTCGGTAAGATTATCTGGTGTTTGAGATAGTTGATGTAAAACTTTATCTTCAAACCACTTAATAAATGCCATGTTATGCTCTCTAGCAAATCACATTGAATTGGCTCGAGGATATTGTCTCTTCATGAAATTGGTATGTTCCTCGATATAAACACTCACTTTGTCGATGTTATGTGAAAAATACAGGTGACCTTGTTCCACCTGCTCACGGATGATTACTTTCATCCGTGATACTAAAATTCCTTTGCCAAAATGCTCCTCAATATTCTTGTCATTCACAGGAGCGTCATTACCACTCAAAAAGTCATTGCGAAAATCCATAACCTCTCTCTCCACATAACCATCAATAATACTCCCTTCGGGCTAATAACAATTTTGAACATTACCTTTAAAAATGCTCATGTATCGTTCAAAGGGATACATCCAACGCAAGAAAACTCCCCCAACTTATTCACTTCCCTAGTCAAGTGGACAACAAGATGTACCATGATATCAAAGAATGAAGGAGGAAAATACATCTCAATCTGACATAGGGTAACAACCACTTCTCTTTGTAATTTATTGAGAGTATCAGGGTCAATAACTTTACAGCACAGACTGTTGAAAAAGAAACAAAGTCTGGTGATTGCAAATCTTACATGCTTTGGTAATATAGATCGAATTGCCATGGGCAATATTTGTTGCATTAGAGTGTGACGATCATGACATTTAAGACCTATCAACTTCAAATCTTTCATTGATACCAATCTTTGGATGTTGGATGAGTAACCCTATGGGACCTTAACATTTACCAAGCATTCACAAAAAGCTTTCTTCTCCATCCTAGAAAACATGTAACAAGCGGGAGGTAAGTATGTCCTCTGATCACTACTAACTACTTCTGTTAATTCTATCCTTATTTCCATTTCACGTAGGTCAATTTTGGATTTTATCCCATCTTTAGTCTAACCTGGTATTTTCAAGAGAGTACCAATGACACTATCACAGACACTTTTCTCAACGTGCATGACATCGATATAATGCCTGACTGCCAAAGAACTCCAATAAGGAAGATCCCAAAATATTGACTTCTTCTTGAATAAAGATTTGTCACTCCATGTGGCCATGGTACATTGTGATCTCTTACCAAATTCATTGGCAAAGTCTTTTGCTCTTTCATAAACAACCTCCACTGGTATAGGTTTAGGTGCACCCTATTCCTCATTCCGTCCATTGAATGCTTTGCGCAAAAAACGATTTTGATGGAATTTTGGAAGAAACCTTCAATGACCAAGATATACAGTCTTGCCCCCATGTTTTAGTCATATTGAATTAGTGTTCTCTTCACATATAGGACACACTTTAGATCCTTTGACATTATATCCAGACAAATTCCCATATGCTGGAAAGTCATTAACAGTGCAAAACAACATAGCGTGCAAACGAAATGTCTCTCTTCGTGAAGCATCATAGGTCATCACACCTTCACCCTAGAGTTTCTTTAAGTCATCAATCATAGGTTCAAGATAAATGTCGATATAATTTCTAGGTTGTTTAGGGCTCAATATCAACAACGACAACATAACATACTTATTTTTCATACACAACCAGGGAGGAAGATTGTATATAATAAGCATAATTGGCCAAGTGCTATGTTGGCTGCTCAATGTCTCGTACGGATTCATCCCATCGGTACAAATCCCAAGTCTTAGATTCCTAACTTCTTCACCAAACTTGGGGTGCAAGAAATCAATCTTCGACCATTGTGGGGAATCAGACACATGTCGTAGGATCCCATAATTATTTTTCTTAACATCCACATGGCACCTCAAATTCTTCACATCCATCAGATTGGAAAACAAGCGTTGAAACCGTGATATTATAGGTAGATACCACATCACCTTGGAAGGAGAACCAGTTTTGGACTCCTCCGAAGTCGTCAATTTATACCTTGACACATCACATTTTGGACAATCTTTTAAATCCACATAATCCTTTTGAAATAATACACAATCATTCGGGCATGCGTGTATCTTCTTGGCCTCCATTCCCATTGGGCACAACAATTTCTTTAACTGGTATGTTGAGATTGGGAGCTCGTTTCCTTCATGAAGAATTTCTTTCAACAAAGGCAATAATGATGTGAAGCTTTTGTCACTCCATCTATTGTTATCTTTCAGCTTATACAATCTCAATACAGTGCTAAGCTTCATAAACTTAGTACAACCTGTGTATAATGGTATCACAGCATCATGCACAATGTTTCTAAACATGGGAGGTGGATCGGTTTGCTCTACCCCACTACTATCCAGCATCACATCAACGATGTCTACTGGAACTGGTTCATTCACATCTACGTCTTCAGAGATAATTTCTTCTTCCACACAAGCACTACTATCGACATCCACTGATTTTAGGTTTTAAATCTCTCCGTGTCAGTGCCATTCTTTATAGCCCTGTACAATCTCATTGCACATGACATTACTTTTGATTTCGTCAGCAGTGCTGACTTTCAAGTTGTGACAGCAATTCCAACATGGACAGTAGAACCTATCTCCAGGTTGTTTCCTATGTTTCTTGGCAAATCTAATAAATTGATCAAGACTAGAAATAAACTCTGGGGTGTAGTGATTTGGAATGGACATCCATGATCTATCCATTCTATGATCAAAGAGAAAACAATTATATATTAGGGTTTAGGGTTCAAAGATTAGGGTCTAAGGTTAACAGATTATTCTACCAAAATTTTCTTGAAAACCCAATACAAATTATAGACTTACATCCTAAGTGAGATTAATTGTTCAAGAATAGTCCCAAACTGGGGACTATCCAAGATTTACACATAATGAGTAAATCTTGGACGGGTTTCTAGGCCAACAAATACATGTATTGTCATTCTTATACCTACAATCTGTGTACCACCTATCCCATTCTTGAAAACCTAATCTCACTAGTAAGTGTATAATGTGTATTGGGTTTTCAAGAAAATTTCGACAGCATTTCCCCACTGTTCTCCAAGCACATATGTACTTAGAGAACAAATGGGGAAATGCTGCCAAAATTTTCTTAAAAACCCAATACACATTATACACTTACATCATAAGTGAGATTAAGTGTTCAAGAACAGTCCCAAACCGGGGACTATCCATGATTTACTCCTAATGAGAAAATCATAGACGGGTTTCTAGGCCAATAAATACATGTGTTGTTATTCTTATACCTACAATCTGTGTGCTACCTATCTCATTCTTGAACACCTAATCTCACTAGTAAGTGTATAATGTGTATTGGGTTTTCAAGAAAATTTCGGTAGCATTTCCCCGCTATTCTCCAAGTACATATGTACTTAGAGAACAAACGGGGAAATGCTACCGAAGTTTCCTTGAAAACCCAATACACATTATACACTTACATCCTAAGTGAGATTAAGTGTTCAAGAACAGTCCCAAATGAGGGACTATCCAAGATTTACTCCTAATGAGTAAATCTCACATGGGTTTCTAGGCCAACAAAATACATGTATATATGTTGTCATTACTATATATATCAACATAGTTTCATCATTCATATCATAGGTTTTATGTGTCATCAAAAACATCAAGATACTGATTAGAGATCATTACACAGTAGGTGTGGTCATTAGGGCAAGACATTCAAGAGACTAGAGCTTCATATATCAACATACATACTAGGTCATATTTCAAGTCAAGATTTAGGCATGTAATAACCTTAGGGTGCATACATGATTCACAAGGTATTTGGGTGCACAAAGAATAATATATGTTATTGATTTAGGAATTCATATAATCATTTTAGAAATAGAAGACCCACATATGAGTTAAGTTTGAGATTCAACATCATTGTATCTTTAACACACATGTTTCAAGGTTCAAAGCACATAATCAAATCAAATTAGGATGCTAGAATGGACAAGTTTGAATCTTATTTCAACATGCATCAAAATTTACTAAATTAGGTCAAGCATGAGGATTAGAAGCACAAATATTTGCAAGAACAAGATTTGAATCAAAATGAAGCCTAATGGTACATTGGCAGAGTGATATTGTACCTCACTTGAAGACTGAAGAACAAATATAGGCAAGTCAACAGCGCAAATGGATGACACAACAACTCAATTCAGCCCAAGAGCACAATCGCATCAACTTAATTCTGTTATAATGAATTAATTAGGTGTCAATAAGCATCAGTTATAGAGGAGCACAAATAATTAATAGGGAAGAATAGTGGAGGAAGAAGAGAGGAGAAATATTACAGGAAGACGAGTGGAGGAATAAGAGGAGCAGGAAGAAGAAGAGGTCCTCTTCATCACTATCAGCAATGGTGTAGAGTTTGACCACCTCCCTTATTTTGGAACTAGCAGTGGAAGCCACCTTCGGCATCAAGGCAATAAACAAAGGAAGAAGAAGAGGAGCAGGAAGAAGAAGAGTAGGAGGATGATCGAATAGGGAGAAGAGTAGAAGAAAATCTACATGTCGGCAGTGAGCTCATGGAGGAAGAAGAGGAATAGCTTAGTCAAATAGTAGTAGCGGCAACGAATGTTGGATAAATTGGACATTATGATAAATCCCTTTGTTTCGATGATGACAAACATTTCATTCTTGTTGATCTAACGTGCTACTTGAGTGTTGCAGGAATGAGGTGGATGACAAAGCTCTAGGGAATCTATATGCTTGAATGATTGTAAATGTCATGCAATGTAACAAATTGTAAACTTGTACAAATATATAATGTACAAGTACTTAGACTTCATGTAAATCAAGTGTTAGATCTTCCCTAGCTAAACACCACACTTATATAGGACATCCCCTTCAATAGTGTTACTGATGCACACTCATATACACACTTAGTGCCTTAATTGAAAAGATTGAAACAGGGTCAATCTCGGTCGACAAACTCCTCGACCGAGACACTCTTGGTCGACAAATTCCTCGACGAGAATGACCCAGGTAGCCGTTAGAGGTAGTTGGTAGTTGGAGATGAACGTTACTATCACTTGATCCAGAGTGCCTGTCGGTCGACAAAAGTTCGACCGAGTAGGCATCTCGGTCGACAATTCCTCGACCGAGATGGACTCTGACAACAACTGCAGAATTAATTAACTAGCCGTTGCTAATGCGCCTAACTTGTACCTAACGGCTAGTTAAGCACTTAGAACCCCCTAGAAAGTGTCTAGAACGTACTTAAGCACTTGTAGGCCATTCCTATAAATAGGACATGCCTTAGGACACCTAAACACACCTAAGCTACACTTGTGCTACACTTGAGCTTGAATACTCATTGGCAATCTGTTTTTGAGCAATAGAGCAATTCCCACATTGGCTATTCATTCCCATTGCTCCCAATTAGTGTTATATAGGCTAGCATCTCCTATCCACAGCAATTACATTTCCATACACATTGGTTAGGAGATCTATACGCTTGATCTAGGCAAATCAAGTCTTGTGCTTCAAAGGATAAGTTGTAATTTCTATTTTCCTTCTTGTTCCAGTTATCCTTTGTATTCTCCTGGCTACTCCTAGGGTTGGAGGCTGCGGATTGGAGAAGGTTCTTCTTGGAGGAGAAGGTGGACTTCAAGCTACTTCAAGAAGGCTATTGCAACGGAGGTTGGTGCAATTACTTCTAGGTGAAGGCTACTTCAAGGTTGGTGCAATTACTTCAAGGTGAAGGCTGCTTGAAGGGTTTAGGGAGAGAATTGTAATTTTATGTAAAGTCCTTGCGAGGTAATAAAATTAAATTCTTTCCAAATCCCGGTTGGGTAAGCAACCGGGTAGTGGACTGACTGCCTTAGTATTTTCTAAGGTAGGAACCACTCTAAACCCTTGTCTCCTTGTCCAATATTTTTGTGGTTGGTTGTTTGAGTTAAATAATTGTTGAAATAATTTTAAAACCCTATTCACCCCCCCTCTAGTGGTTTTTCAATTGGTATCAGAGCAGGCTTCAAGGAACTCTAACAAAGTCTTAAAGAATGGGTGACGGGGTGCTCAACAACCTCAACCTTGAAGGGACACTTGTGGCTAGACCTCCGGCATTCGATGGAACTAACTACACCTATTGGAAAAGAAGAATGCAATTTTATTTCCAAGGGATTAGTTGGGATCTATGGAGGATGGTGTCAACTCCCTATGAGCTTCCTCAAGTGGAATATGCAGCTTGGGACATCAATACGGTAAAGTTGGCTCAAATGAATGCAAAGGCTGTAAGTATTCTTTATTGTTCAATTTCAGTTGGTGAATTCAATAGAATATCTAATTGTGAAACAACCTATGAAATTTGGCATAGACTTTCCATAACTCATGAAGGGACTGTTCAAGTTAAGAATTCTAAAATTGGAATGCTTAAACAAAAATTTGAACAGTTCCGTATGGATCCAAATGAATCTATTAGTGAAATGTATGCAAAATTCTCTTCTATTGTAAATGGTTTGAATGCTTTAGGTAAAGTTATTAGTGAGGAAGATCAGGTGTCAAAGATTCTTATAACTCTTCCTCCCAAGTACAAGCCCAAAGTAACTGCCATTGAAGAAGCAAATGACCTCACTCGACTAAGGATGGAGCAACTCATTGGCAACTTAGAAGCACATGAGGCAAATCTAGAAGAAGAAGAAAAAAGAGAACTTCAATCACAACAAGGAAGAAAGAAGGATATTGCATTCAAAGCATCAACCAAGATTATCCATGACACAAGTGAAGACGATAGTGGAGAAGAAACTCTCATTGTAAATGGTAAGAAGTATAAAAGTTGTAAAACTCACAAAACTTCTAGTGTTTCGTCTTCCAGGTGCTTTGAATGTGGCAAAAGGGGACACATGAAAGATGATTGTCCAAAACTCAAGAAAGGGAAGAAATCATCTCACAAAAAGAAAGAAAGAGCATATAAAGCTGCATGGGATGATTCAAGTTATGATAGTGATGATGGAAAATAAGAAGTAGAGTGCCTCATTGCTACAACAAATGAAGAAGAAGAAGAAGAGGTAAGTCTTTTTGATCTACCAAAAGAAGATCTAATTGCTAGTCTTCAAGATACTCATGAGAAATATATTGAGTGCAAGAAGAAACTTAAGAAATCAAAGAAAGTAAATGATGATTTAAATGTTAAACTTCTTGCTCTTGCATCTAAAAATGAAGATCTCAGAAAGACTATTGAAGATCTTGATATTAAGCTAAAATCTGTAGAAGCGAATTGCAATCTTATTTCTTTAGAAAAGTTAAATTTGCAAACTCAAGTGAATGATCTTCAGAAACAACCTGTTCTATGTTCACACTTAGATTATGATGAGGTTGTCAAAGAAAGAAACTCTCTAGTATCTGATTTAGATCAAGCAAAGAAAGATATACACACGAAGATGGATGATATTGCTAAGTTACAAAGAAAAATAAATGAGTTAAGAGGAAATGACATCCTTGAGAACATTCTAAAAATTTCCTCTAGTTATAATGGAAGAAGAGGATTAGTATATGATCCAAAGAGGGGTCAACCCAAAAAGGCTAAAGCATCCAAGACTAAGATTATGTTTGTACCTAGGAACGCAATTCCTAGAAAGAGAAATGAAGTTGACTCTATTAGTTGTCATTATTGTTTGCGTCTTGGACATTACTCTTTTTCATGCCCATACAAGAACAGGAAAGATGATCTAGCTTGGGTTCCTAAAACTTAGAAGCTTAAATTTAAGTTGAGATTTGACCTAAACTGATTCTTGATATACAAATGTCATATCTCAACACAATAGAACTATAACTTGCATGATTTATTTTACTTGGAAGCAATTAATAGTTCTGAAAACACTACAGAAACCTTGTCGGTCGAGAAACTGTCGACCGAGAGCATCCAGTCGGTCGAGCAATCGTCGACCGAGCAGGTCACTGATTTCAGTCTGCAGTAAATCTGCTGAATATATTTTAAATTGATCAAATTACTACCTATTTGATGTAAATGAATGATTTTTCATGCAAAACAAGATTGAAGATCATTATTGAAATATAAATGAAATTATTTTGGTTGATCATCTGAATAAATGCTTAGTCTATTAAAAAGAAATTTCTGTTTTACATTTTCTGGTCTATCCATATAGAAATCATGTGTTATGACATACAGTTTAAATCACAAATCATTGTGTTTCATGCTTTTATTGTTCTATCATTACATCATGGATATGCTTTCAAAATTCAGCTTATAAAGATGATGTTGTGTTAGCACAAATAGATAATGATAATTGTATGCATGGATTCTTGATGATACATAGACAAGCAAAATGATTCAATGATGATATGTCTCTTAGAAAAGCTTGCAACACATAAGATAAAAATTTCTCAAGGCATCTTTAAAAGACTTGAGATATTAATCGTTCTTTCATTTTTAAGAGGATGTTTTCATCACTTAACATGCTTCAAAATTGATATCAAATCAAGTACTTCACATATGAATGCTTAATTTGAAAATCTTCAATTTTTTCCTCTTGGTTGAAATAAAATTTGACCAAGGGGCGCTATGGTCGTAGTCAATTGTGACCTAAAATAAGCTTGACAAAATGCTTATTTGTATATCTTTTTACTGCACTTAATCTTAGTATCTTGAATCAAAATGTGTTCATTACAAAACATAAAGCTCCAATAAAATGTCAAAATCAAAATCTTGTCTGTGACCTTAGAATCCTTAAATTGTTTTATTAAGGGGGAGCTTACAAAAACTATTTTGATTATAATATTAAGAAGCTTACAAAACTTTGTAGATATCATTTGAAGCTTGTAACAACCTTAGTATTTTTACTCTTGATTATGAAGAAATCTATGAATTTCATAAAAATGATATATCTTGTACTTAAAGGAACTCTCTAAACAAATCAGGGCTTAACATCCCTTGCATTTGGTTGGAGACATTTTTATGTACTCAAAGCTTAAAGGAATCTCATTTCATTTCCAGGGCTTAACATCCCTTGTTAAATGGATGAGAAATCAATATGTATCATAAGCCATGAACTTAAAAGAAACTCATATCATTTTAAGGCTTAACATCCTTTGCAAATGATTGAGTAACAAATTGTGGCTAAATTAGACAAAAATGATATAAAATCCATGTTCCTAATAGAATATCTATTTAAGGGGGAGCATAGTATAAAAGTAAGGGGGAGAAGAAATATAAAATATTCAACCTGTATATCTTTTTGAAATGACAAAGGGGGAGAAAGAATATAAAATCAAAAATATAAATGAGTTTCATCTTGATGGCCAGCACTCACTTGCAAAACAAGAATGGCTACAAAAGGTAATCCTCAGGTATGAAACTCACATGCTTTATATTTCCTTATTTCATATTTAGGAAATGTTTGTCATCTTCAAAAAGGGGGAGATTGTTGGATAAATTGGACATTATGATAAATCCCTTTGTTTCTATGATGACAAACATTTCATTCTTGTTGATCTAACGTGCTACTTGAGTGTTGCAGGAATGAGGTGGATGACAAAGCTCTAGGGAATCTATATGCTTGAATGATTGTAAATGTCATGCAATGTAACAAATTGTAAACTTGTACAAATATATAATGTGCAAGTACTTAGACTTCATCTAAATCAAGCGTAAGATCTTCCCTAGCTAAACACCACACTTAGATAGGACATCCCCTTCAATAGTGTTACTTATGCACACTCATATACACACTTAGTGCCTTAATTGAAAAGATTGAAACAGGGTCAATCTCGGTCGACAAACTCCTCGACTGAGACACTCTCGGTCGACAAATTCCTCGACCGAGAATGACCCAGGTAGCCGTTAGAGGTAGTTGGCAGTTGGAGATGAACGTTACTATCACTTGATCCAGAGTGCCTATCGGTCGACAAAAGTTCGACCGAGTAGGCATCTCGGTCGACAATTCCTCGACCGAGATGGACTCTGACAGCAACTGCAGAATTAATTAACTAGTCGTTGCTAATGCGCCTAACTTGTACCTAACAGCTAGTTAAGCACTTAGAACCCCCTAGAAAGTGTCTAGAACGTCCTTAAGCACTTGTAGGTCATTCCTATAAATAGGACATGCCTTAGGACACCTAAACACACCTAAGCTACGTGGTTTTGAAGCTTAAGCATCCTTAATGCTTAGTCTGAGTTGTTGGTCGAGTTTGTCTTGTTGTCATCTTGTTTTGTTCGGGGGTTTTGCTGTTGTTTTTGAGATGAGGGACAGTCATGTTGGGGTTTGACCTGCATTTTATAAGCAGGAGCTGTACTTGACGATTATTTTTAGCTCACACGAGGAGGGTGAGATGAATAGACGACCTCCTGGCTTAATTAAAAAAAAAAGCTACACTTGTGCTACACTTGAGCTTGAATACTCATTGGCAATCTATTTTTGAGCAATAGAGCAATTCCCACATTGGCTATTCATTCCCATTGCTCCCAATTAGTGTTCTATAGGCTAGCATCTCCTATCCACAGCAATTAAATTTCCATACACATTGGTTAGGAGATCTATACGCTTGATCTAGGCAAATCAAGCCTTGTGCTTCAAAGGATAAGTTGTAATTTCTATTTTCCTTCTTGTTCCTGTTATCCTTTGTATTCTCCTGGCTACTCCTAGGGTTGGAGGCTGCGGATTGGAGAAGGTTCTTCTCGGAGGAGAAGGTGGACTTCAAGCTACTTCAAGAAGGCTATTGCAACGGGAAGCTACTTCAAGAAGGCTATTGCAACGGAGGTTGGTGCAATTACTTCCAGGTGAAGGCTGCTTCAAGGTTGGTGCAATTACTTCAAGGTGAAGGCTGTTTGAAGCGTTTAGGGAGAGAACTGTAATTTTATGTAAAGTCCTTGCGAGGTAATAAAATTAAATTCTTTCCAAATCCCGGTTGGGTAAGCAACCGGGTAGTGGACTGACTGCCTTAGTATTTGCTAAGGTAGGAACCACTCTAAACCCTTGTCTCCTTGTCCAATATTTTTGTGGTTGGTTGTTTGAGTTAAATAATTGTTGAAATAATTTTGAAACCCTATTCACCCCCCCCTCTAGTGGTTTTTCAACGACGTTGAGCAGGTGGTGGCGTTGTTGAGCAGGCAACGACGTTGAGCACACGAGCAGGTGGCGGCAGGTCGAGTAGAATTGCCAGAGACCGAGCATGATGAAACATAGAATGGGGAAGAGTTTGTTTTGTGGGGGCTATTAAGTTAACAATCGTCATCGGTTGTTTCTGAATCCGACACCTAAGACCCACAAGTGTCAGTTTCCGTAACAACCCGACGCCAATTGGGCAACCAAAACCCTATAAAATTTTGTGGGGACAATGCGTGAAATCATATCAGTGTCATTTATTCATGAAAATCGACAACAAAAGTGGGCCCGATTTCTATCTCACAAAAAATCATTAGTCATCAGTTATTTGGTAAACAACCGACGCCGTATGTGAAATTTGGAGGTAATTTTTTTGCACTGGAAAAATTAGATTTGTCGGGATATTTTAGGCGTCGGTTTCTTATTGCTCAACTGACGCGAAATAGAAAGTGATACTTGTGTCTGGCCGATCTTCACATATATATGTTGGTTTGTGTCTTCAGCCGACGTTATAGGGTTTAGGCATCAGATTTATGGACACAACTAACGCCTCTATATGTGACATTATAAGCTATTTCTATAGTAGTGTGTTAATATTCTATCATCAATCAACACATACTTTATTCTTAAGTGTTATTGTTGTCTATCTGCCTTCCATTGTAACATCTGACTTGGGACACAACAAGAATGTACATACTCTGAACATCTGTATGATATCATTGTTCAATCAAAATACTTGAAGACATACTTCATTGAGTAATTGTCATTCTCTAGATATTCATTATGTTTCACCATTTTCTCATAAATGAGTGAAACAGAATGAAATGGAAGATTTCATTCATTATCATTAATCAAATACATTATGTAATATGCCATCACAATCATCATATGATTGGCTCTCTCGGCATACATACCAACATACTGCTATTTTCTCTTTGAACAAATCATCTAGTAATCATATTCTTGGTGATCTAAACATGTCCATCATGTTTCTATTACACAAGTGCAAATCCATCAGCTTAGCAACACATTGATTTTAGTATGTATATTGCATGTTTCTCATCTTTTTGTTGTGATGAAATTGTTGTAATTTAGTGTTTGGTATTTCTTGCCTAATTGGTAGTGTTGTCACTGTATTTTATTGTGTTCATCAATGGTTGGAACATCTTGAAGTTCATCCAGATGAACTTGTAGATCGATATATTATCCACTCCAGTGTTTACAAGAACATGACACATGACTTCCATTGTAAAATTGATTTATTGGGTTGAAGCTTAGAACTCTTTCAACTTACAACTCTTTTCTAAGATTAAACACATCTTATATTGCAACCACATTCTGTCATCTCAGAAGCTTGCATCAGTGTAACCCTCACACTCACTATTCCTTTAGTTCTTCTCAAGATCTAATGGATATCTTTAATGACATTTAAATGACCCTCAATGGAATCTAATATCATCTTTTCATGTCCAATAAATACAAGACTTTGGGATGAGTACATTTTATATATCATTTATGATAGATCCAATTACTAGTGCACATGGAATCATACTCATGTCTTTTCATTCTTCATAAGAATCGAAACATAAGGTTCTTGAGAGACTAATCCCATGAATCATGGTATAAATTTCTTTTCCATTGAATCCTTCCTCTTGAACTCTTTCACTATCTTTCTATTACTTACACTTCAGTTATGAATCTTTCAAGAACTATCTCTATAGATCTTGATCCCTATCACATTGGATGTTTCCATGCCAGGTCTCAATGTTTACATCATTGAGTTGTATTGCCCCATCAATATGTGGAATATTCATATATGCTCCCACTAAACCTTTTGTAAACACATATTTAATATTTTATCTTGATTCAAGTCATATTCTTTATTTGTCTTGTCAAGTCAAAAGATCTCATCTTTATAATTCTTATTTCAATCTCTAGCTTGAAATTTATAGCTTATAGACTTTATTTCAATTCTGAAAGTTAACAAACCTTTAGGATATGTCACGTAAGCATCCTTTCATATATTCCTTTAAGGAATGCATTTTTAAGTTTCATATGCCAAATCTTATAATCTATGCTTGTTGAAACAACAAGCACGACAATGGGTATAGGAATTTCTTCATTTTCACATCATGAACTAATTTAAAACATTTGAATCCAATCTGTCCTTTTAGGTTATCCATGTTGGTCTTTGCAATGAAAACACAATTGTACCCTATGGGTTTTACCCCTTTAGGTGGTACTAAAAAGGTCATACCTTGTTGGTGTACATGGATTCCTAAATGGCTTTAAGGCACTCCTCAAATTCTGGTCCTAATTAGTTTCTACCTGATTTGTTGGATCATTATCTCTTGACCTACCTATCTGAGTTGTTGGACTCACAATCTTTCAATCTCAGATGTGTTCTATTAGAAACTCTGAGGTTTCATGTTACATGAGGAACTTGAGATTCAACAATAATTTTTGATCCCCAATGTTCTCATTGTACCTTTTTGTTGACCTCGAACCTTTGAAGTTCTACTTTTACTACCACTAATTTTTTTGGAACTCAGTTATCATAGAAATAATCATTTTATTATCAGATTAGGATTAAATACTATTCACAATCATGGTATGTGGATAAACCATTTAAAGAAAATACTTTCTTTATATAGGTTTCAATCTTAAGACATATCGGGACATTCTCGTGTCATATCACATATGATGTCCGTTAAACAATGTTAGATGGAACATTGTTTAGTGTAAAGTATATATCCATGGGGATTTTTAATGATTAAATTAAATAATAGCCACACCATGATCCATAAGGATGTAATTCCTTCTTTTATAATACATCACCATGTTTCATGTAAATTTGACTTGTGATATGCTATTACTATCATTCCAGAAGGACCTCACACTCTTAATTGTAAAGTATTTTAATATTTGATCATATCAAATTTCTTAATACTTTTACCAAAGTTATACTTCATTTATAATATCCTTGAACACTTCAAGAATTTCATTTTTTTTTATTTCACAAAATACAAACCGCATGTCAACTGATATCATCAATGAATATAGTGAAGTACAAACAACTACCTTAGAAATTATTATAGAAGATCTTTATTCATCAATAAATACAAGCACTAATAGAATGTTTGTATTCTTGACTACACCTAGTGAGAGGTGGTTTGTCATTTTTCTCATAAATAAGACTTGCATGTCTCTTATTGGTTCAATAACCAAAAGAGTCTAGATAAACATCAACATGTATTCTCAAAATGCATTTCTCATATATGTGCTCTAGAATACAATTCTAAATATTGTTTGAATTATGAAATTAAAATATATTGGTATTTACGTTATAAACATTCATCTTTAGATCATTTCATGTAAAGATCAATAGATGTTTGGGTCATTTATGTACAAAATCACATCTTTGAAATAAAAGCATTAATAACTCTTTATTAAATTATCATCTGTGTCATACAAGATGAATAAAGTAAAATGTTTATATTTATTGGCATAATGAAATAGCAGTACAAATAACTCTATTACATGCCCAATGGGCTAAGATAAATTATATATGTAGAGCAAAGTTGCAGCAACTCTTTCTCTGCATAGTCCATCCATGCCCTTTGATAAAGACTTTACTTCTTATCAGATCATGCACATCGACGAACGTTAGATCTACATTCAGTGTCACATGCCAAGATGAAAAAGTAATTAAATTTATCTCATAAAGTTTACACCTGAAGTATATGTCTCTTCCCCTTCCTTCTTCTTCTTTAGTTCCTCTAGGAAGAGAGGGAATTTTTTTTCCAATGTCCAGGCTGGTGATAGTGGTGACAATTGCCTCCCTTCTTTACTCATAAATTTCACTTGAGATCTGAAGATATGGGCTTTTGGCCAACTTTAGAACTCTTCTTAGCTTTGCCTTTATGTAACACAAAGAATCTTAGGTTATTTGCAATTTAACGCATTTTTAATATTTTATTTCCTATATATACTGTTTGGCCTTTTCCCTAAATTTTCCTTTCTTTTCTATCTTCTTGTTCCTCAATGATGAAATTTAGCAACACTTAATGATGTGAATTATATTCGACCCACATTGCTTTCAATGAATGGATTCTTGCACAAATTTCTCAACTAGTGTGTCAATTAGAGTCTAATAATGTAAAATGACCATTAATAGGAGACAATTAGTAGATTATGACTTTTACGAAATGGCCATAAGGCAAAACTGCCAAAAATGGAACCAAGTATCATCAAATGCATAGACACTGGGGACCCTGTGAAATAAAATTACATTGGAATCTTTTGGTGAACTCAACATTAATTTAGAAATTTTATGCCCTTTTGGGACAAGAAATGAGTAATAATGTGGAATTGAGTTAGTTAATGAGAGAATAATCATAATTTCTTTTCTATCTCCTCCTAAATGTTAATAAAGAAAAAAAAGAATTAATAGGAGGTGTTACAAGACACTTGAATGAGTGTATAATGTATATCTCGAATATTCACCCAAAGATTTAATTAGAAAACCTTTTCTTATTAATTCACCCTTTTTATTGATATAAATAGAGCTTATATGGTATTCACCCTGATATCTAGATCTGGACAAATAGAAAAATCAACATTCACATCTACATTTAGCCAAGGTGGCTTAGTTGCTACAAATTGAAAATTACTAGATGGTAAAAGGGAAAGTTTTGCAAGTGCATCTGAGACTGGATTCAGAGCACCTGGAATGAATTGAATGGTAATACTAGGAGTACTCATCAATGCAGATTGGTTGTAGTATTGGTGATGAGGGAAGACTTCCTGTCACTACATTAATGGCCCTTTGAGCATCCGACAAGATAGTAGATGGAGTGATCCCATTGCACAGACATAGTTTTATGATTTGCATCATGCCAATGAGATCTACCTTGAGCATTGATTGAGCAAACAAACTTGATCTAACTCCCATGATGTGTTTTCCTAAAGTATCCACAGCATGTTCTCTAGCACCCATCTTTATGAAAGTAGCTTGGAAAGTAGCATCCGTGAAGGACAAGAAAGTATGTCTGGAAAACTGAGAAACATGACTAGTAGACGTGGCCGAAGGAGGCCTATCAGTGTGCAACATAGCAGTGCCAATCGTGCTTGTCCTTTCCTTGATGAAGGCAATGCAAGAGTGAACATGTGATGTCTTCCTTTCATGGATCAATATGTTCCTCACATGCCATATGTGCCAGCAGGTGACAAGGAGGATAGGCTCATTTGATATGATGGTATTAATCCAGTGGTCCTCATTAAGGATGAAGAACTCCAAATTAATAGGAAGTTCAATCGATATCAGTTTGATGACATGATTGTCCCTCAAACTATGCAACAAAGAGTTAGTATAATTTTGACAAGCTGAGCAGGCCTCATCAACCTCCATATGTCTTTGAATTTTCTCTGCATTGCTAAATAAGGCCTTGTGTTGAAGTAACCATGCAAAGATTTTGATTTGTTCAGGAACTTTGGCCTTCCAGATAGTCGACCAGTTGCCTTCCACTACAATTTCCTCATCACACCTTAGCCAATTGTAAGATGACTTAGAAGTGAGTTCCCCACCATCCTCATGAGGCCAGTCCTACATGTTAGGACCAAAATTTAAGAATGGTGGTGGGATGTACTGGGCATGGTGGTATATTATTAGTGATAGATAATTGTTGATGAAATTGTTATCCCATTCGCCATCGTCAAGGACCATGTAACTGAAAGTTAAGTCATCAATGTTAGGAGGTTCCTGGCAGGTCGAGTCGATGTGATGGGGTTAACGACTAGTAATCCAGCGATCCTGCCAGATGTTAAATAATGTGCTTGAGTTAATAATTTTGGAACATTACCCTTACATAAGTGGTAGATTCTTCTTAATGAAAGACCATACTAGAGAGGATGGTTTCTTAACCAGATGCCCCTTATTGGTGTATTTATCCTTCATAACTCTAACCCATAGCAAGTTGGGTTTATTGAGGAAACTCCAAACATTTTTTAACATTAGCGCATCATTAAGGTCCCATGCATCCTTCAGGCTAAGGCCTCCATGCTCCTTGGTTGAAGTGATTTTCTTCCAAGAGATAAGATAAAGCTTATTTTTATTATGTACACCGGACCATATAAATTTTTTCACATGTTAGTTGATTTTATCACAAATGTTGGGTGATAATTTGACTGATTGCATGACATATGTATGAATTTCTTAAAGTGTGGACTTTGTAAGTGTGATCCGATTAGCAAGTGAATGTTGACGAACTGTCCAGGTGTTCATTCTCTCCTCCATCATTGTGATGACACTTTCATGTGTGGACTAGTTGAGATGATTGTGAAGTAGTGGGACTCCAAGGTACCGCCCCAAGCCACTTGTTTTAGAAACCCCCAATCTATTACAAAAAGCTGAACGAATAGAACTAGGGGTGTTATGAGAGAAATAATATTTGGATTTCTCCTTTGAGATCTCTTGGCCTGAGGCTATAGAGAAGTCATTGAGAACTTACTCAATGGTGTCAGCTTGGTTCACAAAGACTTCAGCCATCAACATTATATCATCAGTGAAGAATACATGACGTAGTGTAGTACTATGTCTGGATAGTTGAATAGGCCTCTATGTAGCAGACTACACCTCATGTGTAACTGCCTGACTCAGACGTTCCATACCAAGAACGAACACATAAGAGCTGATCGGGTCCCCTTGACGAACCCCTTTGGATGAAGCAAAAGTGGGTATAGGTTTAGCCTCTCAAAGGATGGAGGTTGATGCACATGAGATTTTTTCCATTATTAAGTTCACCAAAATGTTTTGAAGACCCACTTTCATCATTATATTTAGAATGAAATGATGATGCATTCTGTCGAATGCTTTAGATAGGTCAAGTTTAATACAGACTTGGGCCTTTTTAGATACTTTGCTTCACATCGAGTGGATTACTTCTTGAATAATACGAATATTGATTGTGATGTGTCTTCTTGGTATGAAGCTTGATTGAATGTCTCTGATCTAGGAAGGCATAAGAGGTTTCAGATGCTCCACTATGACTTTTGAAATGGGCTTAAAGTAATTGTTTTTCAAACTGATTGGATGGAAATCAACGCATCGCTCTGGTTGTCTGACTTTTAGAATGAGTACTATATATGCATCACTCATATTGGGTTCGATCTAACCTATATTGAAAGCCTTTTGAATAGTGAGGACCACAGACCAACCTATTCATTCCCAGTTTAATTGTAAGAAATTTGCATGTATTCTATCCACACCGGTGGCTTTGTCTAGGGCCATTGAGCCTACAACCTTCTTTATCTCGTCACGGCTAGGCATACATGCAAGGAAGTTTCTTGTTTGATTGCTAATCCCAGGGAAGACTCCCCTGTAGTTATTTATTTTGATCACAGTTAGTTGTGTCATTGAGCTCGCTGATGTCAGAGATTGGAAGTAGCTGAGAATCACCTCTTTTATGATGCCAATATCAGTAATCCAGTCCCTATTTTCATTATGAAGTATTGTAATTTTGTTCCCTTGCCTTAGGGTTTGGACGTAGGACTAAAAGTAATGAGTGTTACCGTCCCCTTCTTTATGCCAGTGAATATGAACTTTCTGGTCACCAATCAGCCTCCTCACTCATCAATATCTTGTGATATTTTTCTTACTATAGTACAATTTTAATTTCATTAGAAATTAAAGAGAATGTGTTAGTAACTACCTAACTCTTGTCAAGCTATTTCAGCATGGTCTCCTTATCTTGTTGTGCTTCTTGTGTCATTGTGTCTCCCGTGATATTTCCACAGTTGGGAAGACTGGAAGGGTTTTAATGAAGGAGAGTTGATTACTCCATCTTGGAAGAAGTTTAGTCATGAAGCTTGGAGTCAGGTTCAAGCTAGCTTTAGAACGAAAGGAATGCTTGAACTTTTGTCAAGTTATGTTGACATGATTGTGGTCATGATAAATTTGTCAAAGCATTGAAACTATGAAGCTACCCTCCACGTTGAGCCATGCATAATTGGTAATCACCCTATCAAGTCTTTCACAAACATTCAACCTTTTGAAGGTGTAGACGTGTACCTTCAACTGTATGTCAGCTAGGCATGTTTTCAGTAAAGTGTCCCTAAACATACGAGATAATCTTTTATCAAATTATTTACTTGCTTTTTTCTCAATTGGGTCCAATATAGTATTGAAGTCTCCCACTACATCCTAGGGGGCCTGTGTGTAGTGAGAAATTTCAAGTAGCCTTTTCTAGAGTAAGCTTCTCTTACATGGATTGGGACTACAATAGACAACAGTGAGGAACCATTGATGGTCAAGGTGATAATGAATCATCTATCTATGATTGGTGAGTATCTCTAAGAGCCAGATACCGCCTGAAAACCCGAGAGCTTCCATGTGATGAGAGGAGGAATATCCTAATTTCCGAATGATATCAAGTGCATTTGTGCCGCTGCACATTGTTTCAAACAGGGGAAGGATGTGTATTTTGAGTAATCTTTGGTATTCTTTGAGGAGCCAGATCTTATCATCTGACTTAGCTCCTTGAACATTCTAGCATAGAATGTTCACCATTAAAAAATAAAGGGTATTACTCGATCGCAGCTACAAGGACTATCGCTTGGCTACTCTCATTGGCCTGGTCATCCGCCATGGCCTTGCTCTCATTAGATTGTAGAATACATCTAGCCTCCTTTGTGTTGTTGGTATTTATAAGGATCTAGGCAATCTTACCCTTCTTCCTTTCACGTCCTGGGCTGATCTGCACGGGCTGGCAGACAACTTGTCGGTTGCAAAGAATGACCCCATTGGTTCCATTCCCATTGTCACTCAAATTAAATATCGAGGTGTGAAGTTCCATATCAGGGATATACTATCGAATTGGAACACGTTGCTTTCCTCCTGACTTTTAGTCATCTTATCATTAACAAGGGTCATTGTTGTGTCCTGGTTGCTTAGAGGGGTATGGGTATGACATTCTTTCTCAGGTGGCGGTTTGCTTGAAACTACTGGCTGCTTCTGTGAGCCTTTCTTTTTGTTTTTGCTGCTCTTTACTACTTCCTAACCTTCTTATGCATGTGTCTCATTTGGTGGATCTGAGGTTGTAGTGTTAGGATGCATTGTAGTGTTGTCCTTGGACTGTTGCATGTTCTTCTTGCTAGGTTGCATACATTCAGGCTTCTTAGCATGAATTTCCTGGGAATAGGGTGTAGAAATAACCACAAGCTGATAAGTTGACAACGAAGCACAATGCATAGTGAAGGAGGGAATGAATGCACAATCCTTGTCAGCATGCCCCACATGACCACATCCCATTGATATAGTGGGCATGTTCTCATACTCAATGCGAAACTTTTCATTATTTATCGTGACTGTGGGAAGAAGCAGTTTAGAAGTATCCACTTCAACGACAACCCTTACAAATTTCCACTGCGAGCCAGTTGTGGTTGTATAATCGATCTTAATGGTCTTTCCTATTACGTCACCAATACTCGACAATAGCTGGTTCTACAAGAGATAGATGGGGAGATCGGGCACCATAGTCCAAACCACAACTGTGAGATAATTACTAAAGATAGTATAGGGGCCACTAGTCAACACATTGATGAAGTTTGTTTGATTTTCAAGTTGGATAATGTAATATCCCAACTTTAAATTGATGGTCATGAATGTTTTCGTTGGACTCCACATAAATTGGAGTATGTTGATCAATGCTTGGAACCAGATGTTTATTCCAATAACATTGATGATTACTGCATATTTCTAGGGCTCTAGAAGTTGTTAGATGTTGGTTGGATCCACGATGATGGAGGGAATGACTCCACTTCTATCGATGATGATATCCTCATATTTCAAAAGGTCTGGGGATACACGCTTGATTGTTGGAGGTATCTTTGTGTCTGCACCGGTGACCGTTGTGGCGTATGAATGAGAAGAATCTTTTCTAGGATTTTGATCATCCATTGACTCTAGACTTGGATTTCCTTTAGTTCTTGTAGATGTTGGGTCCGTGGGATCTTTCTCATGGTTAAGATTGTTGTTCGTAGTCGTATCATGAGCATAGGAGTGGGGTGCCTCATAGGTGGTGACCCTTGACCACCAAAGCGACCGTCACAACCACGACCATGGCTACAACTATCACCTCATCCACGCAGAACCGTCGGCTAGGGTTTCAACACGAATGTGTATTAATTCACCTCTTTAATACATTAATATATATATTAATGGACAATATAGTGGTTAAGGGTAAAATCTTGTGTAAAATGAAAATCTAATTGTATAAAATTATTTTAGAGATTAATATTATCCTATGGTCCAAATTTGGGGTCATTTGATTCATGTTTGACACTCCAAATTGATTTTATAAGAATTGATTATAGCGTGACCAAGATTTTCAATCGATTTCATTAATGCAATGTGTAACACTAAAGTTTCATTTATTTTTATGTCATCACGTGCCTCACCCCTCACAAGAACGATCCAATGATCGAGATATGATGTGTTAGATATGTCTTCGATCCAATGGTGGTATGGTCATCCCCAACCTCACTACAAATAGTCATTTCACGATTGATTCCTTAGGTGACCTTATCTCCCTCATTACTCAATCTAATCACTCAAATCTTCTGCCTCCAATTTCATCATCCTCTCCCAAGCCTGATGAGCTATCACTCACTTTCTCCCTCACCTTGAGCACAAAACACCCAAAATAGGGCTTAACTGCCTCTCAACTGTGTCGTTACAGAGAGTGGTACACAACACCATATCCCTATATAATGTCGGGTCGAGAACCCTCTGACCACTTGCAACACTCCTCCCCATCCAAATTCATCTCTGGTTCCCCCACACTCCTCACCTTACTTGGTTATGATCTCCAATGATGTGGACCTCTCCTCGATGCCCTCAACCACATCTCGTCAAATTGGGATGCAGGTGAGCATACTTGACACATCTCCTTTACTTTCCCATCACATGTTTGCCTTGTGGTGTCCCTAAATGGTAGGTACTATAGCTAAACAATTGGTCATCGTCGATGAGTCATGTTATGAGCACCCCATACTCTTTTGCCTCATAAATAATGGTCACAACTTTGCCTTGACTCCAGAAACATTTCTTACAGTCATCCGGCCCTATTCTGTCCTATTTCTATGGTTTTAAAGCCTCAAAGTCCTACCCCATTTCTCACCGTTAGAATCTTAGTTTCATGGTGTTTCTGGAACCTCAGGTCCTGAATCATGACTTCTTGGTCTCAACATTGAGTAGGGAAGTCTCTAACTCTCAGAGTTTCCCACGAATGATCTCATTTTTGGGTTTTGATCACTCATCGTCCCTTACATGTATCGAGCTCATGCCATGGTCGCATCTCAGAAAGAGGAAGATCCCAGCTCTTGAAAAGACCTATATGTCCCCAACATTACAATCAATTGATTAATCTCGCCAGCCATAACCATGTGTGTAAATTTTGACTATATCATATCATATATACATTAGTTTGGGATTATATGTGGTCATTTATTGGATTTGAACTTTAATGAGTTTAAGTATTCTCATCGTATGCAATAAATAAATGATGAAAACCAAAAACACAATCATATCAATTATATCAAAACATAGTAAATTGATGTGGATCTGATACCAATATAGGAAAATACATGCATAAAGTTGACTGTGGAAACAAAAATTAATGTATACATATTCCCTAGAACAATAAGATTGGGTCAACTACTATGTATTGGAAGAATGGTTTATGATTTCATATCTAGTCCCAAAGCAATTCCAATGACTATAACTCGTCGTAGTAGGGAAACAATCATAGTTGCATTGAGACTCATCTACAGTAGCTCCTAGTCTCCACCATGAACAACAAACTTGGATGATGTCTGCAGCAACTCCTCCATGGACTAAATGCTAACGTTGTCCTCCTAGAAATGGGCAACAACCACCACACCTCTATTGTAGTCCACACAGACCACCTATAACTTCAGTCCTTCTACTAGAATAGATAGGAAGGAGTTGTCCATCCCATTGGTGTACTAGTCACCAATTTTTCACTCCCACAATTTTTCTACTTTACTATCCCTCCCTTTTTTGGGTAGGACTTACTCGGGCTTTCTATTGGTTACCACAACCAGAGAGGAGAACAATTATGAGAGGAAAATGTGTTGAATATGAGAAGCCCCCAATACCCCTACATTTATAGGAGGGGTTAGGTCAGGGTTCCCTGTCTTTGTGGGAGTGGAAAGGACCAAAATATCACAAAATTCACAACTTACGTGCGGCAAACCTGTCGATTTTCCAGGAAAACTAGTCGGTTCACATGCAAGCCAATTGGTTCGCTGAGTGAACCAATTATTTTGCCATGTTTCCCAATCAAATATGAATTGGCAATCCAAATTGAATTAATGCACAAAATGATGTCAATAATAATCTTTGATGTAATCGAATTTCTCCACGAATCGGGAACCTCACTCAATCAATAGATCAATTGGTGACTTGAGCAGATCGGTTCACTATGATAATCGATCAGTTCACTCCCTAGTTTAGGAATAACTCAGCCAATTCATTTTCGAATCAACCTGATGCTCCAACCAGTCATTTTATCACATAAGACGATCAACTGGGAGTCCAATCAACTTGATTTTTTCTCAAATTGAATAGCTAAAAACTTAAGTAATCAATTAAATTATCATTCATGGGTAAACTCTTCTTCTATGTGAACTCCTATGTGTGTGCCCCATTACATTCCATGTTATGTTGGAAGTGAATGTCCATAACTGATATATGACATCACAAGAAAAGAGTGGTCCCTAGTCACACGTAATTGCTATCCAAATAGTCACAAAGGTTGGAGAAAAACTTGATCCTATTTAAAGTATAAGGTGTTACAGTGATTGTCTAATTCCTTTATCTCTGATATATAGAATAAACTCGAGGAATGGATTCATCATCCTCTCAATGTTGAATCCATGTTCCTTGAACCATGTCAGACTGTATGAGATATATGTGTCCTCAATATCACATACTAATTCACATGCACATGCACATGCTTTTCTCCTTGTCACTTATGAATTGGCCAGGATATAATTCTTCAGTAGGAGGGACAATTCCCATCTACATAACGCACAGTCACCCTTATGTGTCACAATCCATCAAATCATGACCTTTATGGGAAATCTTATTTAGGATCACGATGGTTGTTGTTAAAGTACATTGAATTACATGTGATGAGTGTAATGACTTCAGGTCTTAAACCACAATCACAATCTTAACTATGAGGGATGACTAGACCACCAAGTATGGTTTCCATGTGTCACTCGCAAGGTTGGTGTATCCAATATATTGTTCTCTAACAAGTATCTATGCTCTTGGTTTGATATCACATACCATGACTGATGCAATTCTATCATCAACCAATACACACTCTAGTCTCAAGTGTTACTATTATTTATCTACCTTGCATAGTAACATCTGACTGGGGACATAACAAGAATGTACATACTCTTAACATCCATTTGATCTCATTGTTCAAGTCACATACCTAAAGACATACATCTTTGAGTAATTAGCATTCTCTAGACATTCATTATGTTTCCTCGTTGTTGCATATCAAAGTGAAACAAATGAACTGGAATCTTGCCTTTATTGTTATTAATCAAATTCTTTATGTAATATGCCACCACAATCATCATATTGTTGGCTCTCTGGACATAAATACCAACAAGATTGTGACAAATGGGGAAAATGATAGTAGATTCATCTTTTAGTTCTACCTTCTTGGAAAAGTTTGTGGGGACTTGTGGCGTCTCTTTGAGAAATTGGCTAAAAGTTCAAGACTTAGAGCGTCAAGTGCTTAAAATTAATACAATAGAAATATTTGTGATTCTAAATCAACTCCATCACGTCCTCCTTCAACTAAAACCAATCAACAATTATTGAATATTATTTCTGATATGATGAATTTGAAGTGGGAGGAAACCCTACTGACTCAATGCACTCTTTTGATTATCTCAAATAAGAATTAAAGGAAATGCAACCATTTAGGAATGACAATGATCATAGTCTCATGTCAAATTCTTAATGGAAAAATAAGAAATCACCCAAACTTTTCTTAGAAATAACAAAGTGATTATGTGCCAGACCACCTAAGGCCAATGATTCAATTCATGATTTTAATGTGAAGTTTTTCAAATATTGAGATGTAATTGTGTAGTTTAAAATTAAGTGACCATAAATGGACAAACAATATAAAGGCTACACATAGTTTTGATCAACTAGACTTAACACTTGCTCGCCAAGTGCACGGGAGACATTGGTGAACCCCAAAATGAAAGTGGAAAATCAATGTCCCCTCAAGACTCATATGGTTAGTCACCCATGAAAATACAACATGTCCAACTATGCCAAATTCTTTGTAACCCAATGCCCTCCTCCACCTCAACAATCACCATAAAAACCATATATCCACACACCACTATCTAAAAAACATCAACCACCAAAAAACCCATACATTCTTCAAAATGCATCCCACCAACAAACCTTAAGGCCAACCACCACAAGCCCTGTACTCACCATGAGCAAGTGAATCTGGTAGCTATTTTCAAGAGTTGAAAGACACTTGAGTTGTACAAATGGGTTTAGAAACAAGTAGATGAAGGTCATTTTCTTGTTCCAGTGTCAGAACGATCTAGTTATGATGTTGAGAACACCAAAAATTATTCTCTCCACCTTCTTATGAGTTTATGATACCATGTGTTTGTTGTTATGTATGACCAAAAATCCAGTCATATAATGATCATAATGACATATCTTGTACATGATTTGATTTTATAATAAAGGCAATTATGTCTAAATGTTTTTTAAAAATATGAGATGGTGATATAACATGATAGATGTTTAAATATGATAGTGTACAATGATATATGTAACTAGGTTGAGGAGTTGAACATTGAGACTACATGTATGATAAGAGCATTTACATTCTTGATTTTGTCCTTGGTCAGTTATTATTGTGGAATCAAATAGACAAAAATAATACATAAGACTAGAATGTGTATTGGTTTATGATAAAATCTCATTAGTCATGATATGTGATATCAAACAAAACACATAGATTAAAGAACAATTTTCCAAGAAAACCCAACCTGAGAAGTGATACATGGATAATAGTCAGAATCACATCTCAATGTTATAGTGGAGATTGTGATTCTCAGACTTGAAGTCACTACACTCATCAAATGTTGTTCACTACATTTTAACATTATCCAACATGATCTTGAATAAGGGTTCCCATAAAGGTGATGTTTGAGTACATTGTAACACATGAGGATTGACAATGAGTGATGTAAATGGAATTTGACCCTCGTACTTGAGTTTATATCATAGCCACTAGATAAGTGAGACTGAGAAAATGTATGGTCATACTCATGTGAGTCAATATATGATATTGTGTTCATATACTTCTTTGGTTCAAGTAACATGAATGGAATGATTATGAGGATGATGTTTACATGCCTCAAGTTCAATCTGGATATTTGAGACCAAAGAATTACATGAGTGTAGTAACACTAATCATAGAAGTAGGTTAAAGTTGTTCTCATACATTCAAATTACTTGGATACCAATGATATGTTTCTAGATACCACTCATTTCTTGTGGTCATAAATTAGTTATGGGCATTCATTGTCAACATAACTTGGGACCTATAGGGTCACACACATAGGATGGACATGGAATAGGAGTTCACTCATGAATATTGTTGACTTGATTTCTAAAGTGTTTAGGTAATAAATTTAAACAACATTGAATGAAAATTGGTTGACTAAGAATGTGAATCAACCAATTCATGGTTTGAGTCAACCGACACAACTATCTAAATGATCAATTGAGAATTCTAGTCTACTAATGGGACGATCTATAAGAGTGGATCAGGGAGTGGCACTGATGTCATGTTGTGCATTGATAATTATATTGACACAAATATGTTTGCAATTAGGAAACCATTCAAATCAACCAAATCGATATCCTATGTCGACTGACTAGGGTGTTGAAGTGGACTAGGAGTCCAGTCAATTGGCTCCTGATTTATAACAACCAAAATTTAATGAAAAATATAATCTCTTTGACACCCAATTGATCTGGAAACCATGAACCAGAACCTCGCATAAATATAGGGGTAGTCAAGGCTATCAGAAGACATAATTAGCTCTAACAAATTTTTTCCTCTCACAGTTGTGGTAACAGAGATCCTGAGAAAGTATTACCCAGAAAGAGAGAGACGACAAGGGAGAACAACTCAGAATTAGCACATTGACATTGAAGGACAAACTCCTTCCCATTGGCTCCAGTAAAGTGCGAAGAGGAGTTCCCGATTATCTGGGTGGACAATGATAGAGGCATGTAGACTATCGCCAACATGCTAGGAGGACTGTGTCATTTTCTATACGTGGTGTCCCACTAGGAGACTGTCATGACTTCTGTTTAGGTGTTGTTGGATCTAGAAGCATCATGTTGTGAGGATTGTCGCCAACCTAACTCCAAGACCCAATATATACCACACAAACCCTATATCTTAAATAAATCGTTGTTGATGCAACCTTCTTGTTTGGGACATGACATAAATTTTAGTTTCCACTACCTTTTCTACTACTTGATTTTCTTATAGTGGTATCAGAGC
The DNA here is from genome assembly GCA_963693085.1 of Alisma plantago-aquatica. NCBI lineage: Eukaryota > Viridiplantae > Streptophyta > Magnoliopsida > Alismatales > Alismataceae > Alisma > Alisma plantago-aquatica. Next base: position 1,312,574,200 of record OY856410.1, on the reverse strand, counting down.
CAAGTCCTATGGTGTATTGGGATCTAATCGATATGATTGAATGTTTTTTATCATTTATTCATTGCATGCTGCAAGTACTTTAAATTATTAATGTTCATATCTGACTAATACTACATGCACTCCAATATTTAAATATGATATGATATATATACAACCAATATTCATCACCCTAGTAATGTTTTTGATGGTGCATGACTGCCCGATTATGGCCAAAACCCCTTTGTTGATGTGTGTGCTTGGTTGAACGATTTTATTCCTTCGGTTACTCATTTTTCATACCGAACCTCTACTTTTACTCCACATGTAAATGAATTCTTCCCTCCCTATGCTCCCCTCAAATGTAACTTAAAGTATCACTTTTACAATGTAATAAATTGTTAGGAATAGGATAGTTTTAATTTGTATTTTGGCAAGAGAAAACATTCTGCATGAGATGAATTGGCTGAGTGTAAAGTTGAGTTGATCGATTGGAGGACCAAGGATGCCGAAGGATAGGAGGAGTCAATTGATTGACTGGAGACCAAACTGATTGATTGGGGGAGTCTATACAACACTTGAGCCAGGAGTCAGTCGACCAATCCATGAAAAATAGTCAACGAACTAGAAGGCCAACCAATTGATTGAAGGGTCTATTTGACATGGAGGGCTGGTTCTAGCATATTTTTCAACTAGAACAAGTTGATATATATGATGTGGACCTTAGGTGGTATCAATTTTTTGTGTAACCAATGAATTGCATTACTATGGCCATAACCTCCACTCATATTTTGTGATTGCATGTTTTGATTGTGGATATAACATATATATGATACATATTATATGTATGTGGTGATTGGATATGTACATGTATCTACAAATACAAAGCCCTCAATTAAATGTTAACTCTTAGATAAATTATATAATAGTCAGACATGAAAACTTTGATCAACTAAATGTGGTCATGCCCTTGCATGGTGCTCCGTTCATCTGTTGGTGTGTAATGGTCAATAAGTGGGTCTTCCTTTGCAAGGTGCATATTTCTATCATTTGGGATTCTGGGTCCAGTAGATCTAGGTGATCTTAATGGGATTAAGGATTTAGAAGTGCAAAGATGGACAATGACAAAGAGTTGTGCATGCCATCTTTCAATAGTTGCATGTGATGCAATTGACATGTGTTTCATACCTAATTAGTCAAGTTGTAAGGAGTGCAGGATCACCCCCTACTAAATTGTTTTTAGAAGAATTAACATCCATTCCAAACACACTCAAGGGTATGTTGGAATAGGTATACATTTTACAAATTTAGTATAATGGTATGCAAAATACCAAAGTATAGCGGAAGAATAAAAATAATGACGATATTCAATTTTCACAAAAGATTACAAAAGTACATCATAATATCCCATAAGGGTTTACATGCATGATACAACATAAGGATCTCAGTAGAGGGAAATCTAAACCATAATAATTTTGTGTGCAAGCCTTAACTCATTAAGCTAGTCCAGAAATTCATGCCTTATCATCCAAGTCCTTCACCTAGGGTTGGAAGCATACCCCAACAAGAAGAGAAAGTAGAAGACATTAGCAAAGGTTGGTATGTGCATACTAAATAGGAAATTGAGCTATATATGGAATAAAGGACAACAAATATAAAAGACTTCCCATAGAAAGGATAAGGACCACCCAAATGGGTATCAAGAGAAAAGGAATTCAAATTGTATGATAAAAAAAGAATACTTTCCATTAATAAAACATAAAGATTGTTCCATACAAGCACGTGTAAAAAATTAGGGCACACACCCCATATCACCAACCTGCATGCATGTGAGATAAACATAGCCCTAGAATAATATAAACGCAAAGGCGGCCAAGTCTCAAAAACTTGAAACCTGATAGAGAAAGGAATACTGCCAATATCCCAAATATATAAAACATGGGCCAAGAATCACACATCTTTCCCTGGGTATGAGGTTCCTTTCCATCCCAAAAAGAGCAGGAAATATCACATCTACTCGGCAGGAAATAACACATCTGCCATAAAAACCAATGCAATTACACTAATCTAGTACTACTGAATCACATATCATGTAAAATGTAGAGGCAAGTAGAAAGTATAGTCAGAATATATAGACTAGTCACCACATAAGTGATCAACAAATACATCCACCGCAAAGGTGGGCAAAATACATCACATGTCATATTTTAGAGTTCCATCATGAACAAAGCATAAGATAAGAGTTCAAAAGAATATCCATGATCAAATGATCAATATAAAATAAGTTAGTTCACAAGAACCATGACTTTCAAAAGAAAAGTCATTGTGTACAGGCTAATGTCCATAGGACAAAGAGAATGAATAAGCATAGGTGAATTGCTCAACATAGAAGAATAGGGGCTACATCATACCTCAACTTTAGATTCTAAACAGTCCAAGTCAGTCCTAGATCCAAGCCTAGGCCTCCAAAGAATCTCTAGAGAAGGTGGAAAAGTCTAATAAGTAAGGTTCCTAATCTTACAGAGAGGTTGGTTTCTCCAACGAAGCTCCTATCTCGAGCAAGAAGCACATTCTTCACTTTGGAGATGAAAACCCCCTAACAAAATAACATGGAGATGAGGTGTTTATGGGTTCTAGGTGGGGTTTCACCATGAAAGGACATGGTTCTGACCTGGAGGAAGGTAGAAGGATGACTAAACACATAAAAATAGGGAAGGAAAGGAGGATACTTACTAGTTTTGATCAAAATCACCTAGGAGGAGCTTAAGAAATCCTAAATAGAGAAATTTGGAACCCTAGGACCCTTCTTCACCATGGTAGGCACCTCCTTATAACATGGGATAGAACCTTCATGGAAAAATAGAGTAGGAATGATTCTCTAAGCTAGAGGAAATAAAAGAGAGCAAGAGTTTTTGAATTGGGAGTTGGAAAGGGGTAGATATGGCTATATAAAGAAAGAGGTCAAGTATGAGGTGTCTATGAGACTTTCCATGTGTCATGTACAAGGGTGTCAATGTACATGCAAGTCTTTATGGATAAGTACTAAGTCAAGAACGAGGTGTCAAGTTACTTTCCATGTGTCCAATGCTAAGAGTGCCTATGGACATGCAAACCTTTATGGATAAGGAAGAAGTCAAGCATGAGGTGTTCATGGAGCTTTCCATGTGTCCTTAGCCTAGGGATTTCATGGGCATGCAAGAAGATAACTCATAGAGGCTTATTGAATATATAATGTCAATTTGTGGAAACATATAGGCCATCCCAAATGACCTCCAATCAAATAAATAACCCCATTGGTTGATAGCTTCTAAAGATAAGCTCATTTATAAAGAGAGTAATCACTAAAATTCCCTTGAAAAGAAACACCTTCAAACCAAGGTGCAACTAGGCTCCCTATGGTTAAGAAACTTGATAATGGTAAGTGAATATATAAAGATTATAATGCATGTGAGAATTTGCTAAGAAAACCTCCCATTTTGGTAAATTGTATAAAAGTCCCCAATGTACCTAAAATTGCATAACTTGCACAAATAACATCCAAATTGGACCAAAATTCATCCACAAGTTATCTATGATGTTTTGAATATGAATTTACCATTATTTACATATTTTGAAGTTATATATCAAATTATTCATTACTTATGCCTTTACTCATTTTCTCTCTCCTAAACCAATCCTAATATTTCAAGGTTATCCAAATTAGATGAAATTTGACATGTAGGCTAATTTTGATATGTAGATTTAAAATTTAAAGTTAGTTTCCACTTTGAGACTTCTTTTAATGAGATATGTCATATGGCCGATTAACGACCCATTATCTAAATTATTCATCCAATTAAGTTTCTTATCTTCATATTGCCACCAAAATGAGTTATGTTGCATATTTTATGTATTTATTATAAACCTAAGATTAATGTTAGAACATTAGGTTACATTAAGGTGATCTATACATGAATTAGCTCATTGGGGTTGTACTAAGCATCTATTTAGGTCTAATCTTCTACCTTGTTTGGCTAAGTCCAAAATGTCAACTTCTAGGGTAGGGTCTGAGATCTAGGATGTTACACAAGTTGTCTAAGATCAACCCTTCCTGAGTCTTAACATTGATGAAATATGGATCTGGAGTCAATCAATGGATGTACACTGTAATCTTCTAAATTGATAATAAGTGCTATATATTGGAACAAAATAGTGGGAGCGATAATTAATTAAATGCCTAATTAATGTCATCAAATTTTTTAATCAAAACAAATCAAAGATGTTTTGACAAAATACAAATTGCTTTTGTAGAAATTAATGGAAAACATCAACACACTTTCATTTTGACCAGACCTTGATAAGGACAAGTAGAAGGGGAATGGCTTCCAGGATTGGTTTAGGATGTTGACAATCATTCTCAGGAAAAAGCATGAGCTCTTTGCCTGGGAAAAACCAGTGCTAGATTAGCTCACTCCCAGTGTGCCTAAGGCTAAAAGGGATGCTTACAAGAAGCATACCAATGATGTGGTAGATGTCATGTACCTGATGAGACAATATAATAATATATATGTTCTTGATGTGGTAACACGTTATAAGAACATGTACCAAGATCAGACAAGAAAAGAGAGATATGACGTCTCAAAGGCATTGTTCGAGTGTAATATACTAGATGGAAATCTAGTCAGTCTTGATGTGTAAAGTTAATTCAGTATGTGGCGAACCTATGTAGACTTGGATTTCCCTTGGGCCAAGAGTTTACAAAAGATTTGATTTTGTAGTTACTACCATAATCATACATCTAGTTTGTCATGAACTACGACATGAATGATTTTCACAAGCCATTGTCAGAATTAGTTGGCATGTTGAGATCAATTAAAGCACAAATGAAGACGGGAAAACACAAATATAAGAAGAAGATCAGTAGAGGCAAAAGAAGTCAAAGGGAAAAGAAAAATCTAAGAAGAGTTCTAAATCTAGCTAGAAACCCATGTCTTCTGTATTGAAAGCTAAGGGAGGTATGAACAAGGATGACAATCGTCACAACTATCACCAATGTGGACACTGGAAAAGAAATTTCCCACTTTATCTGGAGGAATTGTAGAAGAAGAAGCATGAGATAGAGATCTTCACTTCACATATATATGCTAATGAGATAAATCTTTCCACTTCTTCATCATGGTTACATTTTCATGGATGTGGATCTCACATATGCTCCAATATGCAAGATCTGAAAAACAGTAAGCCTTTAAGAAAGGGAGAGGTCAAACTACATGTTGCTAATTGAGAAAGAGTTGCTTCCACTACAGTTAGAACATATCATTTATCTCTACCTAATGGTCTTGTAATAGAGTTAGAGAATTGCTATTATGTACATGCCATTAATAGATACACCATTTTGTTATTTTTAATGGACAAGAATGGATTTGAATTTCACATTAAGAATGGTTTATGTTCTATTTCAAAAGAGTGAGATCTTTTATGGTAGTGCCCCAATGTCATATGGTGTTTATTTTCCAGATATAGAGACACATGTTTATAACATATATATTAAAAGACTAAAACTCAATAACTCAAACACGAAATACCTTGGGTATTGTCATCTAGGGCACATTAATGAGAAACACATATCTAAACTCCATTTAGTTGGTTATGTAGATTCTTTTGATTTCAAATCAATAGAGACATGTGAATCATATTTATTGGTAACGATGAAGCGACTCCTTGCATGGGTCACAATGAGAGAGCAAGTGGTGCATGAGGATATCAATACTTATGTATAAGAACTTTTTCAAACACCAAAGATGGTTACTAATACTTCGTTACCTTTTTTATTGATCTCGGTAGATTCAGCTATGTGTACATGATGAAACACAAGTAAAAAACCCTTGAAAATTTTAATCAATTCATGAATAAAGTACTTAATTGACTTGGTAGAAGTATCAAAGAACTTCATCCTAATCGAAATGGATAATACTTGAGTCAAGTTTTTGAGGACCTTCTAAAAGCATGTGGTTCATATCACAATGAACTCCACCTCAAACACCACAACATAATGGTGTATCAGAAAGAATAGATCCCATATTACTCGATATGGTGTAGACAATGACAATTTTCTTGACTTTTCCATTTCATTCTAGAGATATGCTTTAGAAACATCCACATCTACACTTAACTATGTACCATCTAAATTTGGTTCAAAAAACATCGTATGATATATGACATGGTAAACATCCCAATGAGTTTAATGAAGATTTTGGGATGTGGAGATTACGTAAGAAGAAACAAGGTGTAAAATGTTATTGTCTTAGATATCCCAAAGAAAGAAGGTGATACTACTTTTACATTCCATCTAATAAGAAATTGTTTTTTTCCAAGAATGTTGTATTCCATGAAAACATGGTACATTTCTGGCCTCTAATATCATTTTTCCTGGCCTGAGTTACACTAAACAACCGACACTAGATACTAAATAATGTCAATTTTTTAGAACAAACATTACCATAGATAAAGCCTAGCTGATTAAGAAAAGACACAAGTACTACTTTTTTCATTTACATTGTTTACCTTCCAAGAAGCCCATCTTATGAAGCAAACCATGATATACAATTATTTGGGGGAAAATATTTGCCTCCAAATAATATAAGATGGGCGTCGGTTACGTCAGAACCAACAATAGACATCATCGAGCAAATTAATTTTTTCCTCCAAAATACTTTTGGCATCAGTTTCTTCTCCAAAACTCAACATTAATTCACATGCAACCACAAAAATTTGCATAATTTGTGTCGATTGTTCTTCAAGAAATGATGTTTTAGTGTTTGTGCCATGTCCCCGTAAAAATCCTCCTCCCAAATCGCACTCTAGTTTCGATTTGTTTTCTAGAATCCGATGCCTCATTCCATACTGAAGCCAATTTTGATTCATTTGTATTTTGTCCTCTTTCATCATTTTTTTATGTGAAACCAACATTTAAGTCATAATGTATGGTGTCAATTTTTCAACTATAACCAATGATTGTGGCCATTACTAAAGATGATTTTTTCATTAGGGTATAATTATCTTGCATTGATTTTTTATGGTAAACCAATGTTAAAGTCACTATGTTTTGTGTCATTTCTGGGGATGTAACCAACACTCTCACCATTACTGAGACAGATCCTTTTTTATTTGGGTAAAGGCCAATTGCATCTGTATTCTGGAATAAACCAATGTTTAACTCACCAATTAATGTGTCAATTTTTATGTATAACCAATGACTAAGTACTTAGCTATGAATTTCATTTAAGAACTGGTGAATAAGTTCAATTATATCACTTGTTAAATGTTTCTTTCCCTCAATCTTTTGTTTCATCACAAACGATTTTTTCTCTAACAATTTTCTCCATTGCACTCTACCTCCTCTGTTGCCTCCACCTTGCTACTACCCTACTTCTATAGCCGCCACACCTACTGCTCCGTTAGAGCACTCTGCTTTGACGTTGCTACTATCAGAGCCAACCAACACTATCACTACTTCTATCTTACTATTTTTCATCACTACATCTTATTCGGGTAACACTTCCCTGTTTGTTTTCTAAGTACATATTTTGGTGGACATTTGCCCATCTACATATTTACTAATAGAATTGTAGGAAAATACTGCCGAGATTTTCTTAAAAACTAAATACACATTATACACTTACAAGTTAGATTAGGTGTTCAAGAATGGGAACGGTGGTACAAACATTCATTATTGAATCCTTAAACCTAATTTGTAAACCATAAAACATAATCTAGGTGACCCTTGTACCAAAGTATAAAATAATAAACCCGAATCTATCTATAAATCTTAAATCCTAATCATGTAGTCTCTAAATCCTAATGCTTATTTTTTCTTTGATCATAGAATGAATAGATCAGGGATGTCCATTCCAAATCACTACTCCCTGGAGTTTATTGTTAGTCTTGACTAGTTTATAAGATTTGTGGAGGAACATAGGAAACAAACTAGAGATAGGTTCTAATGTCCATATAGGTATTGCAGTAACAACTTGAAAGTCAACATTGTTGACAAAATCAAAAGTTATGTTATGTGCAACGGGATTATACCAGGATATAAAAAATGGCACTGGCATGGAGAGAATCCTACAGTAAGATCAATAGATGTTGATAAAAGTACTTGCGTTGAAGAATAAATTATCACTGATGATGTAGACGTGAATGTACTGATTCTAATAAACGTGGTTGACTTGATGCTAGATAGTTGTGGGGTAGAGCACGCTTATCCACCTTCCTTAATTTAGAAACATTGTTCATGATGCTGAGAGACTATTATACTTATGTTTTACTAAGTTTATGAAGCTCAACGGTGTGTTGAGATTATATTCTCTAAAGGCTAAAAATGGATGAAGCGACAAAAGTTTCACATCATTGTTGTCTTTGTTTAAAGAAATTCTTCCGGATAGTAAGAGCTTCCAATCTCAACATGCAAATCAAGGAAAATGGCATGGCCAATGGGAATGAAGGATAAGAGGATAAATGCATTCCGAACTGACCATGTGTTATTTCAAAATGACTATGTTGATTTGATTTTTTTTCAAAATATGGGCGTCAAGGTACAAAATGCAACTTTAGAAAAGTCCAAATTAGCTCTCCTGCCAAGGTGATGAGGTACCCACCTATAATAACTTGATTTTAATGCTTGTTTTTCAATACCATGTATGCTAAGAATTTAAGGTGGAATGCAGAGGTAAAGAAAAATAATGATGGGATCCTACAACACGCGTCTGATTCCCCACAATGGAAGAAGATTTATTTATTGTACGCTAAATTTGGTGAAGAAGTCAAGAATCTAAGACTTGGGCTTTGTACCAATGGGACGAATCAATTTGGAACATTGATCATCCAACATAACCCGAGGTGTTATGATTGTTATATACAACCTTCCCCCATGGTTGTGTATGAAAAATAATTGTGTCATGTTGTCATTGTTGATATCGGGCCCTAAACAACCTCAAAATGATATCGATGTTTATCTTGAACTTCTGATTGATGACTTAAAGAGACTCTAGGGAGAAGGTGTAATGACATATGATGCTTCCTATAGAAAGACATTTTGTTTTCATGCTATGCTAATTTACACTATTAATGAATTTCTAACGTATGGAAATATGTTTGTATACAATGTAAAAGAATCCAAAGCAAGTACTATTTGTGAAGACAATAGTGAATTAATATGACTAAAATATTGCAGAAAGAATGTATATCTTGTTGATCGAAGGTTTCTTCCAAAATTTCATCTTTACTAAAGGTTGTGAAAAGTGTTCAATGGATAGAATACGGAATAGAGTGCCGCTAAACCTATATCAGGGGAGGTTGTTTATGAAAGTGTAAAAGACTTTGTCAATGCATTCCATAAGAGATCACAATGCACCATTCCCCCACAGAGTGACAAATCTTTATACAAGAAGAGGTCAATACTCAAGGATCTTTCTTACTGGAGTGTTTTCCAGTTAGACATTGTACCAATGTCATGTATGTTGAGAAAAATGTCTATGATAGCATCCTTGGTGTTATGCTGAATATTCCAAGTAAGACTAGAGATGGCATCAATTCCAGAATGGTTCTACATGAAATGGGAATACGAAAAAAATAATAGAAGTAGCTAGTAGTGATTGGAAAACATATTTACCTCCTTCTTGTTACATGTTGTCTAGAAAGGAGAAGAAATTTTTTTGTGAGTGCTTGCTTCAGGTTACGGTGTCACATGGATACTCTTCCAATATCTGTAGGTTGATATCAATGAAATGTTTGAAGTTGATAGGTCTTATATATCATGATTTTCACACGCTAATGCAACACATATTTCCCATGGAAATTTGATCTATACTTCCAAAGAATGTAAGGTTTGCAATCACCAAACTTTGTTTCTTCTTCAACACTCTATGCAACAAAGTTATTGATCCTGATAATCATGATAAGTTTCAAAGATAAGTGGTTGTTACCCTATTCCATCTTAGTATGAATTTTCTTCCTTCATTCTTTGATATCGTGGTACATCTTATTGTCCATTTGACTAGGGAAGTGAAAATGTTGGGACCAATTTTCTTGCATTGGATGTATCATGTTAAATGATACATGAGTATTTTTAAAGGTGATATTCAAAATCGTTGTTGTCCTGAAAGGAGTATTATTGAGGGTTGTGTGTCCAGGAAGGTTATGGAGTTTTATAATGCTTTTATGAGTTGTAATGAAGCTAATGTAAATGAAAAGAATATTGAGGACTATTCCGGTAAAGAGACTTTAGGAGGACGAGTGAAAGTAATCAATTGTGAGTTGTGGAAACAAGCTCACTTGTATATGTTACTCAACATCGATGATGTGAGTGTTTATATCATGGAATATACCAATTTTATCAAGACAAAATATCCTCGAGCAAATTGAATGTGGCTTGCTACAGAGCATAATAAGATATTTATTAGTTGTTTTGAAGACAAAGTCTTACGTCAACTATCTCAAATACCAAATAATGTTGCTAAAAGTATCAAATGCCTTGCCTTTAAACAAAAACTGAGTGTTATATGTTATGACAAGTTTCACATAAATGGGTTTTCATATTACACAAAGCGTCAAGATGATAAGAGCGTCATCTAAAACACATGTGTCACCCATCGAGCGTCTTCATTATTTTTTTCTAGTGCAAAAGATATGAGTCAACGTGCAGCTAAAATGTCATATTGAGGTGTCATCAAAGGCATGGGTGTTTGACTACTTAGATTTAAGAATTCTGATCTTTAATTATAATTGGGTTGATAACACTAAAGGAGTTGTAGTGGATGATTTGGGTTTCACATTAGTGAATTTTCAAAAGATTGGTGAGAAGGGTGAACCATTCATAATGGCATCACAATTGAAGCAAGTATTTTATATGATAATCCTACAATTGAAAAATTATTGGTTGTTCTTCATGGTTGAAGATAGTTCATTGGAGATGATATAGATGAAGAAGAATACCATGACAAGTATTATGACTCCAATCCATTCTCAGTTGGTTTTCCAACACTAAATATTGAAACCAATGCTGACTTATATGTGCATGGAGATCATGGTGAGGGAATGTTAATTGATAAAAGATCTCAATATTAGAGACATACATTTATTCTTTAAAATTTTAAATGTGCATTTTACAATCTTATATTTCGTTGTTTGCCTATTTTTTATATGACAACTTTTTTAGATGGCATATGACCATTAGTATGATGATCGTAATGATAATTACTATAAGGATGAGCATCATCATGATGTGCACCTTGACACTGGTGTAAGTTGTGTATTATTTTATTACAGTGATATGCATTTTACAATATGTCTATCTTGTTGTATTGTTTTATCGCATTTATCAATTATATCTTTTTATGACCAATATGTGTTATTTTGTCAATTTTTGGTTGAGGATGTATGCCATGAGGATCTTATTCAGCTTGATGAGCAGCATTGTCATCGTCCAAAAATAAGCGGCATCACCATGATAAACAAGTTAATACAACAATGGGGTATCAGAATGAAGTTGGTTGTAGAGTTTGATGATGTAAGAAATCCTTTTACAAAGAACCACAACTCTTTTTTGTCATATCTAGGGTTTCTTACTTGTATCCATTGTAGTGTAGCAGCAGAATGTTGGTATAAAATTGATAAAAGCAAGAAAGACTACATATGGAAACAACTATGTGTTAGATATTATCATACACAATTTTCTTTTTAGAGCTATTTACAATTGTATTTTTAAGAATATTCGATTAAGTTTATGAACTTTTGAAGAGCATATATGACCTAGATGAAGAACTACATTATAAAAAGGTGATACAATGCTATGGGAGGATACTAAGGAAGTATAGGACAACTCTGACAAGACTACAGATATGATAGGATGAGAAGAGGAAGAAGTCAACCACTAAACAATGGAGCTATCTTGACTCGATGATGTGGGAGGTGTTTGTTTCTATAAAAAACATTGATAATTTCAAGATATTAAGCCTCACTCCCTATTTTGAAAACATTATTATGAAGTTATTATTGTACTTGACATAGTAGGTTATGTTTTACTTATCAATTACTATTAATGATTGTTACTAACTTGGATGCAAGTGATTCTCAAAAAGAAAAGTGCTCAAAGAATGGGAACAACCACACGATGGGTTTAACTAGATATGCACATCTTTGTCAAAAGCTACTATAGGCATCTTCTTCTCATTAGGATACTCCTGGGACTGTGCAATCCTCTCCTACTACTAAACCTCTACTTTGCCATGATATATGGATAGCTCGGAGGCAAAAAAAATTTGGAGGTATTGTTAGTATTTATGCCCATAGAGCCTATCATGTGATGAATGTAATGGCATAACATGTAAATGATTTGATTAGTAATAAATGCTAGCTTCCTATTTATTTTTTATTTTAAGTTATGAAATAATGAATAACATAATAAATGTCTAGAGAATAATAGTACTCAATGATGAATGTATTCATGTTGAGGAGCTGAACAATGATATCGTACAAATGTTAAGTGTATATATATTCTCATTATATCCCTAATTGTTTGTTTTTTGGAAGGTATATAGACAATAATAACACATATGATCAGAGTGTGAGTTGGTTGATGATAGAGTCTCATTAGTCTTGATATGGAAATATCAAACCAAGCACACATATACATGTTCGAGAATAGTGTATCAGACAGACCCACTATGAGACTAACACATGGAAGCCATCATCATGGAAGCCATAGTAAACTCTCACAGTGATGGTGGTGATTGTAGTTCTTAGACCTAAAATCACTACACTCATCACATGTCGTTGGGTAAAGTTTGACATCATCAAAGGCAGTCTTGAAACATAGGTTGTTATAAGGTGATGATTGAGTGACTTTGACACATGGGGACTCACTTTGAGTGATAGAGATGGGATTTGTCCCTACTATAGGACTATGATATCCAAGGCCTCTTGATTAGTGAGACTGAGAAAAAGTATGGCCATACACATGTGACTCAATATGTGATATTGAGCTTACATATATCATGCAATCTACTCTAGTTCAAGGAACAAGATCGAATAATAATGAGGATGGCTACTCCATGCCTCTAGTTCAATTATATCCAGTGATAAAGGAACTATACAAATACTATAACACTATACACATTGTGTAGGTTGAAGTTGCACCCCAACTTTCCATTTGCATAGGTATCAATGATGTGTAACTAGGTATCACTCGTTTCTTGTGATGTCATAAGTTGTTATGGACATTTACTGCCAACGTAATATGGCACCTATAGGGTCACACACATAGAAACTCAACTAGAAGAGGAGTTTGATCTTAAATGATGATTGAATTGATTACTAAAGTATTTAAGTACTCAATTCACACAACAAATTAGCTGACTAGATTGCAATACATTCAGTTCAAGTGTGAAGGTTGTCGTTTGGAGTGTCGTGTTGATTAGAATTGAATTGGATGCATTTTTCCTGAATTGGGAAGTGAGAAGACCGTTTTGCATAAGAGAGATGACCATCTCGTGTGAGAAAGATGCCTAATTCATGGAAAAATTTGAGTACATCAAGGATCGTAAATATAATAAGAAATAGGATAGTTTTAATTTATGTTTTCATTTGAGATGACGATCTGCACAAAGACAAAATAAGCTACTCATGAGACGACCCGATCAACTAGAGGACCGAGAAGGCTAGACGATAGGAGACCAAACTGATTGAATGGTGGCCTGACTGATTAGTAGAAGGTGTCCAGAAGCTGCTTGGAACTGAGAACCAAACGACCACTTCATAAGAGCCAACTGAGTGACCAGGAGGTGAGTCGATCTGTTCAAGAGTTGAACCGATCAGCCTGGATTGGTTTGAGCACAAATCTTCACCAACAATAGGTTGCATATGATGTAGACCATAAGTGGTAGTACTTCCTTTTGGCTCCAAAAAATACATTAGTATGGACATAACCATCGCTTGTGTGCTCTTTTTATTGCATGTTCTCTTTTGTGATAATATAATGTATATGATACATACTAAGTATGTGGTGATTGTATAAAGTATATGTATTGATATATATATATATCTATATATATATATATATATATATATATACATATATATACATATACATATATATGCATATACACACACACACAGATATATATATATATATATATATATATATATATATATATATATATATACAAGTTAGTCATGTGCTTTACACGCAGTATAATTGTATATGGTTGTTGTAATACATCTAAAAGAATAATATGCTTATGTAGGTATAAATTTCAATGAATTTTTGTACAAGAAAAAAAATGTAGATGAAAAAAGTCATGAATTTTTTCAAAACGTTCTTGATGAATATTTTCACGTCTTCATTATTTAGTTAATTTTATTATGACAATTTAATTCTTTATTTATATTTTTTTTGTTTTGTCCAAGCTGTTTAGTTGACACCTAATCATTCGTATTTCTCTTGATATTGTAAATGTTCACCTTGATAAAGATATGTGAATAATTATGATAGTCAACTTGATAATGCTCCTTTCCACGCCCAACATGAATCTTAAGTGGACATAAACTCCATTTTACAAGTTTATTGTTTCATTTTATTTCAAAATCATATAAGATATTATCTTGTAAGAGGTAAAATAACTACAAGTACTCACCATCTACAAATATAATATTGATCAAAATAAAATTCTAAGTATTTTTTCTTTCCAAAAAACTAATTAAGGTTATTTTACTTATTTATTTCCAATAAAATATCTACTTATTTTATTAGACTCTAGCAACCCAATAGTGTATTTGAAAAACTTTCTAATTAGTGATGGTTTTTAAAAGTCTCCACATACACATCCGCATCAAACATATAATGACACTTGATACAGAGTTGCAAGTTTTAATATTATAAAATTTTTTAAATACAAATTATGTTGACTTCATTTTTATTGTACTAGGAGACATCAATCTCATACAATAATATATGTGCAAATTATCAAATATTAGATTGAAGTTCTTACAAGATTAGAATAACTTCCTACAAGTTTCATTTCGTGTACTATCCTATTCAGCTAACTATTATCATCATGTGATGCAAAACCACTTCAAATAGGTATGAGTATATAGAGACAATGTAAAGAATGTTTTAATAATTAGTGGATGATGATGATAAGTATTAATTATCATTTCAATCATTATCAATGAGTTAATCTTGACACGGTGATTGAGATGCATTACTACTTTCATATTGTGATGTTACTTTGACATATAGAATTGTACCTACTCCATATAAGCCTCTACTATAAAATTAGTTAAATACTTTGATGATCTATTAGTAGAAAATACTAAATTCCTTACAAATATATTTCCTATGTTGATATCATAGACAATTGTAATATTATTGGAATTTGTTATAGTTCATTGTCAATCTTGATAATCATCCAATGACTAATTTGAAATATCTCATGATTTGGACGAGTTTGTTGTAATCACCTATTCTTATTATATATTTAATCTTTTACTTTTGCACTTCGATAACAGTCTAAAATTATTCAGATATATTGATTCTACAACATTAATGTTAAATTATCATTATGTTCTTTGAGAATCTTTTTTTTATACCTAACATTAGGTTATATAACGCACAAATATGATACCTTGGAAGAACATTAAGATATAACATCAACATTGAATCTAAAAGTTATCAACATACACTTAGATTTGTGCAGGAATTTATGTCTTAAATATAACATCATGATCATTTTTAAGAATTATTTTTTATTGTGAACCATGTCATATATTATGTGTCACAGTAGCTATTCAAGGTTAAATATTTGATTGTTTGCTAATGACTTTTTATTGATTTTTATAAATAAAAATCATTCAGAAAAGTCCTTTTTTGATGCATCTATTCTATCTAGCATCGACAAACCAAATATCTTGAGAAAACAAATAATAGAGTATTAACATATGGAGTATTATTATATTTGAAAACCTATGTTATATCTGAGTGAAAGAGATGATGAAAGTCAACTTCCCATATTTATTATGAATACATAATGTATAATTTTCGTATTCAACTATTCCATCGCCATATGTTTTTATGAGATCATAAATTTTACATATTGTGTTTATGGAAGCTATTAGTTATCGATAGGTTAACCACTTTGCTAGTATGTATATGTTTTAATATTAATGGGATATTCTTTCCCACTTTGAATTAAAAGTATCCTCAATTGCACAATGAATAGAAAAAGTTGTTTCTAATATCATCTAGTAATCAGTACTATATCAATCTTTCTAACTTTGAATTTAAAGTATCCTCCTCTTCTAGTGAGAAAGCATACAAACTATCTATTTGAGTTATAAGTTAGTTGTGTTTCTCTTTGCTATCTATATTTCAGTATTTTGACATCTTAGATACGTACTATATAGATTAATAAAATGTTATGCTCAATTGGTCTACATCATAAGAAGTGCACGAAGTAGGATTCAACCTATGGCAGAATATGAAAATTGTTAATACAATATTGTTCTAATAGCATTACAAGGTTTTGGTATAATATACCAAGTGGTTGCAAGGCATAATATTTATATTACCAATGAATATCATTTTTTTCCAAATTAACATAACCATTTAGTTCTCGTTATAGATGTTGTGATTACTTTAATTTCTAAATTTTGGATCATCATTTCTACATCCATCCAATTCTTCTATAAGAAAAATGTGGGAAGTTGAAACACATTTGAAAAGGCACTCATTAGTTATATACAGTGTGCAAATAAGGATAAATTATGCAATTGCGGAATTTTTTTTGGCACAATTGATTTTGGATATAGTATGTTGTGTTGTTCCTAGTGGATTCAAATAAGAATTTTAAATAAGAAATAATTACTGAACTCATTGAGGCATGTATAATGGATTGTCCTTAAGAGTACTTCCTCCTTACTCAGATAATGTTTGTCAGTGCAATAGTAAACGGTGCGGCTCCCACTCTCCTAGGATAGATCAATGACTGGAGCGGGGATGCGAACACACACAAGTTGCATTCTCCAACCAACACCAATTGATCTTTCTTCCAGTGATCGCACAAATAACATTGACAGTAATAGCAAAATATATTTGGAAAAAAAAATCTATTTTTGACTATTAAAAAATAGACAAACTCATTTTTATTTTATCAAACGTTGATTGGACGGTTGACAAACAAAAAGATGCAAGCGAGCAATTGCATATTCGATTGGACTCTTCCAAACATGCTCTAAAAGGATGTAAGAAAAGTTCAATGGGAGGCCAGATTGCACCCCCATGCACGAAGCGACATGGGTTGACACGTCCAATTAAAGGGTTTTAGGACTGGATCGCCCCAAATGAAGTTGGGCTATCCCACCGTGCGTGTGGGAAACTCATATCTCACTGTACTCTTCAAATAACATATGAATAAGATTGCATATATAAGGAAGACTGAAGTTTTAGAATTTCCCATTGTGGGACTAAAGCTCTTCGTTTTGTATATAAAATACAACAAAACACAACACCTTGCACCTATGTAATGAAGTTTTTAGATAATAGAATGCAGTGATTGTGGAACACACAACCAATTTGTCACGTTTACGTATCTACGTGAGATATTCTACTTGTTCATTGTTAGAAAGGTTGCTTTTGTCTCACATTCCAACAATTATATTTTTTTACAACATAATTACTTTTCATTGCATGTGATGATGTCGCAGGTTTAAAGTTTCATGTATTGTACAATCTATTCAAATACAAAACCAATTACAATCCACAACATTCCAATGAGTATACATGTATTTCTATTTTTCATGCATGAGATGTCTAAACAATATGATTATTGTAGATCACTCTCACATATTTTTGTTGTGGCTTGGTCGTACTCTCCATGAACAACACGTTGCAAAAAGACTACATTCTGACTGTGCAGGAAAAAAAATATTACAATGGATGGACGTATTCAAGTCTATTATAATGTATATTCCAAGTCACATAATTTCAAATCCTGCCTTTCAACCTAAAAGTTCTACTCTTTCATGAGATATTTGAATGATTAAGAAAATAATAGAAAGTAGAAGTACCAACGTAGCGGCAGCTGATTTTGAGGTTAAATATAATGTCTGTAGATATGGTTGTTGTTATTAAAAGTAAAGCAGCTACTAACAATACAAAGCTTTTAAGCAATCTGATATAAAATGAATTGCCAACTCAGATGTGCAATGAAAAAAAAAAGGATGCATAATTATATAGCACCGCGAATAACCCCAAAGCTAATCTTACGCGAAAGGTATATAAGAGAAAGATGATTTGATTACCTGAAATAGCCAAACTTGATAGCATGGAGCACAAAGAGGGGCGAAGACCTTGAAGACCATCAAAGAATTCCAATCCCGTAACTTCCTTGAGTGATCTTGTGAACGTTGTAGAGCAAGAAAAGGAAAGGATCAACACGCCAAGTCAAATCACACAATATGCACTTTCAAGTGACCTTGACTTAGCCAACGCCTTAAGGTAAGATCTTGATGTGTACAAGCTGATTAATTCGCATCAGCATCCTAGGGAACATTGATATTCTGATAACGGACGAGATGGTTGTTTGTTAGGCGATGAACGTTGATCAACCGTGCAGTTCAGAAATAATGGGTCGGATGAAGGATGGATTCATACCAGACGACCTATAACATGGATCTAACAACCATAAAATGTTTCTGAACCAAGCCATGCATATTGTTTGCCTGCCACAGCCTTGTACTTCGTGTAACCATAATCCCTAAACGCTTTCCTTGTTGTTGTGATCGATAATGCTACAATATTACCGCTGCAATCGGCATCACTATAATATTTATATTCTGTGGTGCCGGCTGCAGTTAGAAGGGAGTTATATACAGATTGTTGAGGATCTTGATCTTATGAAACAGCAGGTGAAAGACATTGCGGACATCGTGGTTGTAAAATCCCCTCAGCATGCTTTGTTACATCTATTCGCACATGTGACCTCATGCAAACAGTTCCGTAATTATTTTTCTCTGATGCAACGCGAGTTGTCCTTGTCCAGCTTGGAAGGGAAAGGGAACATAAAGGAACCGAACAATAAGGTGGAGGAGGAGGAGGAAGGGTAATAGGGCTTTGGACGTCGGATGCATGGGTGGCTATATGGGGCTTCCCTTTGTAATCTCAACGGTTTCGGTGATAGGATTATATACGGATATATATATAGATGGTAACAAAATCCGAGAAGTCTACTTGTTAAATGTAATGGCGAAGGAAGAGTCTACTTCAATCATGGAGGACTTTAACGCGTTCACAACGGAAGAGTCCTCTTAATGTTGGGATCATTAGAGGACGGAGACGAGTCGTGCCACTTTATATATATATATATATATATATATATATATATATATATATATATATATATATATATATATATATATATATATATATATATATATATATATATATATATATATATATCTTCGCTACTCGTGCGGGTAACTAAGATTCGCTACCCGTGCATCTGTTTTGCAACAGGAAGACATGTATTTGTAATGAGATGGTCCAAATTGTAATGAGACGACCAAAATTGTAATACAAAGACTCGTTTTGTATTACAACGTTGTTACAGTCATATATATATATATATATATATATATATATTACTGTTTTCAGACGAAAAAAACAAACATCACGCTGTATTTACAAAATGAGTATGTCTGTTACAATTTGGACCGTCTCATTACAAATGCATGCATTCCTGTTATAAAATAGATGGACGGGTAGCGAATCTTAGTTACTCGCATGGGTAGAGGAGATACACCCTATATATATATATATATATATATATATATATATATATATATATATATATATATAACCCCTCAAATAATCTGTCAAGTCTTATATGCTTTTCATAAGAAGCAGACATGAAAATCTTGATCGACAATGGTGGGCATGTCCTAGCGTAGTGTGTCGTCTATCTAATACAAGTGTGATAGTAGATTTGTGGGACTGCCCTAGTAGGGTGCATATTTATCGTGTTGCCTTTTATGCTTAATTATGTGATCTTAATTGGATTAAGCACCTATAAGAATACACGTGATCAATGACAAGGAGTTGTACATATCATCTATCAAGAGTTGCATTTGATGCAATAGGCAAAAGCCGCCTACATGATAGAATTAAGTTGTGGGTGACTGCCCTAGCTAGCTCATGATTTTGATGATATATGGATCTTGGCTCACTAGAAAATTGTAAGTTGCAATCTTATGAAGTGATATATAAGGGCTATCAATTCGAACAAAATAGTAGGAGTGATAGTTAATTAAAAACCTAATTAATATCATCAAATTTATAAAATCAAACAAAATCAAAAATATTTTGAAAAGTTGCAATATTTCTTTGTAGAATCAAATGTCAAACACAAACACGTTCAAATTGTGATCAATACTTTAGAAGGATAAAATGGGACAAAATTCCACAACTAATTAAGGACTTTAAGAAATGTTCTCATCAATTAGAGAAAGCTCTATGTCTTTGATAGACCAATGCCAGAGGAACCCACTCCAAAGGTGCCGAAAGAAAAATGGATGCTTATTGGAAGCATGTCAATGATGTCATAGACATTTGAATACCTAATGCCCTATTGTATGAACTATGAGTTGCACGAACAACATAAAAAATATGGACATTCTCGAGATGGTAACACATCTTATGAATCATATAAAAATAGAAGGTATAATGTCTCTAAAGCGCTAATTGAGTGAAAAATGACAGAGGGAGGTCGAATAGAACCCTATGTGCTCAATGTGATTGGACATATGGAATGGGTGGGATTTCTCTAAATTCATGAGTTGACCATGAATATTATTATGCAATCATGGCATGAATCATATAGTTAGTGTATAAAATACTTGGAATGTTGATGCCAATGCAAGGAAGAAGAAGGACAAATCTATGCTGGTAATCAGGGGAAGTGAGTCCTACCACAAAAGCAAGGCTAAGAATTGTTTTGAGGCAAACATGAAGCCCAAGTCATCTTCTCTCAATATATGGAGAAGGGTATGTGTAAAAAGAATCTAACCTTTTCACTTAATTGATAAAGAAAAGAAAATGCCACCATTGCCACTTGTCTGGATGTTGGAAAGAAATTATCCTCTTCATAGATGATCTTAGGAAGAAGATATAAATAGAGATCTCCACTTCAGGACTCGAGTAGAAGTAAACTAGAACTGTGTGGGGGAAGGGTTTCTACCTTTATAGTTGGGAACCGTCATTCATGGGCACATAATAGAATCAATGAATTGCTATTATGCACTTGCCATTGGTTAAAAAGTTAAATGTTTTGTATGACAAGAGAATTATGTTTTATTTTGAATGATATCATCTTTTATGGCAAAGTCGTATGTCACACACACTATACTTGATAGTTGTAAAGACAAGTGTGTATGAAACATATAGTGAATGACTTGATGACTCAAACTACTAAATACCTATAGCACTATCATCTAGAGTGCATAAACAAGTAATGCACTTCTAGAATCCACATCATGGTTATCTGGACTCTTTTGGTTATTGAACCAATAGAGACATGCATGTCTTATTTATTGGGCAATATGCCAAGAGCATCTTCACTAAATGTAGTAAGAGATTGACTATTTCATTAGGAATAGTACATGTTGATGTACAAAGACCTTTTAAAATGAATGCTAAAGGTAGTTACAATTACATCATTATATTTACTAATATGATCTGTAGATATTGAAATTTGTAATTAATGAAATACAAGTTTTGATCTCTTCAAGTCTTCAAAGAGATCATAAATGAAGTACATAACTATATTCGTAAGAGTATTAAGATACCTCAATATGATCGATGTTGAAATACATAAACCAAGAGATTGAGGACCTTTCGGAGAGACAATGATAGTGTATCACATTAAATTCCACCTGAAACATAATGATGTGTTAGAAAGAAGGTAGCACAACTTGTAAATTCATGGTGAGATTATCAATAAACTCTAGCTGATCTTAGAATTTGTTTTGGGTGCACACTTTACACTAAAAATATTGTAGGGTCTGAAATGGTTTAAAAGACACCATATGAGATATGGCACGGATGGAGTATCTCTGAGTCTTTTGTAGTGATTAGAATTGAATGCTTATATAATAAAATTGTTTCTTAAAAGTTTTTTCCACAAAATCACATAAAATTTATTTTGTTAAATACTACTCTTATATGAATCCGAAAACGAAGTGTTTGTTAGTCTGGATGATAGTATTCCTAGACGAAACTTAATTGCAAAGGAACCAATGGGAGTAAAAGTAGAACTTAAAATTTTTGAGACAAACAAGAAAACATTAAAACTAAAGAGGTACAATAATGAACAAGGAGAGCCACAAATTATTGAGCATAGAACTCATAGTTTTAGTAGAACATGCCTTGAGTTTGAAAGATTATGATATCTCATAACTCAAGAAGGCAGTGAGTTGATCATGGAGATGAGTCAACAACCTACCTAGAAACTATTGAGGGCTCAAAATTTGAGAAATGGTTTCGGGACATGACATCAAATATGGACTCCATGTACACCAACAATGTATGACTTTGCTAGATCCTCATAAAGGGGTAAAACCCATAGGGTGCATTTGGGTTTTTGTAAGAAGACCAACATGATAAGGTAAATTGGTTGCAAGGAGTTTCAAATAAGTTCAAAGTGTTGAACATGATGAAGTCTTTTCACCAGTTACCATGGTGAAATCCATATGGATCACGCTTGTTGTTGCAGCTTAATCTGACAGTGAGATTTGTCTTATGGATGCTAAAATTGCATTCCTTAATTGGAATAGTTATTAAGATGTGTAGGTGACACAACCTAATGGTTATATAAATCCATTAATGCATAATAAAAGTCTATAATATACAAAGGTCAATCTTAAATTGAGGCAAACATCTCAGAGTTGGAATCATCTATTTGACAAAGTCAAAGGATTTGACTTGAGTTAGAATGAGGATGGAAATAGTGATTACAAAAGATTTAGCGGGAGAATATTTATATTCCACATAATGATGGGGAATAATGTCCTTATCTTACAAATTATAAAACCTGACAAGGAATGTACATTCTCTTAAGGGTTTAGGCAAATATGAGATATGAATTGAGATCTATAAAGATAGATCTAGAAATATTCTTGACCTACGAAAGAGGACATATACATTGGCAAGTTGATAAAGGGTTCAACATGCAAGACTCAATGAGAGAAAACATGTCCATGTTCCATGGAGTTAGTCTCTCAGGAGCCTAGTGTCCCAATTCTTATGAAGAATAGGAACACATGGAAAGATGCCACATTCGTTCACAATTGGTTCTATCATGAATGCAATATTATGTACTTATCGTGTTATCTCGTACGTATTGGATATGATAAGAGGATATCCAATCATCTCATATGTAATTGACATTATGAGAAGACATATATGTATATATATATATATATATATATATGTATATATATATATATATATCTATATATATATATATATATATATATATATATATATATATATATATATATATATATATATATATACACACACTAGTACAAGCACGTGCAAAAAGCACGTGACTCCCATGCATAATGATATCAACAAATACAAAAATTCACATTTCTCAATAATCATATTACTTAGAAAAAAAATCAAACCAATTCAACTACACTATATTTTATGGTGCGTGATTATCACATTAGAGATATCAAGTCAGAATATCTAATATATTGTTGTTTTCCTTTAGTGGGATCTATTACATTCATATGTTTAAGGCTTTCTTTTCTTAGTATTATTTTTTACCGCAATTTTGTCATTGAGGACTTTTTTCTACTTTTATATAAAATTAGTTTGTTATTGATTAGATCTCATGTCTCTGAAGTGTAGGTACTTCACATCAACATCCTCCATATAAAATTGGTGTTGAACATCTCCCTTGGTGATGTAATTAGGTATTCTAGTTTTTAGGCATATATAGTTCTACAAAAATTTTACACTAGTATTTTATGAAGCACTTCAAAAATAAATAATAACTATAAAATGATGTAGTAGAACCTTTTATCCATGTCGAAATTTTTTCAAAATATAACATGCAATTTTAAGAAAATAAATGTATATATACATATATCTTGAATCATTATAGCAACACATAATATTCAATATTAAGAAATAGTGTTCTTATACTTTGTATGTGATCTTAGTACAATAATATTTAAGGGGAGTTGCATGTGAGTCATGTACAATATTTTTGTAGCTCATTTCAATAATGTTTGTTTTATTTCAACACTTTTTGTAGTGTATGTTAGCATGATGTACTCATATACTTGCTTGGCATGACATATTTTTATGCATGTTTTTATGTTTGGTCTACATTTTTTCTTATTTGGGAAATGTATTATGATGTGACTTTTGACTATTCATACTTGACCATTGTCATAATTGACTTCCCAAGGGTTTGTTATCCTTTCCTTCCCTCCCACTTTTTTTTATAAAAAATGGGGAGAAGTATTTGAATATGTATAAAATGAAATATTTGTTGGATTATTATTATACTAATCATATACCTCAACTTATACCAAACACATAGGTTTTTCAAAACTAATAAATAGGATTGCAAGCATGTGAATTTAAGGAGAGTTATTGAACACAATTCATATTGGTACCCAAGGTAAAATCTCAAAATTAATATTTACTATATATTTAGGAATGGTTTTCATCTTTTAAAAATAGGAGAATGTTGACTCTAACTGTCCTAATCCATATTCTAGCGACGGCTTGATTGTACCATTCATTTATGTATAATGTTTATATTGAGTATATTTATTTTAATGGACATTCTCTAATGACCTCTAATCAGTAAAACCCTATAAATTTGATATTAAAACAAGATATACACAAATATCAAGATTTTTATAATTAGGTAGCTCATTCTATATATCTTTGACAAAAACAACTTTCGTTGTATGTGTGAATTAGTGATGCAAAAGTTTTTTTGGAACATAAAGTTCCACCAACTTTTCCCTAATAAATAATCCTCAAGATAAATATAGAGCATAGGCTTCTAAAGATTGAATTCACTACTAAACCTATGTCTTGTAAAGGGTGCAAAAGATATCAAAACATAGTAATGTCCCAGCCCATGGGGATGAGGATGGAGGCCCATTGTGATGGGATTCAATTTTCATTTTGAAAGAAAACATAAAGTGCACTAAGGAATGCCACTAAAACTGCTAATGTTTGTACTTCATTAGCTCACACATGTGCATGATCTATAGTAGAAACAATAAAGTTATCGCAAATTCTTGAGCAATTTATTGTCAAGACCGTCAATTATTTTAAAAAACAAATCATCCAAAATGTAATGTTTGTCTAAGGGAAACATATACACCTCGAGGGGATGTTGGAGAAGTTTTAGTTAATGGTGAGGCTAATAGTATTAGGGTTCAACCCCAGGACAATGCCCAAGTCATTATAGGGGTGAGTAACACTTCTGAAAATAGTCAAATTTCAACATCTACTGTCTCACATATAGATGAACTTGAGTATTTTAGGTCCTCTAGAAGTAATTATTGTATGTCTGAATTTGAAATGGAATTTGATGTTTATTTTTCTAATGTAGGCAATGAACGTTGTTATGTGAGTCATGTAATGCATAAATTAGGAATCTCATTGGATTACCATAAGAATATGGTCTATTAAGGCATGGAAGATAAGGGCTTGTCTTCTGATTTACTTACATTTGAACCAAATATCTTGAAGAAATTCAAGTACATTGGGGATTCTAGATCGAAGAAAAATAATAAAAGGTTGAAGAAAAGTAATCATGTTAATATTTTTAGATTTGTAATTGATAAATCATTGAAACTACTATATGTATCCTACATGATTGTCTATTGCGATTCATGTTTGGTTTTCCTATACCCCCTTCATGTGAGAAGACTTTGAGTATGGGTTTTGTTTCCTAGGTATGCTATATGCATATATGATGGTTATCTTTGTTACATATTTCTTCTACTCAATGCATGGTAAATTTGAGTTTGTTAGATGGTAGATATTTCTTGAAGTCAACTTTCACTCCGTAGGCGTCATTGGATCTAAAGGATGAGTTTTACTTTTTGTTTATTTCCTATGAGAAACTCTTTTTTATATGTATCCTATTTATGGTGTGATTTTGATCCTTGTATGACTCTAATATTCTATGTCTGTTAGAGTATTAGTAACTTAGGTTGTGGGGATTCAACTATTTTGTACTCAAGTTTTGATAATTAATAAAGGCACATGCTTAATTGATAAATAAATATTTTTATGGGTGACTTTTGTTTAATCACAAACTTCTAATATATTCAATTAGTAGAAGGTTTGATACACTAAATGTATAGGGAACTTTGTATTTTGGTGAAGTTTAGATTGATCACATTGTGTGGGTTTTCCTAGTTCACGTGTGGCAGTTGAATTTTCTTTCTATAAATTTAACCCATCAAATAAGTACTTGAGACAAAAGGTTTTTCATCTACTTAATTTTATTAAGGAAAATTCAAACCATGAAGGTTTGTAATCTACATAGAACTTTGCATGATTGAACTTCCCTTAGTAAAATTAAGCAATCTACAATATATATTCTCAACAACACCTTGTGTTGCATGTGTCAATACATTTCTATATAAATGTATCTCAAAAATGTTGTAGGTGCGCATATCAAGTCCTCTTTATAGAAGAGAGTGGCCAATTGATTAGGAACCATGTTAGATTTTTTTTTTCATTTAAAAATTTTGGGTTTTGTGATCTTTATAACCTTACAATACAAAAATGGAACCAAGTAAACATCACAAAAACACTATCATTATTCTATAAAATATTAAAAATAAAAAAGGTTTCTGATCATCCAAGAAGGTCATTTGATGAAGTAGCTAATGTATCCAAATTGACATGAAAACCATGTGATTGAATGGTTGTATGCAATTTTAATTTATGAAAGTATATTTGTTCAAGTGGTTGTCAATTGTGACAATGTATATATTAAAGAAATCATATTTCATTCTTTTTAGTGTGCAACACCTCTTCAAGAACATACGCAAGCAGATGAACATTTGTAATAGTTACATTGTAATTCACATGTCTTCCACCTAATCATCTAAACACTAAAAAATTATTTTTAAATTTAATTAAGTGTTACATATATTTCATCTTAACATACATATATTACGTTATAACCAATGATCAAATTCTTATAAGTTCTCACAGAGCAAGGTTTAGCATCTTTCATATAAAATTTTAGCATAAATGATGAGTTGGAGCATGACAGATATTAAAAAAGTTACTCATAAATGAAGGGTGAAATATGCTTTGCATTTTTGACATACAAAATGAATCATAAACGAAGACTTTGACAATGGAAGAAATTTAGACAAAGTATTATTTGTCAATGAAAGGTATCATAATTTAAACACATTTTAAGCTTGTGAAAATTGAGGTTTTCTGTGCCCCGAGTATTTTATTCTAATTATGACACAATCTCAACACATTCATTAGTATTATAGCAAAAACTCATTTGATATATGAGAAAGAATAACAAAATAGTTGATAAAATTACTCTTAATGTAAACATTTATTATTCTCATTTATAAAACTTTATAAAATTTGGTAATTTTGGTTTACCACAACATGCCATTGAGATTTTATATGTACAAAACAATGATTTATACTTCCATTAAATTTGAAATGGTTCCAAATTCATAAAAAAATATTATAAAGTATTTTATTTGAAAATATTAAACTATGATTTGTACAATAATACAAATAAAATTCTTGTGATTTCTTCCATTGTTATGTTATAATATGGTAATCTATTTTTCAGTACTAAATCATATAAACACTTATGTTTAATTCAGTGGATAAAACAGTATGGGTTTATAAACATGACACAAAGCATGATCTATAAATAGTTTTGTCCTATATATGTATTGAAGCTCAATGCAACATGACAAATATACATTATTCCATGTATATCTTTCCAACTTATATGTTGTCTCTTTAAAAACGTGATTTGGACAATTGTTTCATCAACCTCCAAGATGTCAAAGACACAATGATGACTTGTGTACATCCTTCTCTCATTTTTTCCAAAGGTTAGTTGCTTCTTTGGTATATATATTAGAAGCATAAATTTAACGAGAAAGAAACTATTTCACATTTGCATATTTATTTATCTATATACAAATTCTAGGTTATTTTGATATTAAACTTGCAACTTAGACATTCACATCTGTTTTCTTGTTGTTATAAGTGAGAATTAGTTCTACAAGTAAATATATCACATGTGAAATAAAACCTTATATCAATGACCAAAATCACATCTTTATTTAATTAATTCAAGTAAATATTAATTATTTGATTGAACATAATATTGAAGTAAAAATATTAATATAAACAAAGACAAAGATATTTTTGAGTGAATCCTTACAAAAGAAAGTCAATTGTGACCACGAAATTCAGTTACACTTTTTATTTCTTTTTCATGTTTCATAAGAACAAAAAGTAAACTTTAATAATGTTGTATATGTAACGTATAAACATCTATATTTAATACTACCACATATAGAACTATCATTATTTATGTTAACTATAAACAAAGTAATGAAAAAATTATTTTAAGCATGTAACAAAACTATTATCATTTCGTAACTCTTGGTTCTAAAACCATGTAAATAATTATACAAAATTGGTCAGATTTTCTTTTAAATGTTCACCAGTTCCCGCTACTGATATTGTTTATGGCACTTACAAGTCATATCAACCGTTCTAGCACATATTATTAGCTACAACACCAATCGTAGTCCCCATAGACTTATAGGAATAATCCTTTCTTCGGTGTCTTGAATGGTATCAAGGCCCCAACTTTTCTGAATTAGATAATTCAAAAGGGTACAGTGAACACAAAATACATGTTACATTACTTTTTTGGGTAAGGAATACATGAATGACTACTGGTATACAATATTTTACTAACTTAAGAATCATAGGGAATGAGGATGTATGTTACACATGCATATTGTTGTCAAAAGTCTTAGATAAACATACATTTAGTGTAAATCATTGAATGCAACCACGGTGTGCAAAAGGCTGGTCATGTCTGGAGAAAGGAATTCACATGAAGGCTCCGATAACTAAATTCACACTCATTGAGCAAATAAGTGTTAGATATATTCAATCTCTGAATTCTTTCCGCACAACATTACATTTTAGAATGTTAATTTATAGTTGAAATATTATATCACGTAAGATATAGAGATAAAAAGGTTTGGATACCCTACAGTTCAATGATTGTGAATGAGAACTTGAAACTAATATCAAGTTTGAATAAGCAGAATGATTCTCCTGTGACAACGTACTACACATCAGTCTTTGGTATTATAATGTGCGCCCAACATAGGGGTACTGATAGGACCATAATTGAAAAGTAAAAGATACTTATACATCATCAAGAGTGATTCTGTATTAGTTGGTAAAATAATCAAGGAATTTGTGTGATAAACATTGCAATCTTGAATTGAATTCAGGATAATGTCTCACTAATGCACATTTGATAGCATACCTTTGAAATCTTTCAGAAATTGATTATACGAATCTGGAAGAGAATGGAGCTTACTGCACTAAGAGGCCAAAATAATGTGGTAATCCAAAAGCCTCCTCGATACAACGACGTTGAGATGCTATGGTCCTCTTAGGTTTGTTGTCCCCAAGTTGTAATTTGTATTTGCTTCATTCAGAGCCTAAATGATAGTTATTGTTGACGCAATTGTCATGGAGAATTTCCTTAAGAGCCCTCTGAAGCCGTCTATCTTACTTGGTCGACATATATATAGCAAAAGTTGAGCACTTTTTCTTGTACTCTCAAAATGTTCACGAAGCAAAACATGGAATCTTTCAAGGGCTCGTCCACATGGCACTGGCGCAAAAGGCTGATTTATAACTATAATCCCAAAAGTAATGATGAGTTTAGTATCTGAAGCAGAGTTTTGTAGCCTAGGAATCCGTTCTCTTCAACAGCGCCAATGACATGGAAAGTTGCACATGAAAATAATACGCCCAAGATTCAACGCCAAACCAGTATATCTATTCCGTGACATGCATGCGATCTCTCCATGGAGATGGATCCGCTTCATGCCGGATTGGTAAATCCTCAAACTACAAACGCAAGAGATCCAGTCTCAGATCTGTTTGACATCAGATCGTCATGAACAACCATCCCGAACAAACAATGCAATTCCTGTTGAAAAATCTACGCGATGACTATATCATTGAAGGAGTTCCCACAATGTTCCTAACTAGAAAATGTATTACATGATAATCTGAAGGGTTGTGGGTGTTCCGTGTTGCGGGTTTTACATGTGCAGAGATCAGCGGAGGGTCTCACACGCTTAGATGTTAAGACTGTTATCTCTTAAGAGTCCAATAAATTCCAGAAAACAAGAGGACCAGAGACGAGCACGATTATTGATAGAGTCCAACAAATTTATGGAAACATGAGGACGAAAACAAGTCCTCATAGTTAGTAGAGTAGAATAATAGATATATATATAGAGAGAGTCACGCTAGAATACACTCGAGTATACAGATCGCACAAATACACTCAAGTATGTTTACATATGAATACTGTTTTCTTGCTAAATGTAAACCATTGATATTCACCATCATATTATAAGTAGGCTACATACAAATTTTGAGCCCATTTGGATGAGTGCAAATCACTCATCCAAGGCCAACAAAATTGACACACGAAACTAATTTGAAATGCGTAATTTTTGCGGTCTTTATATCATGACTTATAAATGTCCAAAATGAGCTCAAACTTTGCGTATGAGCTATTCATAAGATGTTTAAGAAGATCAATGGATTATATTTTTGAAAAAAATATTTCATCATGAAAAACTACTTAAGTGTATTCAGCTCTGAATACACTCCAGTGTATTCTAGCCAAACTCTCTCTCTATCTCTCTCTCTCTCTCTCTATATATATATATATATATATATATACATATATATATAGAGTCAGACTAGAATACACTCTAGTGTATTTGGAGAATTATACACTCAAGTAGTTTTTCATGATGTAATATTTTTCCTAAAATATAATCCATTGATCTTCTTAATCATCTTGTGAATAACTAATATAAAAAATTTGAGCACATTTGGACATTTATAGGTCATTTTATAAAGACCGCAAAATTATGTATTTCAAATTAGTTTTGAGTGACTTACACTCATCCAAATGGGCTTACAATTTGTAGGCAACCTAATTATAGTATGACAATGAAGATTAATAGTTTACATCTTGTAAAAAAAGTCTTGATATGCAAACTCATTTGAGTGTATCCGTGCGATCTGTACACTCGAGTGTCTTCTAACCTGACACTCTCTCTCTCTCTCTCTCTCTATATATATATATATATATATATTATATATATATATATATATATATATATACAAAGAGAGAGAGAGCACTCGAGTGTACAAATCGCACGGATACACTCAAGTGTGTTTGCATATCAAGACTATTTTTTACAAAATGTAAGTCATTGATCTTCACCGTCATTCTATAACTAGGCTACATACAAATTTTGAGCCCATTTGGATGAGTGTAAGTCACTCATCCAAGGGCAACATAATCGACACACGAAACTAATTTGAAATGTATAATTTTTGCGGTCTTTATAACATGACCTATAAATGTCCAAATGTGCTCAAATTTTGCGTATGAGCTATTCACAAGATGTTTAAGAAGATCAATGGATTATATTTTTCAAAAAAATATTGCATTATCAAAAACTACTTGAGTGTATTATGCTTCAAATACACTCGAGTGTATTCTAGCCCGACTCTCTCTCTCTCTATATATATATATATATATATATATACATATATATATATATATATATATACATATATATATATATATATATATATATATATAGACACACACACACACACACACCCCTACATAGCAATGTCGTATGTATTGGACATGACGAAAGGATTTATGTCAAGTACCAGTGAGAGTCACTGGACTACCGTAAATGAACATCCTTAGGTTCTTGTGAAGCACTAAAATGATTTGTTCCTTAAGTATGGTGATAAGGAAGAGTTGGGTATAAAGAATTACACTGATGTAAGATTACAAGCTAACAAATAAAGGATCACAATATAAACTTGTTCATGACGTTAAATGTGAATTGTAAGCTAGTAAGGGTTTTGAGCTAATGACAGTTGTTCAAATCTACAAAAGAAGTTGAGTATCTTTGTGTTATAAGAACAATAGAGGGTACTGTATGGATCAAGAAATTCATGTGGATGAACTTGTCTCAGGTTCCAACCATTGATGATACAATAGATTTGCTAATAAAAACAATGGAGCTTTGAGTTAGATAAGCAATCTCAGATAGCATACTACAAAACTTCCATGTCATATGAGTAGTCGTACAATAAAGAGATAAGAAAATTGCAAAATATTGACTTAAAGAAAATGTTTCTAAACCATCTATAAATCCAGTTGCGTAGCTGAAGCATGATGGTCATGTAAGATCACTCGGGATGAGATCCATGGGTAATTGGCTCCTGGTACAAGTGAAAATTTGTTGGTATGTATGCCTAGAGAGACAAACATGTGATGATTGTAATGCCATTACTTGTAAATAATTTGATTAATAATATAAGCAAGCTTTTAATTTATTTTGTAAATTTAGTTATGAGATAATGAATAACATAATAAATATCTAGAGAATGATATTACTCAATGACTTATGTCTTCAGGTTGAGGACCTAAATAATGAGATCATACAAATTTTAAGAGTTTATACATTCTCATTATGTCTACGATCGATTGTTATTGTAGAAGGTAGATAGTCAACAATAACAAATAGAGCATAGTGTGAGTTGGTTGATGACAGAGTCTCATTAGTCAAGATATGGCAATATAAAACCAAGCATGGAAATACATGTTAGAGAATAGTGTATCAGACATACCCACTGTGAGACTGATACATGGAAGCCATCATCATGGAAGTCATAGTCAGCTTTCACAGTGATGATGGTTTTTGTGGCTCTTAGAACACAAATCACTGCACTCAACACATGTCATTGGGTAAACTTTAACATCATCAAAAGCACGACTAAAACATGGGTTGTTATCACGTGGGGACTGGATGTAAGTGATAGATATGAGATTTGTCCATCCTACAAGAGTATTATATCCAAAGCCTCTTGATTAGCAAGATAGAGAGAAGTATGGCCGTATGCGTGTGAGTCAGTATGTGATATTGACCTTACATATATCTCATCCACTTTGTTCTGCTTCAAGGAACAAGATTGAATAATAATGAGGATGATTGTTCCGTTCCTCTTGTTCAATCTAGATATCAGTGATAAAGGAACTATACAAACATTGTAACACCATACACAAATTTTAGGTTGAAGTTGCTCCCCAGCTTTCCATTTACTTGGGTAGCAATGATGTCTGACCAGACATTGTCATTGCTTGTGATGTCTTAAGTTGTTATGAACATTCACTGCCTACGTAATATGGGACCTTTATGGTCACACACATAGAAAATCATCTAGAAGAGGAGTTTAATCTTGAGTGATGATTAAACTAATTACTAAATTGTTTAGATACTCAATTCATGCAACAAAGCAGCTGACTAGACTTACATACGTTCAGTTCAAGTGTTGAGGCTACCATTTGGAGTGTCAGGTTGATTATAACTGAATTGGTTGAGTTTTGACTAAACTAGGAAGCGAGATGACCATTTTGCATTAGTGATAAAATCATCTCATAACCGAGACAACCATTTTGTGAAAGTGAGATGACTGTCTCCCGTGAGTTAGACACTCAGTTTGTGGAGAAATTCAAGTACATCAAAGATTAGTGCTGAAGTCATGTCGAACATTAATTAGATTCGAATTGGAAATTCATGTGCAATTGGTAAACATCATGAAAATACCATCTCGCATGTGAGACGACTATTTTGGTTACAAGATGACCATTTCAGTGCACACAGGTTGAGAAACTTCTAGAATTGTTGAAAAAATTTGAGATCTTCCAGTCATTTCCACTCCCGCATAGACTGGGAACCCTAACCCTGGCCTCTACTAAAAATAGAGGGATCACTAGTACAGAAATGGGTTATAACGTCCCTACCTGTAGGGTTGGTTTTTCCAAATAACCGACCTTATATGTCTAAAAAAAACGCGGGCACCACTTAAGACCTCTTGGATCGGTTTTCTCAAAAAACCGACCTTGTAGTGTATCTCTATAGGGTCGGTTTTCCAAATAGCCGACCTTATATGTGTATAAAAATGCGGGCACCACTTAAGACCTTTTGGGTCGCTTTTCTTAAAGAAAACGACCTTGTAGTGTATCTCTATAGGGTCGGTTTTCCAAATAACCGACCTTATATGTCTATAAAAAATGCGGACACCACTTAAGACCTCTTGGGTCGCTTTTCTTAAAATAACCGACCTTGTAGTGCATCTCTATAGGGTCGGTTTTTATAAAATAAGCAACCTTATAGACTTTTGGTTTAGAAATTCATTTACAAGTTTCCTGCGGCAAAAATTTCCTTGATTTTGGTTTCGCGCCTCGATCTATAGGGTTGGTTTTTCTTTATAACCGACCCTAAAGGGCTCCTCGGTCGACAAATTTGTCGACCGAATAAGTGCTGGATTTCACGTATACGAGCACCTTTAGGGTCGATTTTTTCCTTATAACCGACCCTAAAGTCCTCTTCGGTTCAGCACCTCTAAGGTCGGTTTTTTCTTTAAAACCGACCCTAAAGGATCCTCGGTCGACAAATTCGTCGACCGATACCAATTATGGATCCAATTTACTTCACGCATGTATAAGCACCTCTAGCGTCGGATTTGTACTTATAACCGACCTTAGAGCTTTTCTCGGTCGATAAATTCAACGACCGATAAGGAGTCAGATTTTCAAGTGTATAAGCAACTTATAGGGTCAGTTTTTTTGCTTATAACCATCCTTAGAAGTCTATTTGGTCGACAATATTGTCGACCGAATTGAACTTTAGGGTTGGTTATAAACAAAAAACTGACCCTAAAGGTACTTATAGGAACAAAATCTGGCTGTTTCTCGGTCGACGAATTTGTCGGCCGAGATAGAGCCAGATTCATTCGTATAAGCTCTTGTAGCGTCGGTTTTTCTTTCTAACCGACCCTAGAGGGATTTTCGGTCGACAACATTGTCGATCGAGATTAACTTAGGATCCAGTTTAGTATTTCACACATGAATAAGTACCTCTAGGGTCGGTTTTAAGTAAAAAACCGACCCCAAAGGTACTTATACGAGGAAATCTGGCTCTTCGTCGGTTGAGGAATTATTCGACTGAGTCAATATCGGTCGAGAAATTGTTCGACTGAGGAAAAAACCGTAAAGGCTAGTTCGATCGACTGTTGGCGGGCGTCGGTCGACAAATTGTCGATCGAAATGGCTAGAAAACCGACCGTCTTAACGGCTAGAATATCGAACGTCGTAACGGCTAGTTCGATCGATCGTTGGCCGACCGGGAGACGACCATTGCGGGAGTCGGTCGACAAATTGTCGACCGAAATGGTCGACCGTCGTAACGGCCAGTTTGATCGACCGTTGGCCGACCGAGAGACTACCCTTACGGGCATCGGTCGACAAATTGTCGACCGAAATGGGCTCTGTTTTGCTATAAATAGCACCCAAAACGATCCATTTCTTCACACCTTCACATTCTCACTTCTCTAGCTCCTCTCTAATGTATTCTTGTGAAAATCTTTAGCTTCTCTACATCCAAGTCTTGTTTGCTACTTCTTCATTTCAAAGCAACGAGATGGATTCCTCATCATCGCGTGGAAAGAAGCAAGATGCAGGCAGGAAAGGAAGGACAGTCTCTCCATCGATGCCGGTCATCAACGACGTCCCTTTCAACGACGCATCTGTAGGTGACCGCTACCTCAGGCTCTCCTCAAAACTCCTCTTCCACGACGGCCAGTCGACGTCATGGACTTTCACAGCATTGTCGATTTGGAGGAACTCTTTAAGGTGCAACATTTGACTGATTTTTTGATCCCCTCCTTCCATTCCTACTCCTCCAAAGTAGTTAATGAATTCTATGCCAATTTAACCCCACATCATGACCATGATTCCTTCTTCTCTATGGTTGGTGGGTATGGATTCTATTTTACTGAGGAGGGTATTCTTGATCTGCTTGACATAAACATAGAAGAATATAAATATTTTGTTGATCTCACCAGAGGAAATCCACTCAACAAACTCTCCCAAGATGACACTAAAATTAGCCTTAGTGATGTCAAAAAAGCCATCTTTCAATCAAATACGACTTGCCATGAAGATAGGGGTACCTATTATGCCATAAATTTAAAACCTGAAGCTAGGATCATAAATCTCATTGTTGCCA
The DNA here is from genome assembly GCA_963693085.1 of Alisma plantago-aquatica. Taxonomy (NCBI): domain Eukaryota; kingdom Viridiplantae; phylum Streptophyta; class Magnoliopsida; order Alismatales; family Alismataceae; genus Alisma; species Alisma plantago-aquatica. The sequence continues at coordinate 1,312,537,708 of OY856410.1, read as the reverse complement.
CCAATATCCATCCTACAGCAAACAAATCTGAAGTACCCACCTTTCGCATGTGCCTTATCTATGCCATTCTCAAAGGTATTCCCATAAACTTTATTCGTATCATCCTTAAGAATATGCTTGAGTTTTCTGGCAATCCACCTTATGCTGACTTTGTATGCCAAATCACTCAACATTTTCTTAAGAAGAATATTGAGGACGACTTAGGTTACACATGGGATAGAAAACCCCAAAAGATAAGTAAAAATACGGTGGAAAAGATGGGAATCGAATTTAGTCACAAAAGGGCTAGGACTAAAGGGGAGACATCCACCCAAGACATACCTCCACCACCTCCTCATACCAACCTAACCCATGATCCTATTACAAACACCTTGACATACATTGCCGGATCCCAATATCACCTAAGTAGGCAATCGGATTATAATCACCATGGCATGACTTATTTAAACCAAAGGATGCAAGCTCTCTCTCCTAACCAACCTGATGAATATCCCTATTACCTTAATCCTGGCATGATAAATCCATACAATCCTTCCTACAACTACCATCAAATTCCACCTCCACCATCTCCTCATCTCACACATACTCAGTTTTCCCCAATTCAACTTCAAGACATTGCTCCCCAATTTCGCTTTGATCGTGTTCCCACCTTCTTGGAGGCTTATGCCTTAACCAAGACAGGTGCCTTGGAGTGGCAGACACTGGTCAAATATTATGGAGCTGAGCCCTTTCTTGGAAAAGACCCATACATTGATGTAATCCTTTGGTCTTTTCAGTGAGATTCTGAGATATCTTTGTAATATGATTGTAATGGATATCTTTTTATAAAGGAAGTATGTCATGCTTCATCTTATAAAGTGTATGGGCATTAAATTGTTATGAATAAAAGTGTTTTCCATGGCTTCATTTGGACATATACATGTTATATAAGAATATTGTTATTTCAAATGATTGAAAAATAAATTATGGCTAAATTTGACAAAGCATCACTTGGTTTTAAAATTAAATATCTCTTTAAGGGAGAGCATAGCATAAAATTAAGAGGGAGAACTAAAGAGTCATACAAAATGATTATATTGGATATCATGTAAAATCTTGAACAAATACTTAATTTAAACATTGAAATAGGATTAATCTCGGTCGAAAAACTACTCGACCGAGACATCTCAGTCGACATATTTGTCGACTGAGAATGAGAGCCAAATTTCCTATCTTGCATGTACAAGCATCTCTAGGGTCAGGTTTTTCTTTAAAACCGACCCTAGAAGGTGTCTCGGTCGACAATATTGTCGACCGAAATGAGTTTTGGATCCAGTTTAGTTCACGCATGTATAAGAACCTCTAGGGTCAGTTTTTACACTTGTAACCGACCCTAGAGCTCTCCTCGGTCGACTAATTTGTCGACCGATAACATCTCGATCGAAAAATTTGTCGATCGAGAATAAGAGCCAGATTTCCTTTGTGAGTTTATAAGCACCTCTAGGGTCAGTTTAAAAAAAAAACCGACCCTAGAGAGTCTGTTGGTCGACAATATTGTCGACCGAGTTTAGTTTTGGATCCAGTTTATTTCACGCATGTATAAGAACCTCTAGGGTCAGTTTTTTTATTTTTTAACCGACCGTGGAGCTCTTTTCGGTCGACAAATTTATCGACCGGAAGAAGAGCCAGAATTCTTTTCGTGCGTGTATAAGAACCTCTAGGATCGGTTTTTTCTTTAAAACCGACCCTAGAGAGTGTCTCGGTCGACAATATCGTTGACCGAGAAGCTTGTTTGGGCGTCACTTACCTGTTGGGTCAGTTGTTTGCAAATAACCGACCCTACAGGTTTCGAGGGTAACAAAATAGTCGGGGTCTCATTTTTCCCTCCATTCTCGCTGCCAAGACCTAGTTCTTTTTTCTCTTTTGCCTCCATTTTTGCACCGCCAAAGCTCATTTTCCCTCCATTCTCGCTCGGCCAAAGCTTCTCCTTACCAAAAGAGCTGCCGCGCCACCAAAGCTTTGTCAAGAAGGTCGTCGTCGTATTCAAAGGGAGCTCGTCGTCAAAGCCTTGCCTCCTCTCCATGAAACCTTTGCCGCCTCTCCACGCCTCCAAGCCTCGTCTCTGTGAAAAGAGCTAGTCGTCGCCGTCTCTCCACACTTCCACGAAGGTCGCCGCCTCTCCACACTTCCACGAAGGTCGCCGTCATTTCCAAGTAAGGCCGCTGCCTTGTTCCCTCATTTCCGAGTTCGTTCCCGCCGCCATGGTAACGTCCAGGTCCAATCTCGGTCGACAATTTGTCGACCGAGAGCCCACCTACGCGCGACATCCAGGTCCACTCTCGGTCGAGAATTTGTCGACCGAGGGTGGACCTGGACGCCGTGTGCAGGTGGGCTCTCGGTCGACGAATTATCGACCGAGATTGGTCCTAGACTCCTTTAACTATACAATTATATTGTTTTTCCATTTTATATGGTTTGATAACATCCCACTTCCTTAATCAATTGCTTAACACCCAATTTTGTTAGTTGCATGCTAGTCTAGCTCTATTCTACTTTCCTTAGTGTTAATTTCTTAAAGAATTTTCTCTAATTAGTGTTACTTAACCTGCTTTTAGTTGTTTAGTTAGTTGATTTCCTAGTTAGTGTATGATTTCTTTGTTTAGATAATTTCTCTAGTTAGTTGATAGATCAGGGTTGCCATTATTAGATTGGTGTAGTTGCTTGTTCTTTCTAGCTTGGCCTAATTGCTTGCCATTTCCAATCTTCAACTAGTTTCTCTCTCTTGCTAGTGTATTGATCATTTCTTTCTTAGTCCATGATATCTAATTTGCCAGGGCTGGTCTAGATTTTAAAATTTTTCCTTCCATTTTCTTACATCTTAGTGTAAACAATCATACCCCCATTTAAACCATAAAAATTGTAGCTCTATGCACTAGAAGTCTGGATAATGACATCATGACTGGAAGGAAATCCAAAGATAAAAGATCACGCGAAGCTGAGATGCCATATTATGGCGTCATTGAGGACATATGGGAAATGGACTATACAAATTTTTGAGTTCCTATATTTAGGTGTAATTGGGTTGACAACAACAAAGGAGTTTTAGTGGATGAGTTGGGTTTCAAATTGGTGAATTTTGAAAAGATTGGTTTCAAAGATGAGCCATTCATCATGGCAGACCAAGCAAAACAAGTATTCTATATTGATGACCCGACAAATAAAAACAGGCATGTCGTTCTTAATGGAAAAAGACAGTTTACTGTAGATCCTATAAATGAAGAAGAATACTATGAAAAGTATGATGATTCCAATCCATTCTCAGTTGGTTTGCCAAGTGTAAATGTTGAAGATAACACCGATGAATATTATAAACATCAAGACCATGCTGAAGGAATTTTCCTTGACTAACAACTCAACCAATGCTAAAGGCATGTATTCTTTGAATTTTTTATTTTATTATCATTCACACCTTATCACTTGTGCTTTTATTAACACTTATTTTTTTTATCATGTATACTTGCAGGTTCTAAAATGGCGAGTGAAGATGAACATTATGAGCATGAGAACCATGAGGATGATAGTGGTGATGGTAAGAAAAGTAGAGGTCCTACATTGATGCGTAGGCTGCAGGAGCTCAGGGCTAAAAGGGATAAATTGCCAGTTCTGTTTGATATGACAGGAGCACCTGTTGGAGAACATGCTAGTGCTTTCAATCATTACGTAGGGGCGACCGCGCGCAGTAAGGTGGCAATAGATATAGAAAATTGGCATGATGTTCCTAATGTCAAAAAAGACCTCATATGGAAAGATATATCTGTGAGTGGAAGTGATATTATTTTAATATGTTTTTTATCTATTGATTCTAATTTAGTTTGCTTGGAATTAATTCCTTTTCAAAACAACATTATTAATTGCTTCTTTTGTATGTATAGGGTGTTTTTCATCTAAATGAAAAATATTACAAGAAAAGAGTGCTACAACGTTGTGGTGTACGATGGAGGGGTTTTAAGACATATCTTGTAAGGGAATTTATAAATAATCCTAAACAAAAGAAGAAAGCTACAGATGTATATGTTTTTATAGATCCTGAGGTGTGAGAAAGATTTGTTGCAGCTAGGAGATCGGAAGAGTTTTAGGTAATAAAGATTGTGATGTATTGTATGAATATTTAATTTTATACAATTAAGGAGGTGTATTTTTTTATACATGTTTGCCAAGTCTAAATTGCAATACCTCATTTTAAATGATCAGGCTATTTACCACGCTCAAAAGGAAAGACGGGTTAAAAATGTGCAAGATCATCGCTTGGGGCCGGTGGTTATGCCTTCCGCCGCCAACTACAAGAGAAGCAATCCTCTTCTGGAGAAGAATCTAGTACAACTCAAGTTGAGCGACCACCCCGACACATGACATGGATTGATGCTAGAAAGAATCGAGCAGGTGAAATTGTCAACCCTGCAACTAAGGAGGTGGCGCAAAAGATGGTAGGTTTATCCCAACTAAGTATTTATATCTAATTGATATTGTGATTTAATATTTTGTTTAACTATGAATAGATTGATCTCCACGAGCAAAGGAAGGAGGGAAAGTTCATCCCAACTGGCTACATGGATGAACTAGCAGTTGCTCTTGGTACGAAGGAGCATCCTGGCCATGTTAGGGGATTAGGAGCTAGCATATGATTCAAGTCTTATTTTGGCCCTTCGCAATCTAAAAGAGGTCATGTAGGAGGTCTTACACAAGAGGATCTTGAAGCATTAGTAGCGTAGAAAGTAAAAGAAATAATGTCTTCATTTCAGCCTACTCAACCTTCTCCACCTATTCATACTGTGTGTCTCTCAAGTGATGAGGTACAAGCCCATGCTCCAGTTGTAGAAGGTCATGGGAGCACTCCAGATGACCCACCACAACAATCTGCAGTAAGTTTTTGTTCTATATATATGTTGCGTTAGTATGATAAATATATGATAATATATATAGTTGTAACATGTATATGTTCTACTGTTTCTTATATAACTTATATTATTTCAATATAGGTTGGTATGAACTGTAAACTTGCAGTGGAGGTTCCAGAATATAATGTTGTGGCAGCGGGCAAGGTGTACAACCTTGGTGGTACATTGCATTGCCAACAAATTACTGATGACATTTGCCGTGTGTCCATCCATCTTGTGTATGACGAAATGGGGGACAAACCACTACCCATACCTAATCCTGAATATAGTACAGTTGAAGAAGCTAAGGGTGCTATGGTGGGTTGGCCTAGACACTTGGTTATCAATGACAAGGTATACCTTATTTCTACCATATTTTTCATATTTGACTGCATATATGAACTCATGTAATATAAGTATGTAATTTAATTAACAGGTTTGTAAACCCAAAAGTAAAAATTCTACTAGTCGTCCTCCTATGCCCAAGCCATCTTTCATTCCTGAAGCTACATTCGACGAATTGGGAAGCAAATGTAAATGTTTGTGTCGATACTTACCCAACCAAAGCTCAGGATTACAAATGTTGGTCAATTTAATAGAAGATGCAGTTGGGAGGGATTTTGAGAATTTAATTTTTCTTGATGATATTATAGAGTTGTTCCAGTATGATTGGCTAAATACTTTGGTAATAGAAGTATGGATAAGGTAATGATCTATCAATATATATATCAAATTCCAATACACATTTTTATCTTAGTTCTATATATGGAAATAATTACAAATGTTTTACAGCCATTTATATACTGAGATCACAAACTTTGATATAAAGAATGTTGGATTCTTAGTTCCTTCAATCACTAGTCAAGTGGAGATAAATTTTGAGGATGTGAATGAGTACTTCTCTACTGCATTCAAATATTTTGCTAGTGAAGGGAAGGAAATTATCCTAATTCCTTTTAACGTGTAGTAAGTATTATTATTCAAAATAATTTTAATAATGGATAAAATTATTTATTTTAATGTTTGTTTTATTCTTACTCAGAGGTAGACATTGGGAATTAGTGGTGATTGCCCCTAAATTGATGGCTCTTTATTATCTTGACCCAATGGGTAAAACAACAAGGAGTCACAAACTGAAATTTCCAGCTATGGAGTAAGTATAAATTTAGTCAATGCTTCAACATGATATTTCTATTTAGAATTTCTATTTTACCAACTATTATATAATTGATAGGGGTATAAAGGCTTTTCGTGATGCTGGAGGACAAATAACAACAAAATCAAAGACATTGACTTTGAAAAATGTCAAGGTAGCTACTTTGACAACTGCTTAGTCTTATAAGTATTAATTTTCAATTCTAATATGTCAACTCTTATAGTGTTATCTCAACTGCTGTTTATAGTAATTTACTAACATTAAGTATAATTCGTTATTTGTAGTGTCCTATGCAAAATAATGACTGGGCTTGTGGTTACTATGTAATGAAATATATGCAAGCTATTGTCAAACAAGCATCACATGACATTCAGACTATAAGTTAGGTAATAAAGAATAACATCATAAATTTACAAGTGATTGTAGTCATTTTTATAAAATATTAGCATGTGCATTTTCTGTTACAGATCTTTACAACTCAGCCTTACACCCTTGTGGACTTGAATGAATTTCGAGAAGAGTGGTCAGATTCTTTTCTAAATGAAGTCAATATAGCATTGGATTAAATATGTCAGCTCCATTTATGTATGTGGCCCTTTCATATTTACTTTTGTATCTGATTAATATCATCTCTGACTTGCAATCTATCATTTTGTAAATTTTTATGTAATTATGAATCATTTTTATCATGAATGGGTGGTTTTGAATGGTGACGGTTGAGCATCAATGCTCCCCTCTCCCAAAATATATGAATCTTCTTGTTCTTCCGTTCTATTTCATTTTCTACAGAAATTTTAAAAAAATCGTAACTTCTAGCGTCGGTTTTTTAAATAACCGACCCTAAAGATTGAATGACCACTTCAGTGTGTTCCTCGGTCGAGAAAATTTTCGACCGAAAATATTTCGGTTGACAATTTTCTCGACCGAGAGAGATTTATAGGGTCGGTTTTTTTTTGAATAAATGACCCTAAAGATTGAATAAAAGACTTCAGAGTAATCCTCGGTCGAGAAATTTCTCGACCGAGGATTACTCTGAAGTCTTTTATTCAATCTTTAGGGTCGGTTATTCCAAAAAAATAGACCCTGTAAAACTCTCTCGGTCGAGAAAATTGTCGACTGAAATATTTTCGGTCAAAAATTTTCTCGACCGAGGATCACACTGAAGTGGTCATTCAATATTTAGGGTCGGTTATTCCAAAAAACCGACCCTGCAAAACTTTCTCGGTCGAGAAAATTGTCGACCGAAAATATTTCGGTCAAACATTTTCTCGACCGAGGGTCACACTGAAGTGGTCATTCAATTTTTAGGGTCGGTTATTCCATAAAAAATGACCCTATAAACGATATCGGTCGAGAAAATTTATGATAACAGACGGTTATCATAAATTTTTATGGAAAATTTATAGTGTCCTATGCAAAATAATGGAAAAAAGTTGACCAAGATAGTTACAGGGTCGGTTTTTTTTGGAATAACAGACGCTATAGAGCAAATTCTGTAGAGAAAATTCTCGCCTGGGTCAGTGTTTTGTGTCAGTGTTTACTCTGTAAGGTCAGTTTTATTTGGTCAAATAAACCGACGCTATAGATCAAACTCTATAGCGACGGCCACTTAGGCGTCGGTTATAAAGTGACGCTGCAGGCTTAAAAAAACCAACGCTACAGACCATTTCTATACTAGTGGATACTGGGGGCTTTCCAAAACAAAACACAAAAATTGAGAATCAGTTACTTTGACAATTGTTGTCCTCTCTGATTGTGATAACCACAAGAGCCCAGGCAAGTCCTTCCTGACTAGGGAGGGATAGCCACAGGAGCAAAACAACTAAGGATTATTATTGCGGGAGATTAGGTTGGTGACTAGTACACCAATAGGAGGGACAACTCCTTCCTCCATTCTAGAAGGACGACATGAGTTATAGTTGGTCCGTGTGGACTACTCTAGAGGTATGAGTCCTTTGGCTGCCTCTAGGAGGGAAACATAAACTCAGTCTGTGGAGAGACCAGAGGCATTGCAACTGCATTTGTTTTAGTCTGCTATCCGTGGAGGAGTAGTCAAATGAGTCTGAATGAAACTAGGAGCTACACAGACACCATCCAAGATAGAGTGTGCTTGTACAACGATGATGATTGTTGTTGGACTTGCTCTAGGACCATGTATATCTTCATGAAACCATCCTTCCATTGCATAGTTATTGACATGTTGTGCTGGGTAATGGGAAATATGTCAGTAAATTTTTTGTTTCAACTGCCTATCTGATCTCGTATTTTCCTATGGATTTATCCTACCCTACAACTGTAGATTTTACTTCAAAAATGGTAAAATTCAACTCTTAGAACAATTAATATCGATGATTGTTATGTTTGACTTACCAATTACTAATGATGATGATTAGCGGGAGGTCCAGGAGTAAAGGAAATAAGAAAAATTCATCTCTGAGGGGACTAGGGATGAATTGATTGTTGCTCTAGGTAACCTAGAGCATCTTGGGTGTGATAGGGAAGTAGAAGTTGGTGTCGATATAAGAGTGTTCTTTGGGCCATTAGAGCATAGGTGCAAATGTGTCAAGATAGGGGGATTTTCAAAAGAGGAGGTAAAGAAATGATTGCAAAGAGAATTTGGTAAGAAATTTTCCATTATCACCTGCTTACCTTTATTCCTCAAAAAACACATGTGATGCCCATCTCTTCATACAAGGTGGATCCTCCTACAACTGATGTGGTTGGGAGTAATTGTGCGGACTCACCACCTAGCATGTCTGTTGTAAGTATTTTTATGACATAGAAGTCTTTTGCAATGCTTTGTATAATATAATGTAATATAACACTCTATGCAATTTTTTATGGGCTGAGGCCATGCTGTCTTAAATTACAAGAATATGTTGTTGCACTGGGCCTGCTTTACCCGCACCTTAATGGTGATGATATTCAAGATGTACCATTGCCCGCAAATGTGATTCACATGACATTGAGGCTTGTCTATGCCCCTTAGAAGCATATTGCACTTCCATTTCACCACCCTGATCATGAGGGATATATTATGCAGAAGTCAATGTGGTCGTGTGGCCAAAAGCTAGAGTTATCTATACTTGTGTATGATAAATTTACATTGTGTTTGTATCTTTGTATACATGAAAACATAGATATAAGATTATATATGTGCAGAACATACCACCTAACACTACAACTCATCCTCCACCTCCAACACCTCAAATACCTGGTTGTATTACAAAATACATATTCGACTCTGTAGGTCACTGGTGCAGGGGTATGGTGGTACATATAGGTGAACATGAACAAGGGTCACCTATGATGGTCCATCTTAAGGAGAACATTGTAGGTCAACCTCAAGATACTGGTATATTTCTACTAGATGTTTTGGAGTTGTTCAATTATGCTTGTTTGAATACATATGTGATACAACTTTGGATATGGTGAGATATAAAGTATTTATATACCTCATTCTATATATGATGTTCTATTTTATTATATATTAATGCATACGTCATATATGTTTTTCATCCACTTATATTTGGTTTGTATAGAGTTTTCACTTCACTATGTGGCAACTCGAGTTCCATCCTTGATTAGCCATGTAATTAAAGACCCTAAATTTGTTACACAGTACTAATTTGTTGCATCTAAATATTTTGGTAAAAAGAATAAGAGTGTGATGTTTGCTTTGTACAATCGTGGGTAAGTTTACTTACTCTACTTATAATTTTGACTCGATAAATTACATCTCATTGTGAATTTTGAGTTATATTTTGTTTGCCATCTTATCACTTACGAGTAAACATTGGAAGTTCTTGGTTATTGCTATGAGATGCTAATTGTCTATTATCTAAACCTAAGGGTGACAAAATAGACAAAACAAAACACAAATTTAAAAACACATTATTTACGTGAGTAAATATTTATATTTATATACGTTAAAATATAATTTTCATGACTATTTACTAATGCAATTAAAAGTGTTACATTAATGTATATATCTATAAAAAGAACTCAAAAAAGTTGGAGGAAAGGTGGAGAAGAAAATGAAACTGGTAGTTTGGAAGAATGTTGAGGTACTTTTCTAACTGCAATGCATATTTATGCCAACTATGCTTACTTTTATTAATTAGCATTTTTTATGTTGAAATTTATAATGTCCTATACAAGACAATGGTTGGGCATGCATATACTAAATGATGAGGTATATTGACATGATTATCTGATATGCGGTAGTTGACATCGATGAGATATAAAATCAATCATCTTAAGTATATAGTATCATTAGAACATATGAGAATATCAATAGTGTCATATATGCACACTCATACACACACTTAGTGCCTTAATTGAAAAATTGAAACAGGGTCAATCTCGGTCGACAAACTCCTCGACCGAGACACTCTCGGTCGACAAACTCCTCGACCGAGAATGACCCAGGTAGCCGTTAGAGGTAGTTGGCAGTTGGAGATGAACGTTGCAAACACTTGATCCAGAGAGCCTGTCGGTCGACAAATCCTCGACCAACTAGGCATCTCGGTCGACAATTCCTCGACCGAGATGGACTCTGACAGCAACTGCAGAATTAATTAACTAGTCGTTGCTAATGCGCCTAACTTGTACCTAACGGCTAGTTAAGCACTTAGAACCCCCTAGAAAGTGTCTAGAACGTCCTTAAGCACTTGTAGGCTATTCCTATAAATAGGACATGCCTTAGGACACCTAAACTCACCTAAGCTATACTTGTGATACACTTGAGCATACTTGCAATTGAGCAACCTGTTTGTGAGAAAATTGAGCAATCAGCTATTGGCTACTTTTCTCCTTGAGCTAATTTCGTGTCCTATAGGCTAGCATCTCCTATCCACAGCAATTACATTTCCATAGACATTGGTTAGGAGATCTATACGCTTGATCTAGGCAAATCAAGCCTTGTGCTTCAAAGGATAAGTTGTAATTTCCTTTTTCCTTTCTTGTTCACTATTACTGTTTGTACTCTCCTTGCTACTCCTAGGTTGGAGGCTGCGGATTGGAGAGGTTGGTGATCTTCTTGGTGAAGAAGGGGACCTTGAGCTACTTCAAGAAGGCTGGTGCAACGGGAGGTTACTTCTAGAGAGGAAGGCTACTTCAAGGGGGAGCTTGGAGTTACTTCAAGAAGGCTACCTCGGGTTGGTGCACCTACTTCAAGTGAAGGCTGTTCAAGGGATGTAAGAAAGTATTGTATTTTGTGTAATTCCTTGTGAAGGTAATAAAATTAATACTTTCAAAATCCCGGTTGGGTAAGCAACCGGGTAGTGGATTGACTGCCTTAGTATTTGCTAAGGTTGGAACCACTCTAAACACCTTGTCTCCTTCTTGTTATTGCAATTGTGGTTGTTTGAGTTAAATTATATTGAAATATCTTTAAAACCCTATTCACCCCCCCTCTAGTGGTTTTTCAATTGGTATCAGAGCAGGCTTGAAGGAACCCTAACCATGTCTTCAAGAATGGAGGGTGATGGTGATCATAACTGCAACAAAAGGTGCAACCTGGACAAATCCACAACATGTTGCAATTGGTGCTTAGGAACAAGCCACACAATATCTAGCTGCCCATGGAGATCTAAGAAGGAAGATGAGCACAAAGATTGTCTTATTGCTACAACTAGTGAATAAGAAGAAGAGGTAAGCCTTTTTGATTTATCTAAAGAAGAACTAGTTGCTAGTCTTGAAGAGACACATAATAAATTTGTTGAGTGCCAGAAGAAATTAAAGAAATCTAATAAAGCAAATGATGAATTACATGCTAAGCTGCTTGCTATTACATCTGAAAATGAAGATCTTAAAAAGATCATTGAAGATCATGATGTTAGGATAAAATCTATAGAGGCAAATTGCAATCTTCTTTCTCTAGAAAAGATTAATTTACAAACTCAAGTTAACGATCTTCAAAAACAACCCATCTTGTGCACTCATCTAGATTATGACACTATTGTCAAAGAGAGAAATTCGTTGTCATCTAATCTAGATCAAGCAAAACTAGATATCAAGAAAAGAATGGATGAGATTGCTAAATTACAACAAGAGTAAGTAGCTTAAGTAATAATAGCATCCTTGATAAAATATTGGATAATCCCTATCATCAAATTGGGAGAAGAGGACTAGGTTACAAGCCTAAGGGGAAATCCTATCAACAACCTAGTTGGAGAAAGACACAAGCATATCAATCTATATATGTGCCTAAAGGAACAAATACATCTTTACCCAAGAACAACATAGAACACAACCATAGAAAAAGATATGAGGTTGACTCAATATGTTGTCATTACTGTTTGCGCCTTGGTCACTATTCTTTTTCATGTCCTTATAAGAAAAAGGATGGTGAGTTAGTTTGGGTTCCAAAACCCCAAACTAAATGAACGGAATTAAGTTGAGATATGACAAAAGACCTTAGTTACATATTTCTATGTCTATCTCAACTCAACATAGTGGGATAACTAATTAATTTGCATAATTATGTTACTTGGAAACAATTAACAGTTCAGAAAACATTTCAGAAATCTCATCGGTCGAGAAACTGTCGACCGAGGGAACTGTCGGTCGAGAAATTGTCGACCGACTAGGCCACTGATTGCCAGTCTGAAATAAATTTGCTGAATATATTCGATTGGTCAAATTGCTATCTACTTGTTGTAAATAACTGGTTGTACATGCAAAACAAGGTATACAATTCTGGAACTCATCTTTTGAAAACTCATATGAAATTAATTTGGCTTATTCTTAAAATTATTTAAATTATGAATCATATTGATTCAAGTCAAATACTGCCTACATGGTCTGTTCTAAATGTTCTTTGAATTATTCACATAAAATAATATTTCATGCCTTTACTATTTTATCCTTACATCATGGATATACTCTCAATATCTCATTATTCAACCTTCTATATATATAACGTTGATGCTTGTTGTATGAATAATGATTATTGCATCCCTGATGATACCTAGGCAAGCAAAATGATTTATTGGCAATATGTTATTTTAATGCTTGCAAGATAAAATCATGCTTTCATCTTATGAGGATACATAAAGAAGTGAAAGTTGATATTCATGTACCTACATCAAAGTTCATATTCTAAGAAAAATCAAGGACAAATGTTTAAAATGCTTCAAATTGATACATAATCAAATTACTTGCAGATATTATACTTCACATATGAATATTTAATTTGGAAATCTGCAAACTCGCCTCTTGGTTGAAATGAAATTTGATCAAGGGGCTCTATGGTCATAGTCAAAGTCGACCTAAAATAAGTTTGACACAATACTTATTTGAATATCATTTTATATTGTGATTAAAAGAACCATAAACTTATGATCACAAAATTGTCCAAATATTGGTAATAATATTCACAATATTACTCCCTTAGAAAGTATACATATGCTCTACAAATTTAGTGAATCATTTGCACTAAAAATTAGTTTACCCAGTAAGTCTGTCGGTCGACGAATTCTTCGACCGACAATATCTCGGTCAGCCTATCTCTTTCGACCGACAGGCCTAAAATAAAAAAATTACATCGGACACACTTCCGGTCGACAATTGTTTGACCGAGCGGATGTCGGTCGACAATTGTTCGACCGAGCATCGAACGTTAGGATATGACTGTTGCAACCCGACCATTACCGTTTATGACCATTGCAAATCATTACCGTTTATGACCGTTATCAATATGACCGTTGGGGGCCGAGTGGCGCGTCTGCAATATGACCGTTGCGGACGCTCGGTCGACAAATTGTCGACCGACCTAGTCGCTGGATTTCTATAAAAGGGACCAAAAACGGGTCATTGTTTCACACTCTCATATCCTCACTTCCATAGCCTCTCTCTAGTGCATTCTTGTGTAATTCTTTTGCTTCTTCATCCCTAAGACTTCCTTGCTTCTTCTCCACCTTAAAGCAAAGAAATGGCGTCATCATCTACACGTGGAAAGAAGAAAGTTGCTGAAAGGAAAGGAAGGGCCGCTTCTCCACCATTGACGATCATCAACGACATTCCCTTCATCGACGCAGATGCTGGTGATCGATATCTAAGGCTCTCCTCCAAAGCTCCTTTTCCACGACGGCCAGTTGAAGTCCTGGACTTCCTCAGCATCGTCGACCTGGAGGACCTTTTTTAGGTGAAAAATTTGAAAGAATTTCTTAATCCTTCCTTTCCCTTCTACTCTTCCAAAGTAGTCAATGAGTTCTATGCAAACCTCATCTCCCATTCCGAAAATGAAAACCGCTTCTTCTATTCTATGGTCAATGGGCAAAGTTTTCGATTTACTGAAGAGGATATTCTTGACATGTTAAATATTGACTTAGATGAATATCAAAACACTCTTGACCTTACCACTGGAAACCCACTCAATACATTTTCCCAAGGTGATGATACCGTCAGTCTTAGTAGCATCAAAAGAGCCATTTTTCAATCCAATACCACCTGTCATGAAGATAGAGGTACCTACTATGCTGTCATTCTCAAACCTGCAGCTAGGATTGTAAACCTTATTGTTTCCACAAATATACATCCTAGAGAAAATAAGTCTGAAGTCCCTATTTATTGCATGTATCTAATCTATGCCATTATCAACCGTATTCCCATCAATTTTATCTGCATCATTCTTAAGAACATGCTTGAGTTTTCTGGCAATCCCCCATATGCTGATTTTGTATGCCAAATTACTCAACACTTTCTTGAGAAACAACTTGAGGACATGGGATACACATGGGAATGAAGACCACAAAAAATAAGTAAGAACACAGTAGAAAAGATGGGGATTGATTTCGGTCACAAGAGGGCTAGGATGGAAGGTGAGACAACTAGTCAAGATATACCACCACCACCTCCTCCTACTAACCCATCCTATGATCCCATTCAAAACACCCTCACCTATATTGCAGGTTCCCAATATCATCTAAGTAAACAACTAGACTATAACCATCATGCCATGACTTATCTAAGCCAAAGAATGCAAACCCTCTCTCCAAATCAACCAGATGAATATCCTTATTCTTTAAATACTGGCATGCTCAATCCATATAATCCTTCTTACAACTATTACCAAACTCCACCTCCACCATCTACTGATCTCACGCATACTCAGTTTTCATTAATGCAACTACAAGATATTGCTGCTCACTTCCGTTTTGATAGTGTTCCTACCTTCTTGGAAGCGTATGCTTTAACCAAGACAGGTGCTCTGGAGTGGCAAACTTTGGTCAAATATTATGGAGCTGAGCCATTTCTTGGGAAAGACCCTGATATTGATGTAATTCTTAAGTCTTTCCTATGAGATTTGGAGTTGTATTAGTTGTAATGAAATATTTGCATGATAGAAGGGTTATCATTTGGTTGTAACAATTTCTTGATTGAAATGAAATGGCTATCTTTGCATGATTGTAATACTTCCATGATTAGTTATCTTTATAATGGATGTTTCTCTATGGTATCATTTGAACATGGCTTATAAGACTATTCTTGTTGAGCATACAAAGTAAGGGGAGTAATAATGAAAAAGAATGCAAAACTTTGTAAAATACCTAAAATTTAAAATTGTGGCTAAATTGACCATCTATTAACTATTATTGGGATAATTGTTTAAGGGGGAAAAACATAAGATTTTTTCTACTTGTACATCTTTTACTGCACTTAATCATAGTATCTTGAATCAAAATAAAGCTCCAATAAAAGGTCAAAATCAAATCTTGTTCGTGACCTTAGAATCCTTAAATTATCTAAATTATAAGATTAAGGGGGAGCTTACAAAAACTATCTTGATTATAAGATTAAGAAGCTTACAAAACCTTGTAAAACATTATTTGAAGCTTATTATGACCTTAGTATCTTTTAGGAAAACAAAGAATATACATATTGTTCTTAATGGAATTCTCTAAACAATTTTGGGCTTAACATCCCATGTATTTGTTCAGAGATACACTCTACTATAATATCATTTCACTCCAAAAGGCTTAACATCCTTTACAAATGAGTGAGAAGTAAATTATGGCTAAATTTAACAATAATTGCTTTGCATTAATCCCTTATTTCTAAATTAAATATTTATTTAAGAGGGGCATAGCATAAAATTAAGAGTGAGATATATAAGCCATATAAAATGATTATATTGGATATCTTTTTGAAATGACAAAGGGGGAGGAATAATATAAAATCCAAAACATAAATGAGTTTCACAAAATTCTAGCAAGCATATACTTGCCAAACAAGAATAGCTACAAAGGTAAACTTCAGGTATGAAACTCACTTGATTTATATTTCCTTATTTTATATTTGAGAAATGTTTGTCATCTTCAAAAAGGGGGAGATTGTTGGCTAAATGGACATCTGTAAATCCCTTTGTTTTGATGATAACAAACATTTCATTCTTGTTGATCTAACGTGCCACTTGAGTGTTGCAGGAATAAAGTGGATGACAAAGCACTAGGGGATCTATATGCTTGAATGCTTCTAAATTGCATGAAATGTAATTAATTGTAAACTTGTACAAATATATAATGTACAAGTACTTAGACTTCATGTAAATCAAGCGTTAGATCTTCCCTAGCTAATCGCGACACTTAAATAGGTCATCCCCTTCAATAGTGTCATATATGCACACTCATACACACACTTAGTGCCTTAATTGAAAAATTAAAACAGGGTCAATCTCGGTCGACAAACTCCTCGACCGAGACACTCTCGGTCGACAAACTCCTCGACCGAGAATGACCCAGGTAGCCGTTAGAGGTAGTTGGCAGTTGGAGATGAACGTTGCAAACACTTGATCTAGAGAGCCTGTCGGTCGACAAATCCTCGACCGACTAGGCATCTCGGTCGACAATTCCTCGACCGAGATGGACTCTGACAGCAACTGCAGAATTAATTAACTAGCCATTGCTAATGCGCCTAACTTGTACCTAACGGCTAGTTAAACACTTAGAACCCCCTAGAAAGTGTCTAGAACGTCCTTAAGCACTTGTTGGCTATTCCTATAAATAGGACATTCCTTAGGACACCTAAACTCACCTAAGCTATACTAGTGATACACTTGAGCATACTTGCAATTGAGCAACCTGTTTGTGAGCAAATTGAGCAATTAGCTATTGGCTACTTTTCTCCTTGAGCTAATTTCGTGTCCTATAGGCTAGCATCTCCTATCCACAGCAATTACATTTGCATACACATTGGTTAGGAGATCTATACGCTTGATCTAGGCAAATCAAGCCTTGTGCTTCAAAGGATAAGTTGTAATTTCCTTTTTCCTTTCTTGTTCACTATTACTGTTTGTACTCTCCTTGCTACTCCTAGGTTGGAGGCTGCGGATTGGAGAGGTTGGTGATCTTCTTGGTGAAGAAGGGGACCTTGAGCTACTTCAAGAAGGCTGGTGCAACGGGAGGTTACTTCTAGAGAGGAAGGCTACTTCAAGGGGGAGCTTGGAGTTACTTCAAGAAGGCTACCTCGGGTTGGTGCACCTACTTCAAGTGAAGGCTGTTTAAGGGGTGTAAGAAAGTATTGTATTTTGTGTAATTCCTTGTGAAGGTAATAAAATTAATACTTTCAAAATCTCGGTTGGGTAAGCAACCGGGTAGTGGATTGACTGCCTTAGTATTTGCTAAGGTTGGAACCACTATAAACACCTTGTCTCCTTCTTGTTATTGCAATTGTGGTTGTTTGAGTTAAATTATATTGAAATATCTTTAAAACCCTATTCACCCCCCCTCTAGTGGTTTTTCAGGGATATCGCCCAACCCTAGGTCACCTTCAACCTCCAACTCAAGGGAGCACAAACCCTAAAAAGCAAGGTATACAAAGGATACCCTAAACCCTAAAGGGGGATATCGGCCACGAAGGTGCATAGGCAAGGTATACAAGTAAGGAACTAAGCTAGACTACTAACATATAACAAGATCAAAGCTAGAGGTAAAAGAGTTAGGGTTAGAAACTATGCAACCCGCCTTAAGCTCCAAGCTCCAGAGCACTCCAAGGTCCAAAGCTATCGTCCACCAGGCTGCTCCAGGAAGGTGTATTGGCCACCACTTTATCTCCAAGGAAGTGTATCGGCCAACACAAGCAAGATGGAGAGGGATATCATGCACTCAAGGTGGAGGAGAGACCAAAGGTCCAAAGGAGACTAAGGAAAGGAGAAGAGCTACCTATATAGGAAGAAGGGGAGGAGAAACCAAGGTACAACCATGATATGTGTCGTCCACCCAAGGGACACTTGTTTTAGGGTTCAAGCCAACACACTAGCAAGCCAAGAGACACTTGTCCAAGATACAAACCAAGTGTCCACCAAACATGGTCAAAGCTGGACCAAGCAACATGGGCGACACAACAAGCAGCTCTACTGGGCGACACACCACCTCCCTTGGGCGACACAAGGCTCAAGCAAGCCCAAACAAGGCACCTCAAGGCCCAAACAAGCTCAACTCAGGCCCAAAGGACTCAAACAACAAGCCCAAGCCTTCCTCTCATCCCTAGAGGAAGCAAAGAGGGAAAACATCTCAAAAGATGGCAAACTTGCACACAAAACCCTAAACTTTGGTTATTTGCAAGTAGCCCCTCGAACTCTCAACAAAGCTCATCAAAACCCTAATCACCACTTAAAGGTGATTAGCAAGTACCAAAGCACCAAGATCAAGCAAAACAAACAGGGTAAACCCTAAACGCAGGTCAGGGTCCTTACACGTGTCATATGACCTAAGCATGTATCTATTCCTTTACGCTTACTCTATTAAGCTTATGTCCATCACATCTTATTTACATGCTTTTTATTAAGTTGGTGGAGGATACTTTAATCCTTATCAACCTTACACATACCTCAAGAGGGTGAGGAGAAGAGAGGAAACCCTAATCCTTAAGGTCCTTAGCTTAATTTGAGTTGAGAAGGGATGAACGAGATGAGAGTCCTAAAGGTATCTTATTTCGATTCATACCCTAAGACTTTGGCCAGGAAGTCACACGGATCTAGGAGTCCTCATATTATGACTAGTGGTGTAGAGGAAAATATTGCCAGCCCCTGGTCGTGATCCTTGTCTAGACACCTCCATCTTTCGAATAGTCCTCTAATAACTCCCTTGGGTTCTACAGAATTTGTAAAATTTAATAATTATTAAAGATTAAATGAGGAACCTAGGATCTATTACCAATTGTAACGACCCCGTCTCTCGGTAACCTATTATTAAGGGAGACTGAAAGGTCAGCGCCGTTAACCAATAACCCAGATCAAAGGTTCGGAAAATAATCAATAATAATTAATAAACTTTACCAACTAAACTGAAAACCGGATATAAAATAAAACTTTGCTTACCTTTTAAAAAATTGGGATTTCTAAACTTCTATCAATGAAGATGCTAATCTAACTAATCCTCCTGTGCACGTTAATTCTCATTTAATTCCGCATATGCCACTTTATTGTTTGTTCTTTTCATTTGTACCTAAAACGCAGACTAACAAAATGTTGGTCAACAAGAAGTTGGTATGTCGGGGAAACAAATAATGTGCAACTATGTTAACAACATAATCATTCAATTATCATTTAACAACCAAGATTACATTTTAAGCCAAACTACTCAATCCATACCTATCCACAACTTTGTGTTGTCCCTGCAGTGGACTTATATGATACCTCTGTAAAGGTAGATCTTTACCCCCATGGTCCTACCTTACAGGTAGCCAACATATAGGGTAATAGAGTCACATGGCACTACTCGAAGGTAGCCCAATATCTAACTCAATATGACTTGACGGACCTACCCTCTAGGTAGCCATATACTAAGTCATTCAATGACCTGATGGTCCTACCCTTTAGGTAGCCATATACTAGGTCAACTATTAAGCCACAGAGGGGACCAAGATCTGAGCTAGTAGGCACATATCTTATGTGATAGTCATATCCACATTATAGATTGCATGAACTAAATTCATCCAATAGTTTATTTCGAGCCATAGATGAAAACTTCGGAAAACCTCAAAAATCTAACTCGAGATATTCATAAGCATAACCACATTCCTGTCAGGATGATTTTGAGATAGAATAATCCATGCAAGAAAGAAATCCAAGCAAGCAAGCACACATATCAAGATCCTGAAATAATTATGCAATTTCCTTTTATTACTCATGTCATCAAGATCTATTAAATCTAGCTCACTTCCTAGGGTTTCTAGTCCACTTTTAGGGTTTCCATTGCAATTAGGGTTTCCCTTCATCTTTTACTATTTTAAACCCTAATTTAACGCAATTGATCACAAACCCTAATTATTTTGACATCTAATTCTCAGTTCGGATTGAAGGCATAATTAACCATTAAATAAGTCCATTAAAAATCTTTTCATTAAAGCTACCATTTTTATCCTCTTTAACCCATGACAAAGTCATTATGCTCGTTTGTCATCGATTCATAGTTCATTATGCTCTTATATTCATATGAACGTTATTTATCTACCTTGATTCATTCAAAAACCCTAATTTCTATATTAAGATTATTTATTGACATATAGCTTAGAATCATTATATCTCATCTTTATCCACTACTTTGAATCATTAAAGCTATTAACAGTCGAATTTGCCAACATTAAGGTTTCAAGGCCCATTAAGGTATATTCATGCACATGAAACTCTAAATTAACTAATATCATGCAAAATTCATCTTTTTCAATCATAATGTATCTCTTTATGATTAACAGGTTAATATCAACTTCAACCATCAATTAAACCCTACTAATCACAATAATTATATCAAAATAGGGTTTCTTAACCATTAATACATTAAAGTTAACAACTTCCATTACTTTTCGAATTGAAAGAAGAATCAAGCTCCAATTATATTTTTATTATATTCCTCTCATATTTTTGAGCAACTTTCATATTTTATGCGTACTCATCCGGGCTACGGATATTTAGTTACGATTTATGTAACATTTCACTTACCAGAGCCAATCAGAGCACACCAAGTGTCCTTTCCATGCAATGTAGACGTGACTTGTTCAGAAACATTTCACAATTACATTTTTGCCCCCATTTAAGTTAGTGATTCTTCACCCCGTGGAGGGGTAGATCCATCCAAAGGCACAGGTGCCTTTTCTTCCTTGTGCTAACCTAGCGTTGTTCCGTTGGTTGTGCAAGGTGCAGCTACCTCACCCCTTCCCCGACTCAGCTGGTCGCCAAGGAGGGTTCTCCTCCCTCCGTGGATCCTCCCCACAGATGAAGAAGCTTTCTTCCTGCAGCCAGGGTGGCTGTCCCATGCTGGTCGGGCCTTGAACACGCAGCAGCCCTGCAATCTTGCAACGACAGGCGCAAGCTCCATCTCCTCATCCTCGACCCCGTAGACCTCCAGGACAGTTCATCTCCCTCTGTTGTGCCTCTGTTCACGTGTGGACATCGTTTGGGTCATCGTCAAGCTAGCCACTCAAGCACGGGATCGATTCTTGACTGCTGCTGCAAACTCCGCATTTTGTAGACATATGGTGGGAGGTGCGCGAAGACAACGGGGTTGGGTTGTTTGTTGATCATTCTCAGGTCGTCATGGAAGCTCCCTACTTCCCCCAAGACTACAAAACTATCCTCCATTGCTCTATGGTTTAAACTACACCCTCGTTAGGGTTTTACGTGTAAGGAACAAGAAGAAGGAAGAGATGGGTGTGTGGGATTTCTCTGGAATCGACCCATGCTCTCTCTCTCCTTTTATAGATAAGGGTAACCACACCCTATGATGCTTGCTCACGAAGAATAAAGGTCCTTTCCTACTAGGAATTCGATTCCTTCATGAAAAAGCAAGCTTCTCTTTCTTAATCATTCTTTTGATATTCCCTATTATACGAATATTATGAATTCGAAATTCCTCTTTCATTTTCTTTATACTTGCCTTTTTTAATTCATTGGCCACAAATTTTTATATTTCCTTAAGTAGAAAATACCACTCCTTTAACAAAACCACAAAAACCATTAATAATGTATTACATTATTCTCTCATTTTACTTTATTGGTATTTTCTCTTTTCTCTTTCTTCATTGGGATTCCTTGGATCCCAAGAAACTCTATTATTTTGAAATCCTTTTTAGGGGATACTCATTGTCTTCCTAGATGCATATAAATGTATTATCCTTCATTATCTTGGTTATTTCTTATTAAATAACTCTTTTTGAGGTTTTCTTTTTATTTCTCTTTTATTTTCCTCATTGGTATTCCTTTTAACATTAGTAATCCTCGGGATACGAAATTCCACCAAGAATAACTCAATTATACATATTTTCACATATTTCCCACATTTCATCAATGTTTTCAATTTCTTTCTTAATAAAGAAATACTTATTTGATCTTTTCTTTCACAATCTTGGATTCCTTGGCACCCAAGGATCCTAAGAGGCACAAAATCCATTCTTGGATTACATTATTTTGCCTTCTAGAGGTTTCCACATATTTCTTTTCTAAAATTCTCAATTATTCATTAATTAATTGAAATTACTTTTTATTGGGCCCAATAGTCAATAAAGCCCACAAAGCAACCAATCAAGGCTATTGTGAATGGAATCCATTTATTCAAAACAAATCATATCATTATTTTTTCAATTATCTTTAATATGAGAAATTACATTTCTTACCAATTGAACCCAAAAATTGGGATTATAACAACATAGTAGTTCAAAAGTCTTACTAGAACAAAGATTGTACATTAGGAACTAGTTCCTTAGGGGTTGGTGAAGGTATTTTATCCGCCATATGTGTTATTGTCATCATGAACTGCCTAAACACAGCATGGAAAGTTGTGTTCTCCAGCATAGTTTGATCCACCTAGGGATTCTCAAGCACTAGTTCTTCTCTCGCCTGTTCCCTTACACCTCTTCTTGGTGTAGCAATGTTTCTCTTAGCAACATGTTCTTCATGTTCTCCAGAAATTTTGAAGCTTTACTTCTTCGTCTATATAAGTAGAATTTACTATAAGATAAACTGGAGGATACTAGAACAGACTCAACAAACTTAATCCTATGTCCATGTAGACCCAGTGAACCTAAGTCTCTGATACTGAAAATTGTGACGATCTCTATCAAACCGGCATCATAATCACACAAAACTATGCGCAAATAATATTTAACATCTGATGACCAAAAATCAATAAAAATTAAAACCTCTTTTCTAAGAGATCCATTACCAAGAAATTCTTTTCAGAAAGAAACAAACCATATATACGTCATGTATTACTTTGTACATACATTGTTTCATCACCTTGCAAGAATATGAGATAACAATTGTTTTTCCAAAAATACACTACAAAAACATTATGCATCGAAGCATACTATCCAAAATCTCAGATCGATTATGAAACTATTTACGCACTATCTCCCAAAGGACCTGAGAGTACAAGGATGACACATAGGACTTTGTATCTACAAGACGCATAACATCACATTCAACCTGAGTTGTTATTATTGTTCTCGCTATTGCTTCCCTCTCTCTACTGTATGATCTCTACCTCATTGTGCACGTCCACAAAAAACTTTATGGAAACCATGGGGTGATACAACAAGTCCCAACAAGATATCTTCCATTAGTATTATTATCATAGTTAAACTTTTATGAATGAGAGTAGAAGAAACATTTATTGAATTAAACATGTATAACTACTTATTTTATACAGTATAGATTAGTCTCAATATCTCATTAGTACAATTATCTACAATTGAGAAATATATGATTTAATCACTTTTAAAAGGAATATGAATAACATGTATAACTATTATAGGCTAAATAGTATAAAAATAAAGAAAGGCTTCAACCAATGTTTCTGTATTTGATCCTTAAACAAATATGTGACACGATTGATTAAATCATTAATCAATACATCTTATGCCCTGAAGGGATGGGAATATACCTTCCATCTCCAACTAACCACTGCAAAGTAAAGCATCAGTGCCATATAGTTCTATGGAAGAGCCGGAATCCACGACATCTCCTTTATCAGTCAGTACAAGATTATTGGTAATGACATTATGAATCAATCTGGATTATATATACCCTGACGTATAGTGGCTCTTCACTATAGAGTTACAACATGTAGCAAGTTTTCTTATCAGTGTATGATCCATAATTAATCTTGATTATATCAGGGGGTGATCCATAACCAATCTTGATTGTTTATTGAGTCATGGTACAACCACACTCTTGTTAGAGTATGTCCCAAAGTCAATCCTAATCTTCTGGGTGTTGCCCACAACCCATCCTATTAGTTAAGGATACAACGAGATATTTCAACTTGCACCCTGCATATTCAATGATAAGCATTCCGAGTGTAACTCGTTTCACCATTCAGCAAATCCTGATACGGAATGTATCTATGGCCAGGGCTACTACATTTTTAGTTCACTTTGATAGATTAAGTGCATTACAACATCTTTTAGCATCAATCCACTTACAAGCATGAATTATATATAAATGCTACATAGAAAGGTGTAACATATCTCTCAAAAAATATTGTATCAAATGGAACATATCTTTTTACACTCATCTTGGGATATTAGTCCCCTGAACATTGTATTGAGAAACTCATCCCTTCAACATTATCATTATCATGATCATATGTTTGGGTATGAAACCCTTAGTTCATTATTGAACAATGTCACCTCTCCTTAGGCAACAACCAATTCTATATTATAAGACCCATATAAACATCATACATGTTGTTCAAGTATAATTAATGACTCACAAGGCCTCTATAAAATATGTATAATGCTAAATCATCAAAGTCCATACCTAGATATTCTCATCATTTCATAATACTTTCATGG
Organism: Alisma plantago-aquatica; assembly: GCA_963693085.1. NCBI lineage: Eukaryota > Viridiplantae > Streptophyta > Magnoliopsida > Alismatales > Alismataceae > Alisma > Alisma plantago-aquatica. The sequence continues at coordinate 1,312,512,847 of OY856410.1, read as the reverse complement.
TAAGGATTTCATAGAAAATGTAATATCAAGTAAATATCATGTCCATGCCACAAAGAGAATTATTCCAATTGCTAGTGTTTTCCCTTGTAACTGATTTAGGGGTTTTGAAGTTCATATTTATCAACTAAACTGTAATTTACATCATAGGAGCTATATTATTTCCATAAGTGTTCAAGTGTACTTCATCAAATATCATTGATTGATTATCAACATGAAGTATTAACTTTCTCATGTGAGTAATACATGTTTCTTCCTTGTCTTTACTAGGATATTGACTTCAACATACTTATTACATTGATTTAACCTTCTTCAGGGTTTATCAACCTACACTTATTTAAGTGTATCCATCTCATCACATTCAAGATTTATCCATCGATTACATTCAAGGTGTATCGGCGAACACTCATCAAGGTGTATGGACCTATATTTAACAAGGCGTATCGGCCTCCACATTAATCCTTGTGTTGATCTAGACACATCCACTTGTGGCAGCCTACACACTTATACTTGTCTCGGCCAAAATAGAACAAATGATATCGGTTCAGAGATGCTTAGATTAGTATTGTTTGTATGATTCTTGAGGTATATCGACAACAATATAATTTTTAGGGTATTAGCCACATCAACTATTTGTATATTGGCCAAACCATCAACTAGGGTATCAGCCACCTCAGCCCATTGTATATTGGCCACACTTTCAACTAGGGCATCAACAACTGAACCAACTAGCGTGTTGACCACACTATCAACTAGGGTATTGGCCTACCTATCAATTAGGATATCATCCACTCTATCGACTAGGGTATCATCCTAGCTATCTATTTGAGTATCATCCATTTCTCAATAAGATGTATCGGCCTCTAGGTTTTGGGTTGTATCGGATTAGGTTTAGAATTGACCATTTCAGCCTCCACACTCAACTAAGGCATCATAGTTTGATATTGCATCTTCACTAGACATCACTTGGTCATGGCAAGCTAGTGCCTTTTAGGCATATCTTTTTTTTAGAGCATCTAACTTATCATCCTCTGAACAACATATCATTTTTAGAGCATCACAAGTCATATCGGCCATCCATGTGATGGTGCGAGTATGTGTATCGACTTGTCTATCTTCTAAATATCTACCTGCCTTATTCTTAGAATATTGGTGATAGGTTAGACAATTTAATGGACAATAGTCCTACTCATGTTACATACCAAAATGGGTAGGAATTCATGTGTATCAGTTTTCATGCCTATACCCTAGTATCAAGTTAGGGTTTTCACAAACCAATATCAGATTCATCATCTTTAAGCTCAAACTGTTCATTCATTACGACTCTAGTTCATGGAAAACAGCCCCATATATCCACTAGAGCTCATAAAACCATCATTCAAATAAGAAAACTCAAAGTAGAAATGGAATTACCAAGTATTGCATAATAGAAGGTGAATAATAATAAAGTTGAGTACAAGTTTTATAACCCTCCTCAAGATCAACACAAGAGCTTCAAGCTCCAAAGATCCACATTCCCAAGGTTAAACATGACTTATAAAAAGTCCAAGACTTGATCACAACACTTCTCTATGAAAGAAGATACCATAGTTAGGAACTTGGTGAAGAAATAAGAGATGTAAAGAATCATGATCCGAGAAACATAGTCTTTCCATAGTTGAAGATGATCGTGGTTTCACCTTGGGCAAGTTGATCAATCTTCCTCTTTTCTCCTTGAGCTCCTAGGGTCGTACTCCAAGCAAGAGATGGTAAAGGATTCAAAAGGTTTACTAGTAGGTGAAAAGAGAGGTATATAGTTGTGGCTTATGAAAGAGAGTATGTATAAGGTGTCATCACCATGTGCATTTAAGTGACACATGTCCATGCATGGTGACTTTATGAATCCATAATTAATTTTTCATGTAAAACTCTTGAGGATAATGCATAGGCAAGATATCAGCTATTCGGTATCTGGCTTGAGAAGATATCACAACCCAATATCACATTATGTGCAAATCGATACTACTTTTGCAAGGAACATGTAAACCAATAGGCTTCATCTACTTGAGATGCTTAGCCCATTGATGAACACTTTAAAGGTTACCAAACCAATATGGGAACTCCTATATAGTTTCCAAGCCCGTAGACACTCTGATATACACTTTATAACTCAACACAACCTCATCTAGGGTTCAAAACACTGAAACACTTCTTTGGTTCTTTCACCACAAAGAGTGTTATCATTCAAACAAGGATCAAACATTGTGTCCCCTTCGTTCTTTTTCCTCTAATTGATGCTAATAGAGAGAATGGGCATTCTAGAGGTGATAATTTTTACATAAACCCCTCATTTGGGTAAATTGCAATTTTTACCAAAGTTATCATATAAAGCACAAACAATTTGCAAATAAGTTCATAATTGAGAATAAACTCTTCTCAAGTCTTAATTACTTCTCAAAATATTAAGATAAGGTTTTAAACAACTTACTTAGGTAAAGCTTCTAGGGTTATCCCAAAACCCAGGTCAGGGGTTTTACAACGATCAACTATGCTCATGAATTGAGAAAATCACCTAAATCTTCTATTAGCATGACTGAGTTGGTCAGTTCACTAGGTGAATCAGTCATCTCACCAACCTTAGATGATCTGTTCACCCAGTGAGCTGATCGTTTGGTGTCTTGACTCATGTAGAATTCAGCCAACTCAATTTCCAATCAACCTGACATCATAACAAATCAATCCAACACTTGAACTTGATGGTTTTGAGTTTGGTCAGTTATTTGGTTGTTTAATTAATGGACTACCTAAACATATTTAGTAATAAACTTAAACATCATTCGTTGGTAAACTGCTCTACTAAATTTATTCCAATGTGTGTGACCCTATAGGTACCATATCACACTGGCAGTGGATGTCCATAACTTGTTTATAAAATCACAAGCAAAGAGAGGTGTCTAGTCACACATCAGTACTACCCATGTGAATGGAAGGTAAGAAAACAACTTCAACCTACAATCTATGTAAGGTGTTAAAGTGATTGTATAATTCCATCATCTCTGATATATAAATTGAACTTGAGGCATAAAATTGTCATCCTCTCCATGTTCAATCCATGTTCCTTGAGCCTAGAGCTGACTAGAAGAGACATATGTGAATTCAATATCATATATTGATTGACATGTGCATTTGCATGCATATCTTAGACTCTCTTATCAAGTGGTGAGGATAACAAACTCCAGTAGGTGGGACAAATCTGATATACACCACCCATAATTAATCAAAATGTGTAACATTGCATCTGATCATCACCTCTATGACGATCCTTATTTAGGACACATTGGATGATTTTAAAGTATACAAAATGAAATTTGATGGGTGTAGTGACTTTAGTTCTAAGAACCACATTCACCACCTATACTATGTGAGATGACTATGACCACCAATCATGGTTTCCCTATGCCACTCTCAAGGTGGGTCTGTCTGATACATAGTTCCCTAATAAGTATTTGTGTGCTTGGTTTGATATGACATATCATGACTGATGAGATTTTGTTATCAACCAACACACATTGTAGTATTAAGTTTTATTGATGTCTATCTTCCTCCATAGTAACAATCGGCTATAGACATAAGAAGAATGTGCATACTCTTAACAACTATATGATCTCATTGTTTAAGCCACAAACTTGAAGACATATGCCATTGATTATTGTCATTCTTTAGACATCCACTATGTTTCCTCATTATCTCATAACTGAGTGAAATAGAGTGAATTGGAAGATTTCCTTTATCATTACTAATCAAATATTTTATGTTATATGTCAACGATAATATGATTGTCTTTCTAGACATACCATACCAACAAATTTTTCCTCAAAGAAGGTGTAGAAGAGATTAAATTTTGCAGAGTTAATTCAGTTGCCAATGTTAAGGTGAGCTTGATTTCTCATGTCAGTTGTTCCTCACAGAGGGTGTAGAGGAGATTAAACTTCAAGAAAATAGATTCCCTTCTTTACAACACCTACATAATGTATTCTTGTCATCATTATTTATTTTAATGAACTAATCTTTACTTTCTAGAGTTATGCACATGATTTACAAAAATCACCCTATTTGAATTGGAAAATTCCTTGATGATACAACTACTACAAAATATATTTTTCTAAAAACTTTCGTTACTTTTGTTGGTAGTTTATTCTGTCAACATCTTAGTCCATGGAAGGCCTATTTTATTTTGTATGTTTTACCATCTTTCTATGTACCTCTTCTTCACACCGTTTCCCAAATTTTGACCCTATACATTATTAGTCTTGGCTACAAATACAACAAAGGTCGTACTTTGAAAATTTACTTCTATTTATTTGATTATTCAAATTTATGTTGGTACTTTATGTTTAAAATTAAATGCATTTATTGCATGGCTTGCGTGTTAAGATAATTCTAAATTAGAATGTGCCATCAATATGGGAAGATTAGGTGAATCTTTACTACAATCTTCATGTATAGTATGATTTTAGGACATTTTTACATTTTAATTTGTGCAAATTAAAAAGTAGGATGAATATAGGTAACATCTTGATAAATATGAATTTCGTTAGTATATTATTATAGTCATAAATATAGACCATGAAAACTATTACCTTTTCAACAAAAATATCATTCCTTGAATTGAATAAACTCCAGGGTGTGTTGTAGTATCGACTTGTTCCTGGTCCCATCTCATCCAACAATACTGCTCTTGTTGGTCACAATCTTCAACTTTGCAAAATCCTTCTTTTGGTTCTTCCACTAAGTTTTCACCTATTTTAGTGTACACGCTATCCTCCCCATCCTATTCTGCCAATCATGGAGTGTCTCCCTCCAAGACTCCCTAGTAAACTACCCATCTATACTCCTATCTATATGATACTGTCTCCTCGATGTTGTAGCTAGAGCCCCATCAGACTCCCTCAACCATTAAATACAATGTTTCGAGTACGCAGAAGACATATTATCACATGTGCTGCAATAGAACATGATAGTAGGGTGTTTACATGAAATGTTATTCAACCTAGGTGTTAATGCAAATATAGGTGTGCATCATAATAGCACATCTACTATATAGATGTTAATCTAGTCAACCATGTTAAATCTATGTGTGTAATTTTGAATATAGGGGAATTTGGGTACAATTACATGAATAGTCAACAACCACAACCATGAACAACTATGTTAGGTGATACAAATATAGACGGATGGGCCAAGATAATTGTTTGCTAACACAAAGTGGTCAGACTGATGAGTATTTTATGTGCAGGTGTTGGATTTTAGTATGACCAATATATCATACTAGTATACATTTTGTGTGTAAAATCTGGTTCAAGTTGACTACGTTCCAGTTAATGTGTAAGAGTTAGATTTCAGACGGAATAATATTTTCGTATAACATAATTGCAGACAGAAAATCATAAGAAATACCCAAAGAGAATATATTTTATGTGGAAATTATGTTAGATTGATCCAGATACATAACACATCACATCACCATGAAGACAAACACCATAGTGATGAACAAAAGCACAACCACAACTAAACAAACCGTTCACATACATATTTTGAAACATGTAATATTATCCCTTGTACAGATTTAGATATACAAAAGTCATTCTCAAATCTCAATAATATCAAACATATACCTTGTACATGTTTAGAAACACTAAACGTCATTAATTGTAGCCGGAATCATTTTCATGTTTGTTTCTTGGTTATATTGAACCTATATATGATACAATTTAACATTTTTCTTTCCCCTATGTACCAAATTAAATTGTATTACATCTTTGGGAGATATGTGTATCTATAATGATTTATAAATGTTGATGATAGTCAAGTCAATGAGGTAATTTCCAACAAATCCATCAAAGTTTCAATTATGATGAAGATATGCACATTTTTACTGGTGTACTAGCACATTCTTGTAATGACCAAAGTAAGGAGGATGCAAACATGTTTCCCTAATATTTTGTAATACAATCATCACACATTCAATTGAAAGAGAGCACTATAATGCATGACCATGGTAAAAAGACACATTGATTTCTTTTAAATCACAAAAACAAACCATGAAGGGGAAGTGCAAGGTCATCTAGGAGTTCCATCTCAAATCAACAACATACTAAAATGAATGGCTTTTTGGGATTTATTCAACATATTAATAAGGGATCTATCAATAGGGATCTATCGATATTATTGAAATTAGAAACAATCTAAAAATCTAACAGAACTAGAGTCCAAAAACTACGATAAATCAACATAATTGATCACAAATGGGAAACAAAAATTTGAATTTGATCACATGCAAGTTCTTCCAAACCATCTTAGAATACCAAACTCTAAATCAGGGTTGTATATGGTTTTAGTTTGTCGATAGAAATTAAAAGACACAATAATTTTAATCAGGGGAATAATGGATTACAATATAAATGACATCACATAGTTATAAATAATTACAATTATAAAATATGAAGGATTACTAAATAAGTACAGTCACTAAACAAACAGATTTAATAAAGAAATTAGAGTCACTAAATAAGTTAGAATTAAATAACTAGATGGGACAATTGGATGTACTGAGTTAGTATTAGTAAATAAACAGCGTTAATGAATAATTTGGGGAGATAAGTTAGGGATGATACAAAACAATTAGGTTAAGAAACATGCATGGTTACTATATTAGGGTTATTGAATAATTTAATTTTGCATTTAATAAGGGTTACAAAATACTCAGGTTACTAAATAATTTGGGAATACTAGATAAATTATAGGTACCAATTACTTAGGGTAACTGTATAAATAAGGTTATTAAATAAACAAGTTACAAATAGGATTACTACATATAATTAGGGTTAGTGAAAATTTATTTAGTACTAAGCCATTTTAGTTTCAACAACAATTTGACTAATAAATAAATTAGGTTTGGGGTGATTACGTTAAGGATAATAAATTAATTGTGTTACTAAATAACTTTGGCCTAATAAATAAACAATTAGGTGGGTTAACAAGCATGGTTACTATATAATTAGTAGTTAATGAGTAATTTTAATTTTTATATAAAATAAGGGTTAAAAAACAAATTGGTTACTAAATAATTTTGGGATACTAAATAAATTATAGATACCCACTGATTAGGGTAATTGTATAAATATCCTTACTAAATAATCAAGGTTACAAATAGTGTTACTAAATATATTTAGGGTTACTATGTAATTAGGGTTACTCAGTAATTTATTTTGTACTAAACTATTACGATAACTGTGGTGATTTGGCCAATAAATAAACTATTAGGAATGTATTTAATGAAGTTAGGGCTAATAAATTTATTAATTATTGTTACTAAATTTATCATTACATTGCTTAACCTGCATGGTTACTATAGAATTAGGATTACTAAATAATTAATTTTCTAATTAATAAGGGTTACAAAATAATTAGGTTTTGAGTTGTGGTTAAGAGATTATGTGGTTTGGAGTTAGGGCTAATTAAGTTGGGGCAATTGGACAATCTAATTTTATTTCACATAGGACATTCCATTTTATTTTAAAACAAGCTTAGGCCCAGGATCATAAAGCATGATAGGGTATGGATATAAAATATTACTGAACTCAAATGAATGGCTTTTTGGGATTTATACCATGTATTAATCAGGGATCTATCAAGATTATGGAAATTAGAGACAATCAATTTGATAGGAGCACAGTAATTTTAAATTAGGGATCTCTCACATATTACATCCATTTTTATTTCAAGAAAGCTTAGGCCCAAGATGATTGGCAAAATGTGGTTGGGAGATCGAAATTCCAAATTAAGTAAGGGTAGTGTAAATTAAATTTTTGGGAGGCTTCAAAAAAGGGGTGTGTGTGTAATTCAAATTAAGTTTAAATTGAACCATTATCAACATGTGAATGTTTATTCAAATTTATTTTAATTTCACTATCTATATTGTAATGCTAATTAAGTTTAATTTAAACCTTAGGCGACAAAAAGAGTAATGTCACAGTACATGGGCTCGCCGCTAGTATGTGGAAAGTTG